>JAQQZT010000005.1:10590576-10616700 GCA_030068275.1 Clarias platycephalus | reverse complement strand
GATAACGGCATTCGTTGACAACGAATTTCATTATCGATAATTATCGATTTTATCGATTAGTTGTTGCAGCCCTACTAAATATATATAATATATACGCACACAAACACATACTGTGTATATATAAATAAAACCTAACTGATGCTTTTCTTTCTTTAGATAAAGAAAGATGAAGACCAAAAACATGAAGGGGAAAAAACACTTTGGACCTTCCAAAAGAGGCATCCTTGTAAGGGGCAAATGGAAAGCTGTGGAGATTGATCCCAACATTTTTGCCAACGAGGCCATGGGAGAAGTGGTGTGTTTTGAAGAGCTCACAGATTATTCCCTGGTTGACTCTGAAAAGGCTGCTTCCATGATTGGGCACTTAGAGGACACGACTACCAAAAAGAAGCGAAAAAATAAGAGAAAAGCCAGTGAAATTGAGGCTGAAGATCAGGATGAAGTCTCACAGATGCCTTCTGAAGACAGTTCAGGTAAGGTGCGGAAAAAGAAAAAGAAGAAATACGAGAGTGATGATGTACTCGCATGTGACGATGACGACAACGTAGAGAGTTTAACTGTAGAAGGAGACGGACAGACACTACAAGATTTGGATGATTGCACTGAGATTATAGCAGAGACAACGCAAAAAAACAAGAAGAAAACAAAGAAGAAGAAAAAGAAGAAACAGAAAACTGCAGTACAAACTGAGACCGGTGCCCAAGCAGACCCTGCTAAGGAGGTTCTGGTTCCATCTAAAAGAAAAACAAAGAACTGGGCAGATGCAGCTCTCTCAAAAACAGCAGGGCAAGAAGCCGATGTATCTGGATGGAAAGACCTGTTTGTACCCGAACCTGTGCTAAAGGCTCTGAGTAAACTTGGATTTTCTGCACCTACACCGATTCAAGCTCTTGCTCTTCCTCCTGCCATTCGAGATCATCTGGACATTCTGGGTGCAGCAGAGACAGGTAACATGATGTGCGCATGTCATGACAACTGCATGTGAGAAACTCTCAGATTTCTGTCTCTCATTCTTTTTTTTCAGTTTTAAGAGGCTGGTAAAAGAGTTTAGTAAAAATTGATAAGCTTTTTCTGGTTTTGAGAAGGAGGACATATTGATTGTAGTTTACTATTTGAATCAGTATAATTGTTTTATTTAGGATCTGTCCTTTGCTGTGTCTTTGATGCACAGTGTATTTGCATCTGTATTGAGTGTTTTTTATAGTATAGTTTATAACAGCTTTAAGTGCAGTCCACCATGAACTTACACTGCAATCTTCTATCACTGCTTTACAGGAAGTGGAAAGACTTTGTCTTTTGGAATTCCTATGATCCACCATATATTACACTGGAAGGAAACCGTTGACGATAAAAATGCAGAGAAATCTGCTTCCGTTGCAGAAGTAAAGAGTATTTATTTGCCTTCAGTAAATGCCTCAGAAGACGAATCTGAGACAGATCTGTCCACAGAGAAGAGCAGTAAGTCTGAGGGGCAGCAGTCAGATAAGACAGGTGGAGACTTGACCAACAAAGCAACAACAAGCACAGAGAAAGCCTCTAGTGTGCAGAAGGACAGTACAGATGATGAACGTGAGAATCCTACCGGGGATGACGATGGTAGTGTGGACGGTGGAAATGAGGATGAAGACTGCGTGTCTGATGATGATGCCGCACCAGGTGACGAGGAAGGTGCGATCCAGAGCACAAGCCTTAATACAAAGCGAGAAGATAATGATGGGAAACAGCCTTTACTTGGACTTGTTCTCACACCAACTAGAGAACTGGCAGTGCAAGTCAAACATCATATTGATGCTGTTGCACAGTTTACAGGTCTGTAATATTAAAGTGCAAGTTGTTCCAGTGGATGGCTTTGTGTGTAGGAGTTGTACTTATTGTGCTATCTTGAAACAGGTATAAGAACCGCTCTTCTGGTGGGTGGAATGGCATCACAGAAACAAAATAGGATGTTAAGACGCAGGCCAGAGATTGTAATCGCAACACCAGGGCGCCTGTGGGAGATGATTCAGGATAAACATCCTCATCTGTGCAACCTACGGCAACTCAGGTAATGCTGGAATGTGCAAATGTATGTTACTTTTGCTCCCTTCTAAAGCTGTGCGATTTATTATTATTATTAGCAATTTTTTTTTTTTCCAGCAAATAATTTTTTTTGCTTCAATTCAATCATTGGGTCAGTTTTCAATTCGGAATCGATTCACACTTTTAAAAATATTTAGCTAAACATACAAACATTAAATGTTTAAACACTTCTATCTTCTGCAAAAACATGTCCATCGTCTGCATTTTGACAGTATTGCCTCTTCTTCTTTTGTGTTTAATAGAGGTTTGTGCATTGTCACCTACTGGATGACTTGAGTGTAGGTCAGGAAAAAAGATTTATTGCTTTCTATAAGATATGACAGTTAAAAAAAATCAACACCACAGGTTACACAGAATTAAGTCAATGTTAATTAAATGCTTTCAGTAGTTTTTAATACTTCAAAACCTGTTTGAAATATAGCTAATTGAAACAAAGCAGACAGTACACTATAGTGCTATTGAGTCGAATCGAAAATAACAGTGCCCAAGAATAAAATTTAATGGACAGTCCATCTATGATTCACAGCTCTGCTGCCTTCAGGTATTGATTTGCTGATGTTGCATCACCATTTAGTGTAGTATTCTATTATAACTATCTTATTAATAATTTTACAGCTCTCCGTCAGTCATTTAAAATGGTCAAGTCCAGTGATGCTTAGTAAACTATGAAACTATTACATTAATATGAACAAAACAATCTTTTCAGGTGCCTAGTCATCGACGAAGCTGACCGGATGGTTGAAAAAGGTCATTTTGCTGAGCTTGAGAACTTGCTAGAGATGCTCAACACGTCCCAGTTCAACCCGAAGAGACAGACCTTTGTGTTCTCCGCTACACTAACCATGATCCACAGCCTCCCTGCCAGAGTGCTGCGCAAGAAAGGAAAGAAGCTGGAGCAGCGCACCAAGCTGGAGGTGCTCATGGAGAAAGTAGGGATCAAAGGCAAGCCTAAAGTGATCGACCTCACCCGGAAAGAAGCCACGGTGGAGACACTGACTGAAACCAGGATCCACTGTGACAAGGAGGAGAAAGATTATTATCTCTACTACTTCCTGCTGCAGTACCCTGGGCGCACTATGGTCTTCGCCAACAGCATTGACTGCATCAAGAGGCTTAATTCATTGTTAACTATTTTGGACTGCACCCCACTGCCACTTCATGCTAATATGCACCAGAAACAACGGTTGAAAAATTTGGAAAGATTTGCAGAAAGGGAGAGGTGAGAGAGAGTCATTTCTTTCTTTATATTATGTATGGTATATTTTCAGTCCTTTTATTTGATTTATGATTGGCTTTGGATAGTATGCTCAAGTTTTTGATTATCACTTGACCTATTTTAATAGGTATTTAAATAATCTGTACTTTCTTACAGTATTCTTGATAAGGATCAAAAATGAAGCATTTATTTATATAACTATAATTCTTTATATTTTTCAAATAGCTGTGTCCTTCTCACAACGGATGTTGCTGCTCGGGGGCTTGACATTCCCGATGTCCAGCATGTCATCCACTATCAGGTAACAACCCATCACTTGCAATTGATGTTATTTATCTTTTAAAAAAGGTTCAATTTGTGGATTACCTAATAATTTGAGTAATTCTGGAAAAGGTACCACGAACTTCTGAGACATATGTCCATCGGAGTGGACGTACAGCTCGTGCTGCAAAAGAGGGTCTCAGTTTGCTCCTGATTGGTCCAGACGATATGATGAACTATAAGAAGATCTATAAGACGTTGGGCAAAGACGAGGACCTTCCAATGTTTCCTGTTGAGAACAAGTGCATGACCGCCATTAAGGTATAATGGCGAACTAGGAATCTTGTGGGAAAGTGGTGTCATCAATTACATATAATGAGAAAGTAATTGAATGTGATATTAGTATACAGCTTTATAGAATCTGACTGGGAAATTTCAGAAAATTGCCTCAATTGCAAGTTAACCATCAATCAATTCTACAGGAACGTGTCGATATGGCAAGAAAAATAGAAAAGATTGAATACTATAACAGCCGACAGAAGCAGCACAATTCCTGGTTCAGGCAGGCGGCGGAGGAAATGGACATAGACCTTGATGATGACTTGCTTTTGGGTTAGTATTGGTATAAACAGTTATAAAAAAGTATTGCCATGTCAGTCCTGTCTTGGTTATGCTTTAAATGGGTTGTTGTTACCATGTATTAATATGAATTGTACCTTACAGGAGGAGGAGGCAGGGATGAAGAGAATGAAAGAGAGCACCATAAACATGTGAAAGGCTTAAAAAAACACTTGAAGCACCTGCTCTCCCAGCCAGTCTTCAAAGCCCACATGAAGACTAAATACCCTACTCAGATGGGAAAACTTCAGCTGCCCGAGCTACCTTTGGCCAATGAAACAGCACTTATCAGTGTGACCAAACAGAAACACAAACAACAGAAACGGAAAGGAAAACAGCAAATGTAGTCATAGATGTTAGAAGGTGATATACTGTAACTTTTATAACAAATAGCAAGATCTTTTGTTGATTAGTGGTAGTGCAGTTGTGTATTTTTTTTTTATTTTTATAAAGTGTCACCAGAACAGAAGTTTCTTGTTTATTGTAAGTCTGGAAAATATCGCATAAAAATGTTTGAAGATTTTTTTATTGGCGATTTGCTTTTTTTTTTTTTTTTTTTTTTTAAAGGTCCCATATTTTACAGTTTCTTTAACAAGTTTCAACAGAAGATTTCTCAGCTGAAATACCCCTCAGATAAACTCCTTTCTGCTCCTCCTCCAAAGTCTTCTTGTCTTGTCTTCTTGGTGTTTAACAGGGTTTGGCATCGACTATGTTGCATTATTGCCACCTTCTGGTCTTGATTTCCCCTCATCTTGTTTTCATTTTAAATCCTCTTTCCTAAATCCCCTTTTTCTGTCATTTAAGAATTTTAGCCTCTTCCAATTGTGCCACTTCAGTGTCTATGGAAATGAGCTACTGCTGAGCTATGCTCTTCCAAGGAAAGGACCGGAGCTAACAAGCTCTACTGGGGAGGGTATTTTCTTGTATGAGGTCACAAGTGTGGAAAACTGATTGGCTTGGTTAAACAATTACATGCATATTATGTATTTTGGGAATTAAACCCAGGCCTTCCGCATAGCATGCAAAAAAAAACCTACCACCGGTCACTGTATATTGAAAAAGGAAAGGGGGGAAAGAAAGCAGGGATTTTTTTTTTTTGTGCATGCACACTGGAGACCCCTCTGAATGTCTAAAAGGTGAATTTTGTATAATTGATCCTCTTTAAGCAAAGATCCGCTTGCAGAAGACAGGTGACGGTCATCGTTCTCTGTGTTTGTAAAGAATGTCAAAGTGAGATGTCTTGTAAAGAAAATACAGGGAAGGTTGAGAGCCCTCAGGGATGGTGTGGTATGTAAGTTGGTCATCACTGCCATCCATGGATATAATACACAGACTGATGTCCAGCTCTGCAGATAAGGCCAGGATCTCTACATGACCACATTCCATTGCCATGGCTTCTACCTCCTGAGACACCATAAGTATGTCAAAACATGTGAAATCTCATTTCATAACTGTAGGAAAAATGATAGTAACAGCGCTCACCTGAATACAGTAAACTTGTAAATCTGGAGCCTCCACAAAGTGCTGGAAAATATCAGCATGGCCCTGTAGGTGTGCTGAAGTAAGCAGCCTCAAGTACAGGACCATGCTGTCTGAGGTTGTCTGGTCATTGAAAAGGCTTAACAGGGTGTTTTCAGAGCCATCTTTTTCAAGTTGCTCCAGTCCAGTGTTAAACTAAAATGAATTTTAAAAAAATAATCATAAAATACACCTTATTTACTTATTTGTACAAGGATATGTGGTTGGTCATCCAGAATGGCAATTTTGGTGGTTTGCGCTCATGTGGACTTACATTGTTCTGCACACCTTTAACAGCATTTTCATCAAATCCAGCTTTTAGAAGCAATTGTTGACTTTCTATCAGCTTGTCCCTAAATCTGTGAAAGTAAGCACAATTCATAGACCATCTGTGAGCTGTTGGTTAAGCAAAATGACCCGTGGTAATATAAAGGTAATGTACCTCTGGATGGCGCTCTCATTGTGTAGCAAGCTTTCTACAAAAGCAAAGCAGAGACCTCTGTAAAAACAATTCCCATCTCCTTTTACTCTGCGGATAAACTCAAACTGCTGGCATATTTCCTACATAAAACAAGAAAATCGTGTAACATTAGTGCCTGTGTTATAATTTTAAACTAATTACGGTACGGAAACATCATACCTGGTATTTTTTAGCGTCTGACTCGTCCACTGTCTGAGCTGAAGTTGTCTCCTTGATGGAGATTAAATTGGACGTGTCCATCTGAAACACTGAGGGTTGCAGGAGCTGTTAATTTACGTCACATATGACGTAACGATGAGTTGTTGTTTTTTTGATGAACGCTTTGTCGATGAACGCACTTCATTCCTGTGTAAATC
The DNA here is from genome assembly GCA_030068275.1 of Clarias platycephalus. NCBI lineage: Eukaryota > Metazoa > Chordata > Actinopteri > Siluriformes > Clariidae > Clarias > Clarias platycephalus. Next base: position 10,610,171 of record JAQQZT010000005.1, on the reverse strand, counting down.
AGCACACAATCGCGTTCAAACACTTACAAATATACCGTGGGGAGACTCTATTTACAGTGTGCGGGTTTCTATCTAAAGAAACAAAATGGTAGCTTCTATGTTGATGCAGCACACCTGCACGCGCTCTACCGCGCGCTTCTTTAATAAACTGAAAGCGAGCAACGTTCCCAAATGTTTGGACATTACCGGATGCACAAGCGCGTGTCTTTCTTAAAGAGACAGAACGACGAAAAGAAAAATGATTTACGTGTCACATACTGAAAGTTAGTTAAGTGATTACGGAAAGAAATACCGTTTTACGAGTCAGTTACCGGAAAATAATAAAATCCCAATGAAATACCGTGTTCATTTCCCCCCACTTTTGAGTATTTATGTGGTAATAGCCTCTAACCTACGACAGGGGGCGCCAAACTATGAACATTTCGATTCACGCGTCTATACACCGCTTTATCCTGCATACAGGGTCACGGGGGTGTCGGGGGAGACTTATCCCACGAGACTTAGGGCACCAGGCAGGGTACACGCTGGATGGGGTGCCAATTCATTCCAGGGCGCGCACACACACACACACACACACACACATACTTGGGAACGCTAGTTACCATAATCTGCATGTATTTGGACTGTGGGGGGGAAACCAGAGCAGAGAAAAATAACGAAGCACAGGGAGAACATGCAAATTTTCTACACACAGACACGAAGCGGGAATCAAACACGGACCCTGGAGGTGCAAGGCAATATTGCTAACTACTAAGCGTCATGCCACCCATCTCACTCACTCATAGTATATACCGCTTAATCCTGTGCACAGTATCATGGGGGGCCTGAATCCTATGCCAGGAGAATTAAAGCAGTGGTACACCCTGGATGTAGTGCCAATCCATCGCAGGGCACACACACACATACACCCACTCATATGCTTATTCAGAGACTATGGGTAATTTGATTTGGAAACACCAATTAGAATAATCTGCATGTCTTTGGACTGTGGGAGGGAACCCACCAAGCCCGGGAAGAACATGCTACTGTACTGTAATTCCACACACAGGCTCAAGACTCAAACCCGGATCCTTGAGGTGCAAGGTGGCATCACTAACCACTAAGCCACCATTCCACCCACCTCGATTGAAATAATAAAAAAATGTGGATAAAAATGGGGTTTTATTTTAAAACTTGCTTTCCATTTTAGAACTGTTTTTGTTTATGATAAAATGCTGCACACATTTTGCAACCACTTTAACTTATTATATTTAAATTAGCACCAAACACAATTTGAAAGACAGCATTTAAATCCAGGGATTGACAATATTTTCACCATAATGCCAACATAAGTTCAAAATTTTGCCCTTTGCTCTAATCCTGTCTTTTAATAGTAACATATGCTAGTATTATTATCATGTTTCTTAGTAATATGCCAACTTCATGTCCAGTTGTAACATAATGATCTTTGTGTAAGTTTCATGTTCTTTTCTTTGCTGTAAATGTATTATTGCTGAATTTGTGCATCGCTGTGCAATAAACTTGAATTTTATGTTAACTATTGCAGACACGATTAAAAATGATAAAATTTATTTAATTGTTGACCTCAGTGGTGGGTTAAGGCTGATTTTCCTTTATTTAAGTCTCTTATTATCAGTCAGAAAAGTGTTCCATTACATCATCTTGGAGGAGCTCAGCAGTTAATTTTCACTGTTTTTAGTACTGCTCTTTAGAACAGCTTTCCTTGAGCTGTTTATACTCAGAGCTGCTCCTTTTCTTCCTTTGCTCTTCTTCATTGATTCTGAACTGGAGTCAGTTATGTGCAGTGCTCTTCTCTGTGTATCCATCATCTCCAGAATGAACTCCTAATAAAATAATTATAAGTAGACTTAATTTTGGGGTTTCCCATACTAAAATTGACATTCAGTGTGGATAATGGAATGAGACTCATGTGCTCATTGCATTCTAAGTGACACAAATAATCTGTCTATTTGGGCTATTTTGATACCTTTATCATGTCCATCATGGTCAGCGGGTCCATTTCTTGTAAATGCCCATAGTGCTGCAGATGGCATTGCTGTGCAAGATTTTTCACTGCTAGCAAAATACACCCAATCTCCTCAGTCTAGCGACACACAAGAGACAGAGCTTTAAACTAACTGGATAAGAAATTTTGGGGAAAAACAATATACAGATAATACTGTACAGATATCAAACCTGGTCTCTGGACTGGTCATGTTGATTATACAGGGTCATCTCAAGTTGTTTGTTCTTCTCTCTGATGTGATCCAACTGTGTCTGCAGTTCTGATAGTTCCTTATTACACATCTATCTCCAGAAATAAAAGATATAGTTTAATCATGACTAAGATCATCAAATTGTGTGCTATACTGCACTAAAGAAAGTAACCATTGCAAATTAGAGTTGTAATAGGCTACAGAAAAGTGCACGCCACATACAAGTCTGCTTGTACTGTGCTCCAGTTTAAGTGACTGTAGGTTGCGTCGGCACTGGTCTAGTTCCTCTGCCAAACTGGTGAGACGATGCAACAAGTCTTGCCGAGTGATGGACAAGGTCTCATGCCGTCTGATGATGGTAATCATCAAAGAATCTGAACCATGTTCTGTATAAGCTGCAGATAAGGACATGCAGTTGAAATCCTCATGAGCCAAAAAGTCTTCAATAGGTTTAATGTTCTACAGCAATCAAATTTGGATATAAATTCTTGATGTATTATGGCCTGTATAAATCTTTTTACCTTCTGGTAGTAAATCTAGAATCTTCATCATATACGCTTCATAAATCTTACATTTATCAACCCAATCCTTTAGTTGTTGATGCCTGTAGATAAAAAATAAAATGCATTAAAGAATATGTTGTATAAATATAGTAAGTACTACAATGAGTCAATAGTAGCTGGAGATGATTTCTGTCTTTTTACAAATTTCTTACCTGCCCTGAAGTTGCTCAAGTTCTTCATATAGGTTGGATTTATCCTCTTCCTTCAGCTGATTCTCTTTTTTCTCAAGTTGGTATTTCTTCAGTGCACGCTGTCGCTTTACCTCATTTTCCTCTACAAACTTTTCAAACTTCACTGCTCTTTCTTTTGTCTGTGGAAATGAAACAACTCCTGATCTAACCATTGTTTTTCAGGGTTCAGCTGATGTAAGGATTATGATTTTTTTTGACTACTGAGATTTTAAAAACCATTTTGTACTCTTAATAATTTAATTATTTACAGGCATTAAGCTCATGTGACATCAAAAATGTCATTAGATAAACTAAACAATTAGGCACATCAAAGTATGAAAAAAATCTAAACTATGAATTTCCTTGATACCTTATTTTTATCTTACTTACTTCTTCCTGTTTTTCCAGAAGTGCTGCCCTTCTCTGTTCCAGAGCCCGCATGCGATCTTTGAACTCGAGACGTTTCTGCATTAACTGCTTGTTTACATCATCCAGCTGCACCTGCGTCTTTAGGACTAGTGTCCTCTGAAGAGTGTTGACACTCGTTTTCAGGATTCTGCTAGATGACTGCACATTAGCACAAAAAGTTAGAGTCTGTAGAAGAATGTTGCAATATGAAAGTGCTGTAAATGTTGTTGACCTGAAATTGGAGGAAATAAAAGAAAGTTGTAATTTTAAATAATTGGCTAAATTAATAAATTTAAGTGGGTGTAAGTATATTTTGACCTTGTATGTATACTTTTGCCCCTTCAGAAAATCCAGCATAAAATACTTGTAGACCAAATTCTTGGGGTTTGCTTGTATTAAAGACGTATGCCCCATAAAAATACAAGTTTAAAGAAATCATTGCACTCCCAATACTGCCACCGCCTGTATGGAAACTTCTGACTGCAATTATGCTCATGCCTAGTAGATTTGCATCTATTTAGATTCATGTAACTTATACTGAATGCTACTGTTAGGACATGTCTTGATTTCTAAAGATAAAATATATTGAAAACTAAACAAATCACAGTGTACAGTGTTGTAATGTATTAAATCAGATAAAAAGAATTAAATAAAACATAATGCAACTACAGTCTTTTAATATTAACGTACAGTATTAGCAATTCATCAGTCAGTGCTGCATTACATTGTTTAAAAGGTTGTAGTATTTGCAGTATTTTTTTTCGAAAAGTAAAATTAAAAAAAAAAAATGTATATAGACATACATGTATTCATTTATTCATCTTCTATAGCGTTTATAGAGTTCAGGGTCATGGAGGCCTGGAGCCTATTCCAGACGACTTTGTGCACATGGCAGGGTACTCCCTGGATGCCAATTCATCGCAGGGCACACACACAGACACACTATGGGCAATTTGGGAAAACCAGTTAGCCAATTCTGCATATCTTTGAACTGTGGGAGGAAACCAGAGAACTCGGAGAAAACCCTCCAAGCAAGGGAAGAACATGCAAACTCCACACACACACAGACCCTAGACAGGAATCGAACCCTCGACCCTGAAAGTGTGAGGCCACAGTGGCAACCACTATGCCATCATGCCGCCCACATACGTTTTGATTGCTATTAAATACTTTAATTTACTTACTTAAGGGTAAGTAAAACCTGTCATTCATATCACATGTCTCTTGACACCACGGGGCGCTTCGTATTCGTGACTGACATCATCTGAGCGCATGTACAGTACTGTTATTTTGATCGCATGGTGTGATTTCTAAAGTAATTGTTTTACAGCATGACACAAACACTACGAAGTGTTTACCTGGCCCGCACTAGTGAAGTTCACTCTACTAAAGTGGAGGTGTAAAGATGCATACCTCTGTTATGACAGGGATGTGTTTGACATGATCTCCCTCTTCTCTGCTATGAGGAAGACTGAAAAAAAGAAATAATCTAGTATGCAAAGTGCGCGCATTCGTTTCTGTTTCTGATTGAAATGCATGTGATAATGACTGAGCTATTTTCCCTTCATTTTAAACAATATAAAAACATAAAATCATACCCGTGGTCTTCTATTTGCGTTACAAAAATATTTTTCAGTCTATTTTCTACTTTCAGTTGAAAACGCGGGTCGTCTTTATCCAACAAAGGAAGAGAGAGTGTATCCATTTTGATGAGGTGGTCAGTCTGGTTTTAATTGTTTAATTAAGCGACGAAAACTACGTATATATATATAAGTGTTGCGAGCCGTTCGGTTCCTTCCGGGTTGTGTCCGTCTGATCTTGTGTTACATTGTTGCCAGGAGACCGCGGGAAAAAAAGACCGGGAGCGTTTTCTCGTTGCCACAGCAACATCCCCGAGCCCTTCTTTCTGAAGAGTTATCCTGCATTCTGCTCTGAAGAGCATTAGACATCTACACACCCGTCCTTAAAATGTGGCTTTTAAATGCAATTCACTCTTCTATTATATTACTCACTGTTGCAATGTGATCATTTGTACACTGTACACTGAACATCTTTAGAAAACTTTCTTCTTTTTGACATCGGAATATGCCGATTATTAACCATGCTTTGAGGTGAAAATTCAAAAGAAATTTTCAAATATCCTGAATTATTGGTCAAGCTAAGGGTGGACATGGACTGTACCAAATGCAAATAGCTTAGGAATTGTGAAATACCCCAGAATTATAGTTTTAAAGAAAGTACAGTAAGTTAATAATTGGAATTTCAGTGGTTCAAGCCCCAGCTCCACCAAGTTGCCGCTGTTGGGTCCTTGAGCAAGGCTCTTAACCCCATCTGCTCCAGGGGTGCCATATAATGGCTGACCCTATGCTCTGACCCAGGCCTCTTAACAAAGCTGGGATATGCAAATAATTAAGGATTTCACTGTGCAGGGATGTACATGTGACAAATAAAGGCTTAACTTAAAATGCAAAAGTTTCACATGGTCCACAAATGGCCAGATAATGTTTGGATTGTGGACCATCCTCAATTCTCACGTGCCCCAGGCACTTCGAATTCATTCATTCGTCTTTTGTAATTGCTTTATCTATAGCCCCAGAAACATAGATGTGCTTGGAGGGAAAATAGGATGCCAGTATATTTTCACACTCAGTCACACATAGGAGCAATACAGCGAAAACTGCATGTCTAAACCTGATTCTTGATTGATCATATGTCGCTTCAGTCGACCAGCCCACCAGCAGTCATGCCTTTGTCTGTTAATCTAATAGTAACCACATTATTTAGCTTTGCCTCTTTGTTTAGTTTTACACAGTTAAGTGCACGGGTCGTAGTGCAGAAACAAATGAGCCTAAGCAACACTGAAAATGTCCTTAAAAGGTATTTGTAGCTCAGGCAGAGCAGCTTGGTCTTTCAGCTCAAATAGGGAGTGAAACTGGTTTCTCAGACAGATACACTGGATGAGGCCAATGTGAGTACACATGTTTGCTTTTTTTATGTTAAAATATTGTGCTAAAAACTTTACATTCTGTAAAGGGTGTTACTTGTTTCATGCTTAATCACACATTTCTGTGTGATTTGCTATTATTATTATTTTTGATAGCTATCAGCTCCAGAGTTGACTAGATAATGTCTGTATGTATGTAATGCATTAGAATTGACTGACTAAACCAAACCACAAAAATGACAAAATATGATATGATATTGCATTGCCAAAATTCTTGATCAAGATTTGTGATTTCATTCATGTAGCGACACAAACAGTCATCAAAAGAGTTCATGAGAAGGTGCGTGGGATTTCTAAATAACCTTGCTTCATAGATCAACCTAGAGATGCTATGACATTGCTGTTATTCCGGAAGGAGATTTTAGCTTTGCAAATACCATAGTTATATATTTTACTGCATATAAAAATACTTATCCTGTTCTGTGCTTCAAGACATTGTGTTTCTAATTACACACCAGCTGCAGTGTATATGGAACACTGCCAGAACTTTGTCTCTTGACATTTATGTACTATCTTCAGGAGTCTAATTATGGGAAGGCCAATTTGTTATCAGTCCTATCACAGCCTGCTGGCCTACTTCCCAAAATGACATTCAACTTATTTAAAGGGGTAGACTGGAGAAATGTCCAGTTACAAGATTTCTATATATGATTTGTATACATATATAACTGGTTATATCAACTGATTACATGTTTGTTTTGCTTTTTTCAATAGATAGCGTGTGCCTGTGCTTAGAGCAGTTGTAGTTGTAGAGCAGATTAAGTATGCTTCTTTTTTTAGCCAAAAAATGCAAGCAGTTTATTAAAGAATAATTGTGCATGACAAACCAAACTAGATTTATTTCTATTAGAACTTAAACAGAAAATGCACATTTTGGTAGTGTAAATCTATTCGTGGATTTAATACTAAGAAGAAGCCATTGCATGCTTATTGAAGATCTTTTGTTTTCTTTTCTGTGGTAGAATAACAAGTGATCATATTTACAATTGAACTATTGTAGTGAATTCGTTGGAAGCCAAGCATGCCACTAATGCTATTCACTCACTACCCTGCTGAATGACTGAATGTCTGCTGTGGTAAAGGAAGTAAAGCTGCAACGTGAACACTCTACGTGTTGTGTATTGAGTATTGAGTGTCAAGTGGGTGATCACATGATCAGTACCCAGTGAGCATGTATAGGACTAATTTTAAGGCTTCATGCTGAAATCCTCATACTAAAATCGTCTTCATTAAGTAATTGGTAATATCTTGTTTTTTGTGAAGACGACCTCAAGACCTCTTAATAAGTCTTGAGTTGTAAAGACCTTCCAGATACACTCTGAGGACTAGTCTTTGAGTGTCCACACTGGGGAGGAAGTCTGCGCCGACACATTACGAAAACCAAAACAGAAGTACAAAGCACGCCCACTTCATGATGTCATACCGATAGTGCGAGCTGCTCATACATGGTAAAACAGAGCGGCCTCCCCCAAATGTCATTTCCTAAAATTACCTCCTGCAACAGCTGAGCCCCAGCACTCTCTTTCTCTACGCTTCTGTCTCTTCTTTCTCTATCGCACTCTCTTGTTCATGTGAACATGACGCGGTTTAGTTACGCGGAATATCTCTCGTTGTTCCGTTCCAGTGGAGTGAAGACTCAGCGACACGGGTTTGACAGCGGCGCACGGTGCGAGGACCCAGGTGACGTCACGGCAGCCCCATCACAGTGAGTCCTTTGTCTCTGGCTATTGTCTAATGTGTCAGATGCTCAAACACTGTTGGCCTTATTTACATAAAGACTGTGCCATATGTGATTTCCAGTGTAGTCCTTTGGTTACTGTTGTGGTATATCACAGCACTTTACTTCTGATCAGTCCAGTTGTCACCCATTTACTTCTCTTAATGCACGGTATGGTTTAAAAAAAGAAAAAGCATTTGGTGAATCCAGTTAAGCAAAGCACTTCCTATGTAATTTGCATCTGTAAGGCGGTGCCATGGAAAGTCAAATTACATGCGTTTTTCAGGGAGCCCATAATGCTGGCAATAAGAAGAGGTGATGTGCAGACAGTGACTCAACTAGCAACATCCACATCATGCATTGAAACCCACAATGCAGAAGACGATTGGACAGCCCTACATGAAGCAGCTTATTATGGACAAGCTGCCTGTGTAAAAGCTCTACTTAAAGGTAAACCCATGTTCTGGATGTTTTGCATTGTACACAATGTTCACAAATGTAAATTCTGTCTTTCTTTGCCTTTGAGACGAAGCTCAAGACAGCAAAGGCAGCCAGAGATTGCAGCGGAACAGAGTTTATTGCTGTAATTGTTTCTGATGAATTTTACATGGAAAGATAAACTTGCTCAGCAAGTTGAACGACTGTTGTGTCTTTGGCTTTATCATCTGCTACACAAAATAGATAAGTTTAAACTAAGAATAGTGTTCTGTGGGGTTGGGGGGTTGGGTTTTTTTTTTTTTTTTTTTTTTTTTAATTCATGTCCCCACATGAATAGGAAAATATGACAGTTTTGTCAGAAGTGAGGAGATTCAAATGCAGTGTTAATTTTTAAATAAAGATTAAGGATAGGGTTAGATATAGGTGTAGCATTGCATTACTTAACTCCTTTAATAAGATGATCAGTGAGATGTCCTCACAAGTATAGTATGACATGGATTGTTTTGTGTGTGTGTGTGTGTGGTGAGCACAGTTAAACCCACTTCAGTAGATAAGCGCACTCTCCAGGAGCAGACTGCTCTTCTAATTGCAACTGATGGGAAACACCTGGAGTGTGTGAAGTGTCTTCTGGAGGCAGGTGCAGACCCTGATATCAGCAATAAAAACAAAGAGACACCGCTTTATAAAGGTACAGGCTCTTTTGTTTTAGAAATGATATTAACATATTGTGTTCTTAGGTGTGAATATTCCATGTATATTTGCCTGTGTGCTTGCTGTTTGAGCATTGTTAAATTGTGCAGCACAAATGGTTGTTTTTCCCTATGCATGTACTATATACACTACCTGGCCAAAAAAGTCACACACTTGAATAATTTGTTGGGTTTGTTGTACATTTGTTGTGGCATAATGTCCAAAGTTGTATTAATCTTTGGCCAATCTTTTGTATGATCAAGATCTTGATTACAGCGAGTCAAAACATTCTTTGTTCAGCTTATTTTGCAATGGCCAATTCATGTATAAAAAGGGAGACCTCATGTTCCGAAGAACCTCTCTTTCACTGAGCTCAGTGACATCTTTGAATATGCCTCTGCTATCAGGAAGGAAAAAAATATGATTACAGTAACCTGGTCATTCAGTTCATTCAGGTAGTTGTTTGACTTAATTTTATTGCCACTTAATGTTGCTGAGCCTGGATCTGTCCAACTGAAGCAACCTCAGGTTATAACACTGCCACTAGAGGCTTGTACAATTCTCACTTTGCATTAAGCTTTGTGCGTTCTTTTCTTACTTTGACACACTCAGTGCTTGGCAATAGGGTAAACTGAAGCATTTTTAAGACAAGTTAAGCCTTTATTTATCACATATACATTACTGCACAGTGAAATTCTTACTTCGCATAGCCCAGCTTGGGAGCTGGGGACAGAACACAGGCTCAGGCATGATATGGTGCCCTTGGAGAGGACAGGGTTAATGACCTTGCTTAAAGGCTCAAAATGGTAGCCTGGTGGAGCTGGGGCTTGAACCAACAATCTTCTGATCAGTAACCAAAATCCATGTATATGCTTTTCCTTTCACTATTAAACATGGATATTATTTTTATTTTTTACATTTCTTCCAGGAAGTTGACAGTTCACCACTATTCTTCCAGGTTTTAATAATGCGTAATGAATTCCAGTAATTTCAGCAGTCTCCTTAGTTGTTTTCCTGTGCTTGATGTAGGCCAATAATTAAACAATACATATTTTTCACAACCATAGGGTTTAATACAAACATATCAATCACTTCAGTATACAATCAATGGTTGTTAAGTATTTACTTATTTAAATCCAAATGGTAAGATTCCTGGCCAGGCAGTATACAAATTGGGTGCCAAGGAAAAACATCTTGGTGTCTTAGACCAGATGCTGGACCTCAATGTGCCATAGTCATCTAAAAGATATTCCATTGGTTGGTGTTTTAAACATCATTCCTAATTTTTTGTTATACAGGTGCTCTTTCTTCTAAGCAGAACAGACCAGCAAAAAAGGCTGCCCCACTTCTTTCTAATTAGTTTTCGTTCTGTACCTTTAGCTTGTGAAAAGGAGAGCATTGACATAGTGAGGCTGATTCTGGCATTTGGAGGTTCCGTAAACCAGCGCTGCCATCGTGGCTGGACAGCTCTCCATGAAGCAGTAAGACAGGGGAACACACAGCTCTGTGAGATTCTCCTTCAGGCCAGAGCTGCCATTGATGCCACCAGTGCTTATGGTATCACTCCACTCATAGAGGCTGCTCGGCATGGCAGAACAAAGATTGTTAACTACCTCATTAGTAAAGGTAAGCTAATATAAACCTTAGAGTTAAAATGTATTTTATTATTTAGTTTATTATTTATTTAATTACCGGCAAGCTGAGAGGGGGTCTAAAGGCAGAGATGACAAACTCTGACATTTTGATAGCTTTGTAGCATAGGTGCAATATGCCATCAAGTTGTCAATTCTTATTTACAATATTTAATTAGCCAAGGTGGGTAAAAATGGCACTGCAAGATTCCTAGCCTTCCCTATAAATACAGCATAAATCAGCTAACCAGGAATAGACATGAACAGAGCTGATTAATTGAGGATTTTCTTATTATTTATTCTGAAATATTTTACATCAGGTGACATCATGTGACTGGTTGTGGATGGTTATATACTGTATATAAAGTTAAGGATTTGAAGTGGTTGTCAAAAGACTGGCAGATAGACACTCTTGTGCCATTGAGCAAAACTTTTACCCATGAGCTACTTAAAAAGTTGTGTTGTGCATATAACAGTTTACAAAATGCCTACAGAGAAACTGACAAGACCTGTTTTGTAAAAATGTTACAAAAAAGTACTTACTCTGAATCTTATCAAAAATAGACATTTGAAATCTACAACTATGTAAACTGCAAGAACAATTAGACATGAATTATCAGGAAAAGATTAGCATTGTATCCGCTGTTATGTATATTTTTACATTATATGTTCTATTAATCCGACTTACATCATTCAATTAGCGGGTACATACAAAACAAACAAAAAAAATCTTAAATGAAGCAATGTTGCAGTTTTCTGCTATGTTATTACTTGAAACGAAATGTCTTCTTTTAAGCATATATTACACAGTTAGTAACTTTATTATGAGCATAATTCGAAAGGGCGTACCTGGGAGTCAAGCTGGGACTTTTGATTGTGCAGAATAATGGAACATAGTTATGAGTAAAAACTACCTTATTTTTCTCAGTATAATCCCCTGCTTCATTAATGCACTCATCCCAGCACTTTCTCAGTATGCCAGAGCAATGATCGACTGCCTGCTTCAAATGTGAAACACTGGCCTCCAAGGAATTCTTCTAATGGCTGAAACATGGAAATCACTTGGTGTGATGTCAGGACTGTATAGGACATGTGGCAATAACATGTAATGTACAAACAAAATTTCCATATTACATGTTATTGCCACATGACCCGACCAGTCCTGACATCACTTGGAGTATGTCAGAGCAATGACGAGCTGCCTGCTTCACATGTGAAACACTGGCCTCCAAGGAAATCTTCTAATGGCTCAAACATGGAAATCACTTGGTGTGACGTCAGGATTATACAGGACATGTGGCAATAACATGTAATGTACAAACACCATTTACATATTACATGTCATTGCCACATGACCCATGAAGTCCTGACCTCACTTGGAGTGACGTCAGGACTGTAGGGGGCATGTGGCAATAACATGTAATGTGGAAATGGTGTTTGTGAAAGATAGTGTGTGCGGTTCCCACAGACAGATGCATATCTTCTACAAAGTGGTGACCAGTTAATCATACATTTTCAAGCATCAGGTTTTACACTCACTGAATGTTCATGGGAACGACTGTAGTGGGCTCCAAGCCACCTCAGCGGCGATCATCAAAAATGTACTGCGGCTAAAAGTCTCATCATTATACAATGCTTGAAGTCTTCTGTAAACATTAATCAGTTTTATGGCCTCATTCACGAGAAATTTCATTAATAGACCTGGTTATTACATGGGTCATATATATATATATATATATTATATGGGAATGTATAAATCATCAGATTTAGGAGGAATTAGGTTAATCAACTTGTTGTGGCCATTATACAGTATGTATTAGAATACTGGGTGTAATAACTAAAGGCATAACAATAGCAGCATATTAGCTATAACTAATAGCAGCATGAACTGACAATGTGGACAAAGTCACTTACATTTGATTCACGCATTTTTCCCCATTTCAAACATTTTAATTATAACTTATGCTCATTGTAACATTACAGTCTATGACAACTCAGCATTTTTTTTTCCATCTTCATAGGTGCTAGTGTGAACCTACAGTCATGTGAAGGGTCTACAGCACTCAGCGAAGCTTGTAAACATGGTCATAGAGACACAGTAGGCATTTTGCTGAGACACCATGCAGATGCCAACAAAGACTGCAAATCTGGACTTCTGCCTTTGCACATTGCTGCCCAGTATGGCCATGAAGAGTAAGCATAATCATCTTTTAAATACAGCTATCTTTGTGTTATCCATAGGTTGTTTTTAACATTAATACGAAAGTCCCATTTCATGGTTTAAAATTAAAATAGCAGCTCCTAGACAGCTGTAGTAGAAGCTGTTGTCAGTGACAGGTGTATGGTAACAGTATGACATAACCCAACAGTGACTCCATGTCATGGCCCCCTTTTAGGGGAAACGAGACATTTGGGTGATGGGGGTGGGGTGGGAGAGCAGGTGGTGTGACAAAGTGCATTATATAGGCAGTGCCTTCCTTGACAGGTGATACAAACAAAAACATTTTGCAGCTGCCATGAGTGATATAGTGTTGTTCAGAGTGTAAATTGTTAAAAAGACCTTCAAATCAAGCCTTTGATTAGGAATATATGGCAACACATAATATAAATATGTAGAAATGCAGTGTATGTTATTACTTTGTTTATTTTTTATTTTTATTTTTTCATAGAATTGTGTCCTTACTGCTGCCTGTCACTAGTCGTGGAAGGATACGACAAAGTGGCATCACTCCCCTTCATGTGGCAGCTGAGTTCAACCAGGAAAATGTTGTCAATTTCTTAATCAAGTCAGGCTGTGATGTGAATGCAAGGCTGTCTCATGAACGCTCATCCATGTTTCATGACCACCGCAGCACAGCTCTGTACTGTGCTGTCATAGCTGGAAATCAAGGAGTTGTGGACTTGTTGCTCAAGGCTGGTGCAAACCCAAACCTGGATCTCCTCAGCCCATTGCTAGTCGCACTACGCCAGGGCTGTTTTAGGACTATATCCACCCTGGTAGAACATGGAGCAGATGTTAATGCTCACGTACCAGCTCTTCCCACTGATTTTCCAGGTGTGCTATTGTATAGCCATAACATGGGAATTTTACAATATCTGTTAGACAATGGATGTCAGGCACAGGAATGTTTCAGGTGTGACCATATAGACAGCAGACAGTCTGCTAACCAAGACAGAACAGAGGACACAAACCAGAGGACTTACTTAGTCACAGGAACTGCATTTCCATTACAAACAATCTGCACAGAAACAACAACGAGAAATGTACAGGTAATAAAACTTCCCAGTAATTCATTTTGATTCTGTAAATATTGATTCTGTATAGCTATGTGTAATTGTATTATTTACCTTTGGTCACAACTCAGCTGCGAAAAAAGCAAATTGCCAAACTGGAAACAATTCACCATTACATCACTTCCCTTTATTCTATTTACTTAACATTAAGTAGGAAGTATTTAATTTACATGTTTTCTTAAATGTTCTAGGTAATGAAGTCAAAGCTGTGTAAAAAGTGTTGTATATAATTTTTTATATTTTAGTTTTTTTATATTCGTATGTTTAAAAAAAAAAAAAAAAAAAGGTTGGCACACAATAAAAACGATTTGATTTTGTCATTTACCTTTGCAGATGCCTTTCACAAGAAGGATTCATCATATTATATTACTGTTATATTTCCCAAAGAACCTTTTTAATATTACTGAATTAAACAGAGAATTGTATGTTGTACTTATTTTTTTATTTTTGTATTTTAATTCTAAGATTATAAAATAAGCAAGCCTGCCTGGTAATTTTCAGGCCAAACATTACCAAATTAAATATCATTAAACATCATTTAAATCCATACTATGTTATAGTGTACATATTTCATACTTAAGATACAGTACATACTTATACTTCTTTACCTTTGGCTTATCTTCGTCTCCAGTTTTGTGATTGGATTTCCTCTGTGAGTCATTTGGCTGCACCTCTGATCAGCTTGCTGCTGGATTACGTTGGAAATGTCCAACTGTGTTGCAGAGTCATTGAACAATTAAAAAATAAAAAAGAGTGGGTTGACATTAAGGAAAAAGCAAGTAAGTAGAGATATCTGATTTCTCTTCTTATATATTAATTCATAGTCAGTTCCAAGGACCCAACTTTTAAACATTTAGACTAGCTTTCTTTACCAATGTAATTACCTATCTATGCGGTGAACATAGCATACAGTTTAATTAACATTAGTGCTTTTAACCCTTTTCAAACTTTTTTTGCAGCATCTCCTCGTCCCCTGATGCATCTGTGCAGACTGAAGGTTCGTGAGCAAGTTGGTGCCAAGAGGCTGACATCTCTAAAAATTCTTCCACTACCTGGAAGACTCATCCACTATCTTTGCTGTTTACAGGACAGCACTATAGATTATACAGTCCTAAACCTCGGGTCAACTCACATATAAGTTGCAAGTTATTTGTGATTACTATTCTACCTTTTACAGACAGGTTGCATCAGTTGTGCTTTTTGTTGTTGTGCACATAATTTATAAGAACTATTTATAAAAAGAGATGAGAGATCACATTTTAGGTATATCTAATTTATGATGAATTCTTGTGAAAGGTATACAATTAAAATTGACCATTATTCACAATATAGCCAAAGAGATGATTATCTACATGCTAGTAATTTTATTTATTACACTGGAACACGGAGACTGAATAAGCTTCAAGTGTGTTGTGACTGAAAAAAACATTTACATATTATGTAAAGTCTCCTCACGGAAAATTATAGAATTTTTTATCACAGGTTTGTTTTAGGATTAGTAATCTCCACCATATCATGGAACTTAAGTCAAAATCAAAGCTGTGCATTGTTAGTGAAGTGCATTATTTATACAGGTGAAACATGTAGAAACCTGCTTGTACTGAAATGTTAATGTAAACTACCTTGTTTGGAAGTTCACTTGATGTATTGTTAAGACAAGTTTTTATGTATTAACGATGAATCAGTAGGCATGTACAGTATATAACGTAAGATGATGGAGGAGGATGCACATAAGGTCAAATAAGGAACTGTGAAAAAGACCACGTTGGTATTAAATTGATATTTTAAAACTGTTTTGTTTACACTGAATCATCTGAGGTAGCTATAGTAGCACATTCGTACCCTACTATACCAGTGCTTATATGTTGTATCCAAGTTTATCCAAACTATCTAAAGAAATTCCTGTCCATTCCCTTTTAAGAAAACACATTAACATTCATAAACCCATAATACATAACCCAGTACTTTAACCCCATTCATCCAACTCACTATTTCAACGAGGTTAATAGGCTATTACGTGTTAATGAAGTCTTGGTAAACACTAGCCTATATCCAGCCTTAGTAACATGAGATTATAGCTTTTTGTCTGAGCATGCTACATGTTTATTGGGCCTTTAAGTGCTTTATTAAGACATTGGCAAGCCTAATGACTTCTAATCACCGTCAATATTTACATATTAAAGACAAAGGATACAGAATGAACTCTTTAAAGGGCCAGATATTTACAGTTTAAAGTCATATTTTTTACTAAACATAGTAATGTTCAGGCATTTCTACAGCCGCCTAAATAAAACCGAATACGCTGAAAATGGAGGAAGAAACCGGTTTGGTTGGAATTGGTTTAACCACAACGTGGGTCGAATGGCATTTCAGTCCATCTTTGATTTTTTGCATGTCCAGTTCAGTAGTGGATGTTTTAGCCCTCAGCCCCGGTTCGGTAAATGCACTATGAGGCGTTATAAGGTGGCTGTGGATGAGCCGGTGTCCGTGGCACTGAAGCGGACAGTACGCGCACACGGCCACGTTAGTGGAAGTCAGGTCCACCTTAAGAGGCTCAAGGTCAGAAGATCCCCGCCGAACGCGTAGCCACGAGTTCGCTTTCAGTTCATCTTCAATCGTGGTCATTTTCTCTCCATCGGTCTCCGAAGAACCGTACCCTATATTCCCGCTCGAGTGGCTTTTCCACGCATACTCAAAACTAAGGTGAGAGGAACGCGGTTCTTCCCAGAACGAAGCCGGGAGCTGGCGTTTGCGCATGGGGATGTGACCCGGTGCGCTCCGGTTCTCACTGTTCGGGTTTCCATCCAAGTTATCTTCTCCATGTCTATGTGTAGCTTGTTTTTCGTTTAAAAGATCTTTAGGACGTTCATGCGTAAACATAACACGCTTGTCCTCGGTCAGTTTAGCAGCACCGGACTCGCTAATTGTGTGTGTGTGGCACCGAGGCGTCCGCGGGCACTTCTGCGAGAAACGCTTTAGCTGCTTCTGAAGGTACTTCCTGTGGTCCACAGAGCGTCTACAGGGGGCTGATTTGTCCAGGGCCGCCTTGATGTCGCTTGAAGCCAAATTCACAAAGTTAAGTAAGGTTTTCACTTCGCTGTCAGAGCTTGCCATTTTTAGCCAAAGCTTGTCTTTTAAGCCATTACGTATCCACAAATGCCACTGTGAACAAAAAAGAATGCAATTCAGTTTCTCTCCAACTAAAACAAAACTTTAATGCATAACCTTAAGTTGGTTAATGAACCTTTTAGCAAACTAAAACATAAAGGTTCCTGAAAAATATTGAATTAAAGTGTTCCTGATTATAATAAATGCAAGAGTTAAAGCTGTTACTAATGGAACCTTTTAAGTCTGAGGTAAAAATAAACTTTGGTCTGATGATGCCCAATTAACAGCACATGATTAGTCTCTTGGGAAATGATCAGAAATTAAGCGAGCGTCGTTTATGTGTTTTATTTTTTGTTGTTGTTCTTCTTAAATTTACACTAACTGATGTAAACTTTCTTTTAAAAAAATATGTGTATCTCAAAATATCTATCAGAACTCACTGTTTTTGTGCAGAAACGCTGTCCAGCTTGGCTGCCCTCTCACTGCAGTAGTTTAACCACTTGAACAAGCTGAATGAATATAAACTTCGTGTAGTTATGGTGCTTCCTTTGAGCCAATCAGCGACCCCAATCTCCCCTCAATGCCCCCCAATGAGCTCGCGCGCTCCCCGCCAGCGCATTCTTTCCCCGCGCATATTGTTGCCATGGTAATCCCTAAGGATGAAGCGACTAATAGTTGCGATATCTCTTTGTTGTTTTCTAGGCGGATACTTTCGAGATACAATATGGTAAAGTGTATGGAAAAGTTGCCCGGTGCGTAACGTCTTAAGGGTAACTTAAAACCATCAAACGCTCGGTGCCCGTGCTGGCATGCTTCAGGGCAAAAGCACAAAGCGTGCTTTTTAGGATTTCGGGGCCACTTTTAACTGTTCCGATCTAACACTCTCTCCCCTGCACCTAAGAGTGATGTCAGAAGCAGTCGGATTTTGGAAGGAAAGGGGGGGTCCTAAAAAGGTGGGCATAACCATGGAAAGGGGGCTTGAGCGCTCAAGAATCTTGTCTTTCTGTTTGCCCCCTCAATCGAGCCGCACAAAAGCTGAATTACTCATTCAAACCTCACCGGACAAAAGCGGAGGAGCTTGGATAGCACTGCCTGCATTTGTAGGCAAACATTTAGAGACCTAAATCGAGTCGTCGTGAAGGAGAAAGAGTTAGACAAAGCCCATAGAATTGCCATCAGCAAACATTTTCCCGTGTCATATTAGCGGGGTCTCCATGACTCCTTCTGGCCCGCGGACAATAGCGCAAGTTTGCACACTCGAATACTGTCACCCTGCCAACGGCGCCCAGGGCCGCAAACAGGACAATCCCCGCGCGCGCAAAAAAAAGCCACGGGCTCCGCGGGGAAGGTCGCGGCAGAAAAGAGGAAAAAGGGACTTGTGAAATGCTAATTGAGCTCCGTCCCACATTGAGAAGGGGAAAAGAGAAAAGGCTACCTATACACCTCCTTCACCAGAGGCCTATTAGTGTGAGGAAGCAGCTGTCTGGGGACAGCACTCTTCAAAGCATGGTCTACAAGTTTAACTTCACACTGTGGTCCCTATTGCACAAAGTTTCATAAACGTTATGATCTATAGTTATTTATACATTCATACATATCTTATATCATATTACCATTAGTTACTCATAAAATGTAAGAAAACATGTCAATTAATAGTTTAAGGGATAAGAATCATTATTATTTTTTTAAAAATATTTTTATTCTTTATATGGGTATACATGACTGCAGATCATTATAAAGCGTGATTTGATCAAAGTTTTAATGGAGATAATGACATATTAGGTTATACAATCTGCACCCACAAAATGGTATTTCACAAGAAACTACTTGCTAAAATAGATGGTTAAAACATATATATATTTGTATTTAAAACAAAGTCAAAGCCAACTTTTTAAATCATGTACCAGCATCCTCTGCACTGAAGCTTTTTTTTACAGGACTGCATTGCCATTTGCATTGTTCTCACCATTTCAAAAGGCTAATTAAACAATAGCACACTCCTCCAATAGCACACCAGGCTGTATGGTTCATTCCTGCTCTTTTGAAGTGACAAAAAGGGACGAAAGGAGAAAGTAGGATGGGATGATGGGCTTTTACCCTTCTGGTTACTCTGATAACCAGAGGAAGATGGATGGAGAGGCTGTAAGGCAGATGATGAATGTGTCTTTATATGAATGTCATGGTGTAAAAGTACAAGATGAAATGGTGGCTTCAACTCAAAAATGCACACACCTTGCTACATGTAATACTTAAAATATCTATATATCTCTCTCTCTTTATATATATACACTACTGTTCAAAAGTTTGGGGTCACTTTCTAACTCCATGATCGTTCCTGATTTTTATTTCTTTCTAC
>JAQQZT010000005.1:10579361-10590299 GCA_030068275.1 Clarias platycephalus | reverse complement strand
GTGTGGTATTCATTGGGTGGGTGAAGGAGAATGCTTTTTCCTAAATATGTGTCCCAATAAAGGTGTTGCTTAGGATTGTCTAATCAAATAACAGAAATCCCAGCTAAGTTCATTTAAATTCCAGGCTGTAACACTGCACCATTTGGAAAAGTTTAGAGGTGGGTACTTATGCAAGACACTGTACCGCTATAGTTACAATGAGTAAAAGAAATTGCTTTTATATGTGTTGAATTATATATATATAATTGTAAAGATGCCTATATATATATAGGCATCTTTACATGAATATTGTTTTCTGCAGCCAAAATTATTCCAGTAATATTTATTCTAAGACCTGGGGAGACATGTAGAAATTTGTCTCAAAATTCTCTATCAGCCTGGAATAAGTTACTACATCAGTAACTCTAGTAATACGAGCTGATGAAAAGGGTTTCCTTGAAGCACAAATAAACGCTAATTGGACTGTTCGTGCATACGTCCCAAAAGGACCGTATTACCATTCTCTCCCACTAGAGGGCAGAATTGCTTTGACAGAAATAATACTGCAATCTTTAATACACCAACCATCATAAAGCATGAATCATAAAGCACAAATACGACATAGACAAATTCTCCAAAATAAATTCTTTAAATTTAGACAATGTTATGATTAAGCATTTTTGTTATTGTGTTCATTATCGGAGATACAATATATAACACTAGTAATGAGGCATGGTCATATGAGGTGGTCAAAGAGGGTGTTCTTTGGTGTTTGTTTTTCTTTTACTGCCAAAGAACAAGTCTCCCTCTTTGACCACCTCATATGATTTCTTGCTTGAGAGTGGGAAGGCTGACACATATCTCCTCCAACACTAATAGTATTTTCGGAGACCTTGAGTTATGCATGGTACCTGGCAGACCTCTGCATTACTAAGCAGGGCTTTTATTGGGTCCATCCTCTGGGGCGAAATAAGATTAGGCTGATGCAAGGCTAGGACTTCTAAATGTCAGGTCTACCTCTCTCTTTATCACTAATAACATAAAGGCCTTGCAGCACTGTTATTCTCCTTGCACATTTTAAACACTGACTAAAAAGGCACTTGTACCCTGGAGCAGCATTTCTACAGTGAACATTTCTGCATGACACTACATTTAGGTTGAATATGTCCCATTAAAAGAGTAGGAGCAATATAAGGTTATTTGTATTAGACCTAAATTTGTTTTAAGTTAATGAAAAGAAAGTTGACCTCACAGTAGTAATTAAACGAAAGTACAGAATAAAATGAGTACATCAAGTGTCAATGGCATAAAATCATGTAGAAATAATAGACATGATTATTGATGATGATTAAAAGCCAGCTGCAGATCAAAACCAATTAAGTAAATCATAAAAACTGGACAACTAGTGCAATTTAGTGATGACTATGTGTTTCTTCCCAACAAAAATGTGTGTGTGTGTGTGTGTGTGTGTGTGTGTGTGTGTGTGTGTGTGTGTGGAGTTTGCATGTTCTCCCCATTTTTGGTTTCCTCCAGGTACTCTGATTTCCTTTCACGGTTTGAAGACATGGCACTGTTGGCCGTTTGGTGTTTCAAAATTTCCCATAGTGTATGATTTCGTGTGTGAGTGCCTGTGCCATGCAAAAGCTTGGCACCCTAAACCCATTAAAATGTTCCAATTGCAATATATTTGCTTTGCGACAATGTCAATTGTTAAAAGCGCTATACAAATAAAATTGAATATATATGATTGGAATAATTTGTAGCCTTGTGTTTTTTATTTCAGGTTTCAATGTGCTTGATCTGTCTGTCTAGAATGTGATGGAGAAGAGTGGAGAATGGCATATGGAGTGGAGCAGCTGGAACCCCCCTGTACTGAACAGAAGCCAGCGTGTCTCTTAACACGCAAGCTGGTTATGGAATATGAATATGCCTTGCAGCCTTATGATGTGAGCTGAAGCACAGCTTCTCTTTTTCTATAATGGTTCTAATATGTGGTAATTCTGTTGAATTCACACGTGGAAAATGCCAGTGAAGCTTAGTGTACTGTGCAGACCAAAATGCTCATTAAAATAATCTAGGCAAGGCAAAAAGCTTTCCTCCTTACCTTTGCCCTTAAAATGTTTTTTTAAAGGGCAGTCAATGACATTTGGGCATTCTGGAATAACTATTACTCATGTGGATATATGCAGGCTTTTTATATACAGTCATTTACAAAAGAGGCAGAAAATCATGGAATTTTATTATGTCCTGTTACATATTTACCTGCTACATTAGAAATTACAAAAGCTTTCAATATTTAAAAATACTGTATTTATGTATTGGAGTGTATAGAAAAATACTGTATTGGAGCATATAGAAGATCAAACATTTTCAAGTGAATTCATCTGTACAGAATACAGGTAAACCTCCAGTTATTTATGATGACAATAAAAAATAAGGTGTGATCTTTAGTGTAGCTCATTACATTTGCTCAAACTAGAGTTTGAGTCACTGATAAAGGAGTGCCTTATATGCATTAGCCGTGATCAAATCTAACCACAGGCTGCACCTCCATTAATACTCAGCAACAGCTAGCAACCAGTCAGATAGCACATCCCCACACATTTGCATTATCCACAAGCATCAGAAGGGTAATAATGGAATGGAATGAAAAACAATATAAAAGTATACTCATGAAAATATAAATGACTTCTGAATGATCTATATGTGTGGGTGTGTATGTGAAATTATATTGGATGTAGGAGATAAATAGTGTAATGTGCCTTGAAGGAAAGAGTGACATATATTTCCATATGCTATTGCTGTGATACTGTAGTGTGAAACACTCCACAAACTGACTGAAGATTTTCAATATATACTGCCTGGCTAAAAAAAGTCACCATTTTATAAGGATCAAATTATTGGGCTGTATCAAGCAAAGCAAACAACTAAGGAGATTTGAAATTGCTGGAACAGGGTTAGGAAACATTCAACACATTATCAAAAACCTGGAAGGATAGTGCTGAGCTGTCAACTTTGAGGAAGAAATGTGGTTGGAAAAAGTCACAAATGGAGATCATTTAAACACATGGAGAAGTTTCATGGTTAGAAAATCAACAGTAAAAACCATAGCTATGTTTAAGAGTGAAAGTATGAGTCGTTCCTTGTGCATACTGTGTGATGAAAACACAGGACTGGGACTAAACAGCTGTGTGGCCATAAGAAAATGTTAGTGAGAATATTAAGAAAAAAAGGTTTGAATTTGCTAAGGAGCATAAAGATTGAACTTTGGAACAATTGAAAAAGGTCATGTGGTCTGATCAATTTAGACTGACACTATTTTAGAGCGATGGGTGCATCAGGGTAAGAAGAGAAGCGCATGAAACACCCATTATGCATAGTGCCTACTGTACAAGCCTCTGGAGGCAGTGTTGTGAGGTAAAGTTGCTTCATCTGGGTAGGTCTAGGCTCAGCAACGTTATGTGACAATAAAATTAAGTCAGCTGATGATCTAAATGTTCTGAATGACCAGGTTATCAAATCACTGGAGTTTTTCTTGCCTGATGGTTCAGGCATATTCCAGGACTTAAATTGTGAAGGAGTGATCTTGGGAGGATGAGGAATCATGTTCACACATGAACTGGCCACCACATTGTGTACTGTAATCAAAGCTAAAGGTGATTGTAGGAAATCATAGATGTGTGCCTTTTTTTGGTCAGGCAGTGTACTAAACAAGAAACTGGTTCTCTGATGTTACTTCTCCCTCTTTCATAATGAGCAAAAGTGTGAACAGATATTCTAGTGTTTTGTCAAGTGCTGTGTTAATAAATCAAGATACCACATGTTTCCATTTCACAGTTCATAGTGGAGAGTCAAGCTCTTGTTCAGAATGCAAGCCTGTGGGTTTTTTAAATCACTGTTAGTCAGTTGTCCCTGGGATCTCAGTAGTGAATATTCTTAGGCGAAATAGAAAACATCATGTTGACACCATTTTCCGTACCATGGGCCTGGAGCCTATCCCACAAAAATCAAGGCACAAGGCAGAGGACACTCTGGATGGTGTGGCCACACCACACAGGGCACAAGCACACACTCATTTACACATAATCATTCACTATGAGGAATAGGATACGCCTCATGTCTTTGGACTGTGAACGGAATCCACAAAGCTCAGGGAGAGCATGCAAACCCCATGCATACAGACCAGAGGTGAGATTCAAACCTCACACCTTTGAGGTGGGAGGCAGCAGTGCTAACCACCAAGCCCTGTGAGTATTTGAAACGCAAAATATCCATCCTTTGAATGCTCCCTCTACAGTTCCAAAACACAAACCGTGGCTTGAACACCCAAATAGTAATGTAGGTTGGAACTTTCTGAACTGACAAAAATGGGACGCAGGAAAGCAGAGCTCCCTCCTTTACTGGACATCCATATAATTTGATCTCTCTTTACTGCAAATGTAGCACAATAATATTGCAGTCTGACCAACTTCTTCATTACTTATTTTATTATTATTATTGTTAGTGTTATTATTAAGTGACTTTGCAACTCCAGGGTCAGGGTTCGATGTGCCTTGAGTTTGCATGTTCTCCCCGTGCTTGGTGGATTTCCTCCACATACTCCGGTTTCCTCCCAAAGCCCAAAGACCTGCAGATTATGCTAATTGATGTTCCCAAAGCTCCCATAGTGTTTGAATGAGTGTGTAAGTGTGTTTATGTTTGTGTGCCCTGTGATGGATTGGCACCCCATCCAGGGTGTACTCCGCCTCCTGCCCAAGTCTCCTGGGATCTGCTCTGGGCCCACGTGACCATGTACACATCTAGGCAATGAGTGAGTGAGAGAGTGAGTGAGTCTATCTTCTTTTGGGACATTTGAATCTTTTAGCAGAATATTGTTACCCCAGGTAAACATCTAGGTTATTGCACGGTCTAGTTATAGTTAATTGACTGGACTTGGGGGGGAATGAGATACAATCCAAAAGTATTTTGTTTGGTTGCGTACTTTGCCTGGTTTACTGAACCAACCATAGACTTTCTTTCCAGCAGCAAAAATCTCTGGCCAGTGTGTGTGTGTGTGTGTACGTACGTTCGTGCTTGTCTGTGTGTGCGCGCGCGCGTGATCAAACAGGCTCTCGTGCGCACGAGCCGCGCCTCATGAACTTTACGCGAGCATCTCCTTGATTTCCAACTTGTTTTCGTCTGACATCAGGGCGCTTTACCCGGAATGGCCGTTTTTCAGGATTTTGGACTTGAAACGTGATTGAGAAAAGCCCAATGCGTAGCTCGTGCGGATTACGCGGAGGGGAATACATCCACCCAGTGCATCTGACCACTCGACTCGCCTGCCTTACACACATTTACTCACACTACACGAGCAAGCAAGAAATCGCGAAGATGCCGAGGAGCGACACACGCTTCGATCAGGAAGAAGACGCACATGAAGCGCAGACGAACCTGCGACTCGCGTGGAGACGATGATTGACGTTCAACTCGGGAAAGTTTTTGTGGACGACACTGCCAATTTGTAACAATTAGATGGTAAATAAAGTACTATGCCTAGCTTGAGTCCTGCGTTCGTGCGGATGCCCTTGGCATAAAGTGCCCAAGTGTCCTGTGGTTCCTGTAACGCTACTCCACCAGGCGCATCGCCATCAGTCCAGTTCTATGCGCCCCCCGCCTGCGCACACGCCGAGCTGTTTACTAGCCGAGTCAAGGAGGGATGCAGAATCGATACAGAACACCTTTCAGATCAGGGCTTCGGCCATTTCTGTTAGGCCACTGCTTTTTCTCGTCGTTTCTTCTTTTATGCCAGGTAAGTTGGCATCTGGGCTGAGTTTTGACATTGACTTGGAGGTTTGCGATTATCCGAGTCAACTTTGTGGTCTGATCTGATTTCTGCGAGGCGATCGGGGTTTGCCAGTGGGTGCAGAGTTAACTTCACTGTAGCAGGACGTCTCGAACCTGCACACACAGGTTGAAGTTTTCACCCATTCCTAACCCACCTGATTGTTTACAAACAGATAATTCCTCAAACTGTGCAGGGCAGTAGAGTTATACGACTGGAGTTGAAAAGCAGAAGGTATGTGTAAAGTTGCAAGTCTGAGGTTTGAGGTATTTTCTCAGATTTGTATTTCAAAGGTTTTAAATGATTCCTTTTTTATTAAATTACATAAAATTATTAATTAACTGATTATTATTTTTATTATATATTTTTATGGTGGCATTGTTGATTAATGGTTTGGATCTCACCCCCAGTCTGTGTGTGTAATTTGCATGTTTTCCCTGAGCTTTATGGGTTCCCTCCGGGTATTCAGGTTTCCTCCTACAATCCAAAGACATGTAATGTAGGCCGACGAGCATTTTAACATTACCCATAGTATAAGATCGGGTGTGTGAGTCTGTGCTTGTGCCCTGCTATGGGTTGGTACCCCGTTCAGGATGTACCCTCCCTAATGCCATAAATTCTTTGGGATAGACTCCAGATTCCTCATGAGACTAAACAGGATAACCTGTAAAGATGATGAACAAGTATTATTATTATTATTTAATTTTTATTATTAGTAGTAGTAGTATTGCTGTTGTTGTTTTTGTTGTTGTTTTTGTTGAAAACAGAAAGAGTGTAGTCCATATATGCCAACAGATGCCCACACAGATACTAGTGAGAACCTGCAGGCTAGTGATGGGTCAAATGTAATGTATTCTCCTCATATCCCAAATGCCTCCCACTAGTACTTCTAAAAGCATAGAAAAGCCCACTTTATGGGTGGGAGGTTCTCTCACAAAGCATTGCACAATGCTGAATTGTTGCTTGAACATGTTGACTTGTACTACTTTCAACACTTCTAATTCTACCTAATTAAATATGATTTATTTATTTATTGAAATATGATTGTGTGAAAATAAATGATCATATTCACCAATCTGCCCATCTCTCGGCTTTCATGTTTCGACATATCCACTGTGTGAGTGTGTCAAGCACGCAATTTCACTATCATAGTAGATCTACTCCACATGCCTCCCAGCCCACACAACTTATCACGCTGTATGTGCATGCTCTGTGGAGGCATATATCTCTCTTCATCTTCCTCTCATCCATTTTCTCCTACTGCCACCTACTGAATCTCCTTCACTCTTGTTTCTGCCCCTTAGGCTGAGCTACAGAGGTCATGCTCACAGCTTGGCTTTCAGAGACAAGGTGAACACTGCCAGTCACTGTGCCACTGCAGATACTACCCACCTCTACCTCCTCCACCTCCACCTCCACCCCCTCCTCGGCTACTCATCCCCACAGGTAGGGATGGTTTGTTCTGAATCAGCAGGGAAAAGCAATGCCAACTGTACTGCAATTATTTCAATTTAAATACACATTGTTCACATTTTCTGCTGCAATCACTCCACTGCAATAAGTGAATAGTGTGGGCATGCATTTTGAATTCAGTGTCTAATAGAGAGTCTTGCTTAAGTGTTTATCGAGTTTGCTCCACTGAGAGCTCTAGCTGAAATAGAACATGATTTGGAGAGTATTGCTTCTATTGCAAAGATAAAAGTCTTTTTACTCTTGTGTAGTGATTGTACAAACAGAGAAATAATCACGTCCTGCTTGGCCTCAGGGAGTTCCCGCATATGCCTGGAGCAGCTTGGAGATGTGTGCATGCTGTTCTGCTAGGCACTGTAGTCAACTTTCCCTGGAGGAGGCTCTGATTTAAAACTCAGATGATTTAATTATATTAGTGTTTTAATACAGATTGTGAGAAATTAATTGAGCCAACATTCCAGTCTATTTCTTTTTTTACTTAAACTGAGACTAAAATCCACTTTAAATGATTATCCTTTTTTTCTGGTAAGTTTTAAATCTCATGACTTGGAAAGTTTGCCCTTCACAAAGTACTTTAATAGCAACACTTATACACCTACTTAGTTGTGCAATTATCCAGCTCATCATGTGGCAGCAGCACAGAGCAGATTAACATCATGCACAAACAGGTCCAGCACTTCAGTTACATCAAAATCAGAGCAGCGAAAATATGTCTCAATAACTTGTTGTCTTGTGCCAGACAGGCTGTTGATTCCATCAATATCACATGCAACATTTTTTTGGAAGTGGTTAGAGAAGAATAGTCAGACTAATTCACGCTGACAGGGGTAACATCAAAATCTCTTATTCAAAATCAGATCAAAACTACTCTTTACAACTGGACTGAGCTGAAAAGCATGTCAGAACACATGCTGCCAACATTTTGAAGCATGAGGCAGCTAGATTACAACAACAGAAGACCATATCAGGTTCAACTTCAATGAGCCAAAGATGCTGCTGTGGCACAAGTTCACCTAAAATTGACAGTTTTTATTTACATTATTTTGTTCATGAATGTTTATTTCTCCTTTTTCCTTTCCTTTTATTTGCCAGTTCTTGCTAACTTGCTATTTCTTTTTGTTAAATTGCCATCAGCAAAAAATAGGTCCCATTCTAGCTGTATATATTGTTGTTCTTTCCAGTGAGTTGTAAATATAAATTATCCCTTATATATTTTTCTGCAATAAACAACAGAATAATAGTAATCGAATTCAGTCTAAATAATGCATGTGCAATTGTTTAACCTTATGTGTGTGAGAGAATGAATTCACATTGTTCATTGAAATTCTTTGTAACAACTGAATGACATTGTCCTCTTTTTTTGACATATTGTCCACTTTTTGTGGCCATTTGTGGAGACTTACACTGTGTTGTGCTTTTAGTTGCTGAGCCTCCAGTTCCTCTGCCAAGGCCATGGTGGAAGGACGTTGTGGTTGTAACAGTAGGATGCACTTCAGCTTTCTTTCTCCTTTTAATTCTACTCATCTGCTACAAGTCCATTAAATGGTATTAATTTTACTCATTGGTTTTGTTTATGAAATGTATCTGTAGAAGCGCTGAGTACAGTTTTGTGTGGAAAATGTTTCACATCTGTCATTCATGGCAACAACCTGTTATTAATGTATATTTTTATTCAGGAAAATGAAAACACGTCAAAGGTTTTTCCATCCATTTCAAGCTGCAATATAATTTATTGTCTCTCTATCTTTCTGTCCATCTGTCCTTTGAAAGTCCTGTTTGCCAGTCTGCTGTCTAGTTTAGCTCATCTTTAGGTCGGTTAGAAATGTCTTAATCTCAATTGATTTTGTAAAAAGTCGCTGACTCTGTAGGTTTATTTCATAATGCTGGGATTTACTAGGAAAATAGTAATGCCTCTTAAAAAATAGGTCTGACCCACAGTAGTGATAGTTAAAAAGACCAGACAAACAGACAAATAGACAGGATAAGTCAATATAGAGCTGGTATAAACACTGCTTAAATTCCGGTGACTAACAACTGAGATTTTTTTCCCCACTGCCTTCATGCCTGTTACTCTTGATATTCAGTGATTTATTCCACTAAGGAAAGGTCAGTAGTTCATTAACAGATGTCCAGTCAATTATCTCAGTGATGAAGCTTTCCAACAGATGATAATTTTACCATTTCAGTGATATTCCATTTAATGACCAGGCAGAAAATTAGCAGATGCTGTACTTTTAACACATCTCATGTAATTAATGTATGAAATCTGTTGACCACTTACATAGAGATAAAACATGTTTTAGCTTGGTTATAAAAATATGTAGGTAAATCTAAAATTCACATTATAAACACAAGTTGTGAAGAACCTAAGCTTGGCATTTCTCAACAAGGACATCTTCCCTGTGTTCTGAGAAAGGCAGGGGCAAATGCAAGCAGCAGAAATAATGTGTGGCTGGCCTTGAAATTCATCATGGCAATTTTCCAGCCTTCTGCAGCCCACGGGCATCCTCAGTTTCACACTGCACTCTTATTCAAGAGACATGCTTTCTATAATCCTGAACTCAAATGATCATTTGTGAATTAATATGACCAATGTTTTTTGTTGCAAACCTTTTATACAGTACATGTATTTGGAAACGTCCAAAATTTGGTACTAACCTTGTGCCAAATTGGGATGTTGTAAATACACAAAACAGATGAACAATTGATTTGCCAGACTTTTGTATACTTTTCTTTTTCATCTCATTCATGTCTTGCATTTTAACATTTGTACGTTTGACCTAGTCTTGATATGGCATGTGGATTATCAGAAAGCTAGTACTTAATATCTATTTTAGATGAAATTCTTCTACTTTTGTAATAACAGTACATTTATAAATATAAAGTATAGGCAGTCAGCCATTAACACAAAATCAACCACAACAGGATTACCAAATTCCTGGCATAAAACAGAAAGCTAGCACCTACTCATTACACAGTTGTGTACCACATAAATCATTTAATGTTGAGGATTTATTAGAAATGACTTATTTCTAATAAATTGCTGGGTGCATGATTTCATTTTAAAAAGCCAGAACTAAAGAACTACTATAGCTAAGCAGCATAACCACAATAGACTCATTGATGTCCGATGATGTCTAAATTATGAGCTAATCATTCTTTTAAACACACCCTCCCCCCCAGCACAAATGCACACATTTTTCTTCACAATTCGATTACCTGCCATTTCACACCTACCATTCAGTGCTTCCCTATAATGCAACAATACTACCAGGCATGTAAAACCAGCCAACCGCAACAGCTGTGCATGCTGTGTAAAAGGGCAGTGTAACACTTGGAGCATTACGGTGGAACCTTGGATTACGAACATAATTCGTTCCAGAAGCGGGCTCGTATTCCAAAACACATAAATAAAAAAAAATATTTCCCTTAAGAAATAATGGAAACTCAAATTATTCGTTCCCCAACCCCCAAAAATAAACACACAAAAATAATATTAAGTAAAAATAAAACAAATTAACATGCACTTTACCTTTAAAAAAAAGTAAAAAAAAAAAACAAGCAGGTAAGTGTTTTCGTTTGTACGCACAGGCGCTGTGTGTGTGTGTGTGTGTGTGTGTGTGTGTGTGTGTGTGTGTGAATCTAAAGTAAGCTCCCCTCTCCCC
>JAQQZT010000005.1:10553925-10579261 GCA_030068275.1 Clarias platycephalus | reverse complement strand
CAGGCGCTGTGTGTGTGTGTGTGTGTGTGTGTGTGTGTGTGTGTGTGTGTGTGTGAATCTAAAGTAAGCTCCCCTCTGCCCCTTCTCGTCTTACACAGTTTACCCTTCCTCCACTATTTTCACACACACGCGTGCACACAACAGAAACACTGTTATATCGGAAAAATAAACAAGAAATCTCTCTAATGACACTCGATTGAACACACACACTTGATCGAGTGATCAAGGCCGTCTTCCACTCATCGCCCTCTCTGATACGCACCAAGTTGTAGGCGCTCCTGAGGTCCAACTTTGTAAAAATGGTGGCACCAGAGAGGGCGTCCAGGGCTGAGTTGGTAAGAAGCAGAGGATGTCGATTTTTTCTTCACAAAGAAGAATCCCGCAGCGGCAGGCGATGAGGAGGGCTGGATGGTGCCTTGGCGGAGAGCGGAGGACACATACTCCTCCATCGTCTGCGTCTCAGAGGTGGACAACGAGTAGAGATGGCCGCAGGGAGGGACAGAACCCGGCTCGAGATCTATCGCCAGGTCGTAAGGGCGATGAGGAGGCAGGTGGGTGGCTCTTACAAAAAGCTTCAGCCAGGTCCCGATAGGCGGCGGGGATGGCGTTGGTGTCGACGTTGGGGGCCTCTGACTCCCTAGAGCACGTCCCAGCCCACTGTAAGATCCGGTTTTGAGTCCAGGAGATGAGAGGGTCATGTTGTAGAAGCCAAGGGTATCCGAGAATGACGAGTGGAGATGAGATAGAGGAGAGAGGCCGACCGTCGACTGATGTGATTCGAACAAGCTGGGATAACGCTTCAAACTCCACTCCCAGTTTTTTGGCATAAGAAGAGTCAATAAAGTTACCTGCAGCACCGGAGTCGATGAACGCAGTACTTCTGACCCGTTTGTGGCCAAACTGGAGGTGTACCTGGACCGTGAGACGAGAGACACTAGGTGTCATGGCAGAAAGGTGGAGGTGGCCCGGTGAACTGCTCCCATCGCTCATCGGGCCTGGGCGTTTCCCTGGCGATGAGGACATATGGCTCTGTGGTGTGTTGCTGATCCACAATAAGCGCAGAGCCCCTCTCTGAAGCGCCGTTCTCGTTCTGCAGCAGTCAGGGAGGCGCGTCCTAGTTCCCCGGCTCCGGTGTTAACCACGGCAGGAGGTGGAGATGCGACATGTCCGGGGACAACGGTGGTGAAGGAGGTCGATGGATGGGGTGCTGTGTAGGAGAAGGTGGGTGCTGGCGGCAGGGTTCTCGGGGCTGGCTTCGGACGAGAGAGGAGGCGCTGGTTGATTCGGAGGGCGAGCTGGATCAGCTCCTCCAGCGTTGCGGGGAGCTGTCGTGCGGCGAGTTCATCCTTAATCCGAGAAGCCAGTCCCTCGTAGTAGGATGTCCTGTGAGTACTGTGAGAGTGCGGAAATCAGCAGTATACCGGCTCACGGACGATCCTCCCTGCCGCAGGTGATATAGCTTTGTGTCGGTCTCCACCTCGCTCGCAGGGTGTTCAAGTGAGCTTTAACTGTCGTGTGAATTCATTATATGAATGGGTGGTGTCTGAGTCGGTGTGAAGGACTGCCGTGGTCCACTCTGTTGCCTGCCCAGATAGCAACGAAACAAGTAGCGCAATGCGCAATCGATCGGTGGAGTATTTGGTGGAATTAAACTCGAACACCAGATCTAATGCAGTTAGAAAAACACTACACTTCCCGTCCGTGCCATCCCATTTATCCGGAAAAGAGAGAAAAACATCAGAAGTTAGAGGGGGGGGGGGTTGGGGGTTTGGGGGGGCAGAGCTGCAGCCGCGCTAGCGACAGCCTCCCGAAGATCCCCGTTTTCCCGCCGAAGCTCCGCCACCTCACGGCGCAAGGCCACGACGTCTTGGACGCTCCGCCGAAGAGTAGCGAGCTTTCCGGTTAGCTTGTCGATAAGCTCGGCGTGCCGGTTCACCACACTGCAGAGGTGCGAGTGATCCGCTGGGTTTACCGCTCGAGGCTCAGTCATTCTGTCACAAACTAACCCGGGATGAGCAGAAGACTTAGCGATAGCGTTTAGCCCTTTGTAGCGTGAATGACAAATCCAAACGCGTAAGCAAGCGAGTAGGCAGGATAACCACGCAAATTAATCTAAGGACTGTCACAGAAGGTTAGCAAGGGAAAAAACACAAATTTAACCCACGTGCTATAAACACACACTCAGAATCAGAAAGTAAACCCAAGAAAGTGAGTACACACGTAATGGCAGACGAACAATCTGGACCGACATGGGCAAACTCAATGACTGAGCGATGTGAAGCGCCATCTTGTCTCCTTTTATGCTTCCTGGTTCACGACCTTACTACTTCCGGGTCCTAGTGCCGGTCGCGCCGTGAGTGTGCATGACAATAATATTTAATTCTCTTTATTTCATACTTGGGCACAAGATTGACTCTATTCCTAAACCCTAAACTCCAGTGAGCTTAAATAGTTTATTTAGAAAGATATCTAAATACTTACTGAAGCTGGAATTTAGTCTATGACTGAGTTCTCAGTTCAGGTGAAGGCCATTTTACAATTTTAAGCCTGTTTGCCTTTCTCTCTCTACTGGTTTAAAAAAAAAAAAAAGCTGAAGGTTGATGGCACGGTCTCAGACTGATCTGACAGCAATCCCATTTCCAATAACAGAACACTCTTCACATCCAATCTCGTAAGAGGCTGCTGTAAAGTATATGACAGGTGCAGGGTGGAAAAGCTAACCATTTCATTACATGCACAGAATAAAGGTTAAAAAGGATCGAAAGTGCAATATGGACTTAAATTACAGAATGATGGCAAGTCTGTGCTTTGGTGATGCACTGTATCTTTGTTATTAGAACGTAGTCACATATTTCTGAGTGGTTTGATACCACAAACAAACCTCAAGATGATACAGACAAGAACACTTAGGTGCAAGTATACTTAAAAACTAGCAGTAGGGTTCCAGTTAATTTCAAAACATTGGGGGGGGGGGGGGGGGCAAGGGAGGCCAGAGTGTTAGAAGAGAAATAGGGCAATAAAAAGGAAACTGGAAAATTAAATTCTGTCTAATGCAGTAGCATATACAGTAGGAGAAAATTTTATAGTCTCTACAGTCACTGGGTGTCCCCAATAAATCTGAGCTGGCCAATCCTTTCAAGTGCTACTGTCAGAAGAAACCCTGCTTTATAGAAACTTCTGATGACTAAAAACTGCAAGCTATGTATGATTTCATGGCCAGTCATCCATCACTGACAAAGTCCAGAAATTCTCTTCACAAGTTAATCCTGCAAAGGCTTTACAAATGGAGGGTCCAACTGTTATCAAATTCACATATACAAAACATCATATGAAACCACAAGCGTAAACAAATTATTATATTATATTATATTATATTATATTATATTATATATTTAATCAATATCGCATGCAAGGAAGTGATGTTGTACTGAATATCAGCAGGGCTGTGATGCGGTTGTAGGCACGAGGCCATAATCCATGCTGATATTAAGTACAACAGCACCGTGGCCTCGCACATCCAGAGTCAGGCTTCTCCTTGTGCTTGGTGGGTTTTCTCTCACAAGACATGCAGATTAAGCTGAATTTGTTGTTGTCAGACCTGTAAATCTTCGAAGTTTCTCTTCATGTGTCCACTTTTCCGCTGTAGATTATGAGCTAACATCCGGAGTTCTGTGGTTGAGTTCCAAATAGCGTTAAATGGAAAGATCATTTGCATAACCCCTTGTTCCACACACCAAGAAGTGCCCTTGATCAGGGCTTAGAGAGGGATTTAAGATTCAGTCTTCAGTGTTAGAAGTGAGCTAACTTTGTAGCTCATGTTATCCATGAATAAAACACGGACAAAACTTGGTCGATTCGAAGTTTTGAATAGTTTGGTATGACTTAGAAGCAGTTACTAAGGAGGCAATGTGATGTACATTAACGTTAAAAGATGTGTTTTTTTTGCTGAAAGTGCTTCTGTGACTGGTTTTGACTGTGGGTTTTGACAGACATCTGCTCTCTCCTCTTTCCAGTACTATAGACTGTACCGTCCACCCTTCACCCATGGTGGCAGCTAACAGTTTGTGTAATTAAGAGTTATTAAAACTCGTGGAATGCCACTCATCCAATCAGATTACTTGGTTGGAACTTGGTTGGTATAATATAATATAATATAATATAATATAATATAATATAATATAATATAATATAATATAATATAATATAATATAATATACGGTGGCACTGTGGAGTAGTGGTTAACACTGTGGCCTGGCACCTTCGGGTCGAGGGCTCGATTCCTGCCTCGGGTCTGTGTGTGTGTAATTTTGAATGTTCTCCTTGTGTTTAGTGGGTTTCCTTTGCGTACTCCGGTTTGCATCCAGAGTTCAAAGACATGCATTCATTCATTCATTTTCTGTACCGCTTTATCCTTATATACAGGGTTGCGGGGGCCTGGAGCCTATCCCAGGAAACGTAGGGCACAAGGTGCGGTACACCCTGGAGGGTGCCAATCCATCGCAGGTCAAAGACATGCAGATAAGGCTAATTGGTCTTCTTAAATTGCACATGTTTTATGTGCGTGTACAGTATGTGTGTGTGCCCTGCAATCGATTGGCACACAGTCCGGGGTGGACCCTATCTCCCGGGATAGGCTCCAGTCCCCCCAAATTATTTAAAAAGACTATGACATCAGAAGTGCTCCTATACAAGCATGTGTTTAATAAAGGCAAGTGATTTTAATGTTATATGATAGCTTAATTATCCACCCATCTACAGTAGGTAACATTGCTCCAGTGTGTTTTAAACAGTACCACACTTGTACTTGTATCTGAGTTCTTCTCAAAACTTCAAACAGGGATGGGAACTGCACCTCAACAGCTTTAGTATAAAATATTTATTAATGCTATGAAGTATTATGTCATCCCATGGCATCTGTCAACTCATGGCATCTATTATTGAGGATCCTGGGTGGTACAAGTACCATGGGATGCCCAAACAGACAATAGACTGGTGTATAAATACAGTTGAACAATTTGATAACCATTTTATGCTACTTTTTAGCCAAAAGCAAAAAGTTCTAAAAATCTGCAGAAACAATGCCTGCATTAACTGTATTTTCATTAAATCTATGTTACATAAGCCAAAATGACTACTGGCATTTAATGCATAGTGCAGTGGAGAAATATAATAACCACTGAGGTAATGAAAGGGAGATGAAGGGATGGATGAATAGTCCATGTTGAGTAATACTCATGTCTTACGCAGACCAAGAGACATCCAGCATCATGTGGGCGTAGCAAACTCCATTCCATGTTCATGTTAGAGAGCTAGAGAGACCGTAGGAGGACTATAAGATTGATCATTTCATTATTGTGCTGGAATATATATATATTTTTTTGCACCAGCCTGATTCTGTGCAACAAATTATTTCCATCCTTTGTGTGGTGTGTGCATGCTTGCTCCACACATATGTAGATCAAGAAATAAACTGAATCGTGTTTTTTTTTTTTTTTTTGCAGGAAACCTCTTAAAAAACAGGAAAATGGCACTAGTCGTGGAGAATATGCCATGAGCTGCCGCAAGAGAAAGACCACTAATAACGTCGTAGTGTAAAATAGACCCATATTACGAGTTAATAATGTCTCTGCATTGCTGCATCTTCGGCACTTACCATCCCAATGTGCAGCAGAAGTGCTTTCCCAAACGTACATCTGATGTCCAAGCAAAGAATGGAGAACCAGAACAAGGTTAACTTGTTGAAAGACTGCAGCCTGGGCTGTTACACTGCTGCTCTGCACGCACAGAGCTCTCACTCACATGCACAACTGCAAACTGTGGCATAGAGACAGTGATCTATATTTGCATGATTTATTTTTATTTCAGTACCGATATATCAATATATATTACCAGATGCTTTATTTTACATTTGATGCACTGGTCTCAAATCTAATTTCTAAGCATAGTGTTTTCTATTTATTTAATAAATTAGGATGATTTATTTTCTTGACATTACTTTGGGACACTGCATGTCTTCTGATGAGGCGATGCTTAGAAACAGACATGGCTGTGTTGTTCAGCTGTGTCTTAGGGAAACTGAACAAATGAGTTTGCATGGTATATTGTGCACACATAGCTGAAATCCTCCCTGTAGAAATTTTGTACTCTATCATATGTTCAAAAGATTGGTTGCCTTGCAGAGTCAAGGCTGTGGATTCATATTTGTGCTGTACTTATAAATGTTAATGTGATATAACATTATACAAGCCTATGCACAGATACTTACACAACGTGTTACATCATCATTCTAGGATGAACCTGGAGGTCTTTCTTGGTGTTCTGCATTATTCCTGTAGTACAGCGTGGTTTCATATTTGCACTGAGACTAAAACACCTGTCCTGTATCCTCCTTAAGGCTAGCATTCTAAACCCTTGTCTGTGCAAAATACTAGTGATTACAAGGACAGTGAACAATAACACAGGATGAAGTCAGTCATGTTCAGATAGTGATTACATGCTAATTGTTCCCTTCACAACCCACCAGACAAGGGCCCTTCCACAAAGGTCTACTAAGATGTCTGATGAACATCAGCACTTCACTGATGAATGATTGCAAGAAAGATCGCAGGATTTATTTTGCCCTAAACCTCATACAGGCTGC
The DNA here is from genome assembly GCA_030068275.1 of Clarias platycephalus. Classification (NCBI taxonomy): domain Eukaryota; kingdom Metazoa; phylum Chordata; class Actinopteri; order Siluriformes; family Clariidae; genus Clarias; species Clarias platycephalus. The sequence goes on along the minus strand of JAQQZT010000005.1, from coordinate 10,572,621 downwards.
CATTAGAAAGATTAACGAATGTCTGAAAGGTTGCTGATTTTATAATAACAGTGTAATACGTATCATGCTATATATTAATGAAAAATACATTAACAAAGGGTCAAATCTTGGGATATGCATTACAGTTGGTTTGTTTCAATGGTTCAAACATCATGTTCTTTGTCTGAGTGCTGTCTCCTTGTCTCTCTATCTAAATCCAATTGTGACGGTTGTTCTCATCTGCACTGTATTCTAGAAAATCTCAAACAGCTATATGTAAGATTATATAAAATGTATTATATTTGCAAATGAGAGGGAATGATGCATGAATGTAAACAATGATTTCAAGATACTGTACCTTCTGGACTGTTATTCACTCATCCAGAGTGATTAAATATGTTTATACATAGTAGAAATAAAACCATGCAAACGGATAGTTCTGTTTCTAATTTAGTGATCGGTCACAAAGTGTAAAGAATGTGTAGATATCTGTTGTTTTTATCCAGTGTAGTATTTTAATTACAGCCGGGAGATGAGTTATGTCCAGCTATGTCCCATATGACATTCTATGGCCAAATAACTGAATGTCCTAATCTCCTAGGACATTCTGCGAGAAATTAGATGATTTTCTTTTTCCTGATTGGCACTGATTAGTAACATTTGTTTGTGTTTTTTCTCAATAAAACAAAATAGATTATAAAAATAATCTTTTCCCTCAGATTAATTAAAAATGTTTAATTCCAACAATATTTATTGCTTATCACTTAAAATTTACTTTAAAATTTTACTTTACTATCAATGGGTATTTTTAAATGACCAGTTTCTGAGGAATGTTTAGGTTTGTCAAGCCCCACAGTAAGTATGAATCATGGAAACATAAAAAAATAATAATTCTAACTTAAGGCACAGGTGCAGATGATGACAGATTATTGATTAGGATAAATATACTGGTGATGCTAAATGCTGAGAAGTCGGAACAGACAAGAGGGGAAATGAGGCTGCTGCTGAGGGTATTACATAAAGAACCAATTTTTTAATTGTATCTTTAGGCTCTTTGCAGTCACAGTAAAACATTTGTTCCCATTTCGTCTTCATATCTCCGTAACTTAATTCGGGAAATGAGTGGCAGCTGAAGATTTTTGCACAGCATTTGTCAAAATGTTTTACATGTGAGGTGGCTTGCAGTTGTGACAATCAAGGAGGCATGGCTCTGTGACAATCAAGGGACTACATCTGTTTCAGGAGTGGCATAATACGGAGATGTCTCGCTTCAAGTCATGCGGCTCTGGGTTTGATCCTATAGTTGAGTTTTTTTCTAGGACCTCCAGTGTCCAAGAGTATATAAAATGTCCAGAACATGTGACTCTAAAATGCTTCTGGTGTCCCTGTCAAGGTGTACAGTATCTCTGTCTTGTCATGTGTTCTCTCATGTGTTCCTATGATGGGCTCTGAATTCATTGAGCCCCTGACCAGGATAAAGTGGTTACTGAAACTGAATCACAGAATGAATCAATAATTCTGACTGAAATGTAAAAAGTACATGACAGCAGTGAAATTGCTGTTCTGATACTATTTTGCGTTCCTGAATAATGTACAAATTTGTCTTACATACTGTATATTTAAACAAGCCGAATAGTTTTGCCGTTACATAACTTAGAAAAATCATTATATGGCCTCAATGCTATAAGAACAGCTGTAGTCTCAGTGGAAGCCACACAAAGATAATCCATGTCTTACACGCTCTAAAAAATAGGCACCAAACTGTACTTTTCATTTCAATCAGGGGTACATTTTTGTACTTCTGCTGTGTATCTTAAATTAGGGGAAGGTGCATGTGGTGTAACTTTAATTAGATGTTTGAAATATGCCAGACGTACAAAATATAATACTCGTGTTGGTACCACCCTGACAACAAGGGAAAATACAGTTCAATATTACTATTCCCATTATATAATTATCACAATATTGATAATGCACATGTCCCATGTTGATTATCCAGTGCTACTTGTGTTCTTTAGGCCAGGAAGTTGAAATATCCGACTTGATATGATTGAATTATACTCGCCTAATCCCCTGCACACTCACCATTACTGTCCTTGTTTAAGACAAATTATACATTAATTAAAAATGTCACTCTTGTCATGAAGACATGTTGACATGGATACTTATATGGTTAACCTAGTGCAGAGTTTTCAGTCGAAACCCCCGAACTTGCACAAAACCGGACACTATGGCGAGGTGAAAGTGACCTTCGTCAAAGCAAGACACTCAGATCTTTTCAGTGCCACCTTCCCTGAGGGTTCTCAGAATCTTCCAGACATCTTTAATTACTGACCTCCAGCTGGCTGCTCATCATCTCAGCTCTCCACACATATGGTTCAGACTGTGGTGGCAAAGCAGGATCAGGCAGGAGCAGAGCCAGTATCTGTGAGAATGATTATATAAGCAGCTCTTAATGAGTGAGATATTTGAAAGGGCTCTGAGTTCAAACGACCATGGCAGGCGTCTGGCATATGCTGCCTCTGAGCATGGGGAGTTGATTACACACACACACAAACACACAGGGTCTCTTTGATGAGCGGGGTTTAGAGGTCGATGGGAAGGGAGCCTAACCCTCTGATTTGCACAAGGGGAGGGCAAGTTACCAGAAATGCTGTGTGTTCATGTGAATGAGGACGTTTGAAACATATTTTTGATACTTTTTTAAATATTAGAGATCATACATTAGATTTTCTATCGTCTCTTTAAATCGTTTTATGGCACTGAGGAAGTGGAATGAAGACCACGTAATAGAAGCGCTGTCATTCTGTGTATACAAGCGTGGAAAATGAAATACACAAAACTTCAGGATGGAAATAAAATTAGAAAAGTGCAAAGTTGCTAATGCGTAATTTAATGAGCTCTGGCCAGAATTACTTTAAGTATGTTTTCTGGCAGATGTAATTGTGTTTGTGGCATTTCTAAAAAAGCGAGGCAAATTAATGAGTGAAAACACATACTATTCTTCTGCTTCAGCTGGCTTGTTTACTTCACTTGTCTATTCGGGAGGCTTTATTGAGTTACCCAGCTGCCTGGGCCTGGTTTGTGGTCTGATTGATTTGTGCTAGGATAGATGTTAAGACCAAAACAGGAGGAGGATGATATTGGTCTTTAAGGCTAATTAGATATATACGTTGGTTATGCCATTAGTCTTGTTTTCAACAGATGTCTTTTTTTTTTTTTTTTTTAAAGGAGCAGTTTCAAATAAATATTTTAAAAAGTCACGTTCTGGCTGTTGACATACAAAGTAGGAGCAAAAAGGGATACTCATTTTTAATGCTAGGCAGCTAACTGTGCTGAGTGATCTATATGGTCAATATTATCAATTTAATGAGTGAATATGCTTTTATGTTGATTGACCTAAAGCACGGGTGTCAAATCTTCTCCAAAAAGGGCCGAACTGTATGTGTGTGTGTGTACAGATTTTCATTCCAACCAAGCAGAAGCCACACCTCATTTCTGTTTAATTAGTTATTCTTGGCTTTCAATAGACTATCAGGTGCAGCTTGTGCTTGGTTGGAATGGAAACCTGCCCACACACCAGCTCTTTCTGGAGACAATTTGACGCTACTGATCTAAAGAAAATATTTTTTAATACAGCATTGAAACTCATGTAAAGGTGAATAATGCTACTTTTTTTTGCTTCTGAATCTGTGTGCAGTCATGCTGATATGACATCATTCCAATAATAACTGAGAAGGAACTCTACCCAAAGATGCAGAGTATAAATTATTATTTAAATTCACAGAAAGTTGAAAGCAATTAGCCAAACCTGTTGGATGGCAATATTATATAGTTCTAGAAATAGGTCTAGAAATATTTTAGAACATTGCAAACCACACCTACAAGGTCACACTAGCTCCTCAGTCAATATACACTGCCCAGGCCAACAAAAAAAAAAAAAGTCACATTCTCTAATATTTCATTTGACCGGCTGTTGCTTTGATCGCAGCATGCATTCACCATGGCATCATTTCAATAATGCAATGTAACAACATTAATTTCTCTCCAAGATCTTGTATGATGGGAGCCTTCTCCAGCACATGACAAAGATTCTCAATGGGGTTAAAGGTCTGGCCAATCCATGTGTGAAAATGGTGTCTCATGCTCACTGAACAACTCACAATTTGAATGTGATGAATTCATTCATCTTGAACTGTTATCTTGAAATATTCCCAAGTCACCAGGAAAGAAAAAAAAATACTTTGATACTGGTCATTCAGTATATTGAGGTTATTAGTTGACCTAACTTATTTGGACACATAACGCTGTTGAACCTAGACTTGACCAACTGAAGCAACCCAGATCATAACAGGCTTATACTGTACGTAGGAACTAGGCATGATGGGTGCATTACTTCATCTACAGTACCTCTCTTCTTACCCTGATGCACCCATCACTCTGGAACTGGTTAAATCTGGATGCATCAGATTTAATGACCTTTATCTAACTCTCCACAGTCCATTGTTTATGCTCCCTAGTAAATTAAAGCCTTTTTTTTCTGATTAGCCTCATTAATAACTGGTTTCCTTAAGGCTACATAGCTGTTGCTTTTTATCTCCAAAAGATGATGGTTGACCACTATCCTTTCAGGTTTTAATAATGCATTTTACATTTCTTGTATTATTTTAGCTGTTTCAGCAATCTGCATCTTTGCGTGAGGCAGGCCAATAATTTGACCCATATTTGCCACGACCACAGGATATGTCTTCTGACATGGTTGTTTAAGAAATGAGAAGCTACTCACTGCTTCAGTTAGTGTTAAATAACTTATTGCCACCTGATACATATTAATCGCTGCAGTAAATATCTAAACGAAGGCTCTTACGTACCTTTTAGCGTTGATAAATTCAGGTGGTGACGTTTATTTTTTGTCTTGTCAGTGTATATTGTCAATTTAAGTCTTAAGGTATCAATTCTGACAGGTTGACCACAAATTAAAAACATGTGTATTTTATTTATTTGTTTTACATTAAATAAACATACTATATCATAAACAAATTGAAGACAATATAAGCCCTATACATTAATCACCTTTTTCACAATTACCTTTCTCACATATTCTGATGACGCATATAAAGGTGTGTACTCTAAAGTGAGTGTGCTGTTCACACCATTTAAACCGTCTCACTGAAACACATCCATACACACACATGCACACGCACACAGTGGGAAGACTCCTGCGTTTCGATGTACCACATGTACTGCCCGTATGCATGATCATGATCATTATATGTGGACAGAAAGAACTCGATGAAAGTATTTACAGTCACACTTTTTAAAGTTTTGCTACTGTAGAGCTGCTGTTGCCAAAACCCACAGAATGCGGCAGAATTCTTGTCATACAAAAGCAGTGCTGCAAAATACTACATTTGGGTTTAATAGAAAGAAAAGTATGCTGGTTGGCACAGATTGTTGCTGGTCTTGCAGAAGCTTCTATAGAACAGCACATCACATGGGGTAGAACTGGGAGGCAGCCTCGGACGACTGGATCTCGACCTGAGCCATTTTAAACTGAGTGCACTGCAGCCATTTGCGCAAGGCGAAGGGAAATGTGCTGGAAGCAGGACCCTGGAGACACTGGTTATTCACTCGGTTCTGGATGGCCTGGAGACGCAGCTGGAGACCCGCAGATAGGTGCTGCAAATAAACACACCAAGTTAATCGGCTCATGGGGGAAACAGCTGCTGTCTGGGTTATACATGAATCTATTGCCATAACACTGTGTGACAGATACTTACATTTAGACTTGACTGAATCATTGGCAGCCACATAGGAATTAACTAAAGCATGAGCACAGAGGATAACAGTTTAGGCATCGGCGATGGGAACAGGAAAGAAATTATGCTACGTTATGTCCTGCTTAGTCAACATGAACATTTTCTTTATGAGCAGATGTTTTAAAATCAAAACTTACTTTCACAAAAATGGTTGAATTACATTCTTGTAATGCTTCCATCAGACTTATGACATGCAAACACACCATCTCTACCATCTAAAAGGGAAGAAACAGGCAGTCTCAGAACAAAATAGCATTATGTGTGTAATCCTGTAATCACAAGAACAACTCTTTGGCAGAGAAACATGTTTAAATGTTTAAAATAGCTTAAAATTAAAGTAAATTATGCAGTCAAAATCAGACTAACAATGGTAATTTGTCCAGGTAAGTTTTCTCAGGTGTTCCGTTTTGCTTTGCAAACCAAATACAGTGAAACCTCGGATTGCGAGTAACGCGGTTTGCGAGTGTTCCGCAAGACGAGCAAAGATTTTTAATAAATTTTGACTTGGAAAACGAACCAAGTATCATGTATCACGCATGCGATTCTTGTTTTGAGCCAACTGAGCCAATGGTTTTTATCTCTCTTTGTGGGTAATCGACATCTCTGCTGGGTCTTAGTGCCCGTCTCTTACTGGAATAATCATCATCCGTGCACGCGTGTACTGTTTACTATAACACTGTGACCAGGTGTGGTAAAAATAAAACATATTTTATTTTGTGTTTGTAAGCGCGTGTGTACAGCACGAGTGTACTGTTTCTTATAACACACGTGTGTGCGCATGTGTAAAGCAAAAGAAAGTCTCATTAGAGGTTAAAAATCCATTTTCTTCCTCAGCCTGTCGTTATGTGTGTCTTTCTTTGTCTTTCGGCTGTTTCCTTTCAGGGGTCGCCACAGCGAATCATCTGCCTCCATCTAACCCTATCCTCTGCATCCTCTTCTCTCACACCAACGAACTTCATGTCCTCTCTCACTGCATCCATAAATCTCCTCTTTGGTCTTCCTCTAGACCTCCTGCCTGGCAGTGTGTGTGTGTGTGCGCGCGTGTAATTTGACACCGTGCCGGTTCACACACACTCTCTCTCTTTCTCTCTCGCCTTTAGTGTGCGTGTGTGTGTGTGTGTTTGTGTGTGTGTGAAGCACCCCTCTCTGCTTCACACACACAAACACACACACACCCCACTCTACACTGTTGCGATTCTTTTCAAAGGTAAAGTGCAGGTTCATTTGTTTGTTTGTTTTACTTTACAGCAGTGATTCTGTTAGTATGCGCTCACACGAGTGTGCTGAAAGTTCCCTCTCCCCTCTCCTCTTACTTTAGCTTCGCACACATACACAAACACACACACACACACACATACACACACACACACAGCGCCTGCCCCTGCGTCATAAACTTCGTCATAAAGTGCAGGTTAATTTGTTTTATTTTTACTTTATATTTTGTATTCATTATTTTTATGTATTTATTTTTGGGGGGCTGTGGAATGAATAATTTGAGTTTCTATTATTTCTTATGGGGAAAATTCAATTTGGTTTACGAGTGTTTTGGAATACGAGCCCGCTTCCGGAACGAATTATGCTCGTAATCCGAGGTTCCACTGTATTCCAATGACTCAACCTTAACATCACATCTATATTAGTTATTTTAAAAACACTAAACATGCTGTTTGTAGCAATAAATAAGAACAACTTTAATGATACATATGGGATCTCAGTGAAAAGTAAATTATCTTACAACTTTGTTGTGGGCCATGAGCTGGAGGATGCTGGGTGTGACTCGACTCCAAAACTCTAGGCCTGTAAGAATAGCGCTTGAAGAGAATTCGTTCTGGTTTTGGTTCTGCCCAGCTGGTGCTGCAGCTGCTTGCTCACAGTAGATGGTCCACAACTGAGCAAACATGAAGGCATGGAACAAGGAGCACATGTGGAGTACGGACGTCTGGTGAAGGAAGAGCAGAAATATCAAAGCTACATTTTCTTGGCTCATATTGCATACAGGTGAATGAATGCAGATTTATGCTTCTGTACCTTGGATTGTTCTGGAAAACCAATGAGGATTACTATAAGGTGGTCTGCAATGTGAGAGCCAACATCCAGTGGAATGGGCATACATGATGTAGAGCCCTGATGCAAAACACAGTGGGTAAGGGAGCCGAGCAAAAGCCATGAAAGCTGGCGAATGTGAGATACACATTCAATGAACTCTTTGGGCCTGAAGAAGAAAGAACAGGACAATGCACAACCTGTAAAACTGATTTTTTGTTTGTTTTTTTGATTGTATGGCCTTAAAATAGAATGAAGGTGACGATCATGAGCCAGGAGCACTCTTACCCTTGTTGCATAGCAGAGGGTGGATGGTAGAGCCATGGCAGGTATCGAATCACAGCCTTGTTATCACGGTGGTTACCCTTGCTGATTTCCATGGCAGCTACCTGAGCCAAGCCCACTTTAAGATTCCCACCAAAAGTATCCTCATGAAGGGGTTGACAGCAAGCTTTCATATGACTCTAAACGAGTGAACAATAAAATTATTTTAGTTATTCAAACATTGGGCACATTTTGGTACTCTGCTCTAAAGATCAAGATCATGATGTCAATGACAATATCGGGCAGTAAATGTTATACTGTATATAGTTATATGTCCTCCTGTTTAATGCATACTGAACCTTTAATTTTGTCAAAGTGTGCATGTCTGCAATAAAGTCCAGCAGCTCACTGAGGTACTGCCTCAAACACTCCATGGCAGCTGTTGTGCACTAAAAAACCGAGATATATATAATCCTTAACAATTAGTATAAATAACCGGACATCCAATAATTATACAGTATATACAGTAATGTGCTGCTCACCCCAGGTAACGATGAGATCATGTGTTTTTGGAGGATGGTAGACTCAGATAGTCGGGTTCCAATGTCGACACAAACAAACTTAATGAGAAAAGAGAGAATGAAGAGAAGTAGATTTAGTATATTTCTGCTTCTCAGTGTCAAATATTAAAAAGAGTACAGAACAAACTACCTGAACCAGTAGTAGTAGGTTAGTGTCCGGAATTGGAGATTTGAACTTCAATGCTTGTAGCAACTCCAGAACTACTATACGGGACATGTAGAACTTATCCCTTTCCTGCAGAAATAAATGGAGGAACTAATTGCTGAAATACACACACAAAAAAACTTTTATCTCTGCATTTTTTCTTTTGCAGTTTGGGATTATATAACACTTTTGCCTCTGTATTCATTATGATGATTTGTCTCCTGTGCCTTAACGATCTTTTCCTTGCTCTGTCATTTTCACTATAATGTTTCCATCCATATTCCATGCTGAAAACCTGCAGATTAAAATGGCAGTCAGCCCAGCTCTACTTATACAGCCCCAGCCCCGATAAAAAGCCATTTTAACCGCTCCCTCGCACTTTCTCTCAGCAATAGGATCTGTGTCAGCATATTTACTCCTACTGGGAATGAAGAGAAGCGCAGACAACACAACTATAAAAATGTAACTATTTCTGTTATGTTTATGGAGGTCATTCTAAAATGCTACTCCGCAAAGCATAATTATTTAGGTACATCTAAATAGTTTATTCATATTAGTATCCTTGCTACTGTACATTAAAATATATTATTAAACATAAATAGAGATGCTTCCTAAAAGAATCAATAGAATTGTGAGCATAACACACGACACTGATGGATGGGATGTTATAGACATCCATGGTGAAGGACAATCCCCCACACTGAGTAAAAAAAAAAAAATTCTAAAGGGATTCACTTATGATATTAGGAGCAGATCTCTGGAGTGGATATATACCCTCCTCCTCTACATGAGCTTTCTAAAATCTGAAAATCAATAGACACTGATGGAATGCTTCAATTCGTAGGTAGGAAGAGGGAATGTAAGAGGGAGGCCATATTTCACAACGAAAGGAAGGGTGCGTTTATATCCAGGGTGCTCAGTCGGTGCATTTTGTCATCGTTAATTAAGTATACAGTACGTACATGAGAATGCTTTGTGAGAGAATTGTTTAAATATTCAAAGCTCGGTTGAGAAGTCCTCATTAGTCAATGAAGGGACTTAAAATATAGTTCTACATTCAGCACTCGAAGTACTAATCACAGATAGTGGTCAAGGATAAAACACAACTTGAACCGCTTCGAAGCTGTCCATTACAATATACATCATAAATAAATGAATGTTTCCATTTTCCACAGTGCTATAAGAAACCCACACACTGTATCCCTATTGATCGTTCTTTTACCTTATTGAAGGTCTTGTAGCAAAGGCCACAGAGTTCGACAAGATACGAGAGGCTGAAGACGCCATACTGAATAACAAAGCTCAGCAGTTTAGAGGACGGCTCCAGCAAACTCTGGCGGAAAGATTCAGATCAACATCTTAGTCTTGCTCTCCTGTAAGTAAACCCTCCAGCACTCACTTTAAATGTAATTCATTTAAATTCACCATTCTGATTTAAAACCTTTTTCTCAAACAAGTATGAAATTATCTCTGTGTTATCGAACGTGCACATTCAAACTACACTTAAATGAGCTTACTCTGGTTGCACTAGCAGATGGAATCTTGAGTAAGCAGATGATGATTCTCAGGCTGGAATCCAATGGATACTTAACCAGAGAATCCAGTTGGGAGAGAGAGAGAGAAAAAAACGTTAAGTTGTGCACAGTGAATATAAATGCTAAATAGCCAAGACACTTAAATACCTTCAGAGGAAGCACAGCAGGAAGCTTGGTCAGAAAGGTTTGGAATTGGTTACAAATGGTTGTCCAGAGATTACTAGGGGAGTCCATAGGAAGAGCCTCCATGAACGAGGCGATATTATCCAAGCAGTGGAGCATTGTGCCCCCTGCAGGCAAATTCTTCTTATTGTTCAAACCCTACAAGCAAAACACATCTCATCACATTACTTCAAGGAATTGAAATCAAATGAGGAACATTCATGTACTATATTAAACACTGTGCTCTGTTTAGCAAACAGCCAAATTATACATATATACAGCATTTAAAAATAGAAACAGAATACAATCATTTGCAATTGAGGGTTTATGGACTAACATTTAAAGAAATGATTTAAGCCATAATTAGAAAACTTCATATTCATAATAAATGGAATGCATTTTCACCTAAAAGCAGATGCTGAAAATTATAATTGACCCTTAGACAAGAGTGCCATCTGCTGGTAAGTTGTATGTAATTTATACTGTCAGAGGTCCAATCGAACAGCTAATTGGACCAAAAATGGCTTTATGTCAAAATCTTACACATCAAGATTCCCAGTGTTAACACCTACAGTGTTGTAATTGCCTCCTACTGTGTGCCCTAGTGGGTGGGTCCATCTGGACTTCACACGTGCCAACAAAGATTAGTGCTATAATACTGGCATATTACTAATTTGGTTGGACATACGCCATTTTAGGTTGTTTCTCGCCTCGTTACTATTTTCATGGCCAGGAATTAGTGAGCTTATGTTAGGGTGAACACATGGAAGCAATAGAAGATATGGCTTTAGAAATAAGTAGGTGCAGTTGTCTTTTCAAATTCACTTCTGCTGATGTTGTTTTCATATATAGAAATCTAGATCTGTGATATTGTGCCCCATTTTTGTTTTTGGACTACAATTCCAAAATGCCAGAATTCTTTTTGGACCTACCTCAAGAAGCTGGCTTAATGCTGCTACAGAACTCAATTCATTGAAATCAATGAGAGATGTGGCCAATGTGCGGAGGAAGCTTCCATCTGAGAAAAAAAACAAAAAAACATTGTTACACAGTATTTACTATATCACAGTATACTATGCTATATTTACAATTTATTATATGTTGTTTTGTGAGTGTTTTTTCTGTGTGTTCAGTGTGTATTAGGAGTGTGTTTATAAGTATGCATGAGCAGATGTTTGGTTACCTTTGATGTTGCTCTGGAATAGTTGTGGCAGGATGCCATTGGGGGCGAGCTGATGGAGAACACAGCGCAGGAACTGCTTAGCTACACCTGCAGCATTACCAGGGATCAGCATGCTTGAATTATCAACACACATATATAAGTTGCAGAGTACACATAAAATCATACGCACTCAAGACGTACAGCCTAGACACATACACACAAAGACAAATACACAACCGGCTACCTTTCAGCCTGGCCTGAGTAACTGGCACTGGATGCCAACCTATAAAACAAAACATATTTGTAGAACTTATGGAGGGACAAACTTTTTAAATTCACAGCCAAGCATTATGTTTTCCTCGGCTAGAATATTTAATTTCACACTATTCAGTTTTATGTTCTTTTGTTATTACAAAAACTGAAGATTGTTGTAATGTGCAATGTAGGCTGTGGGTTAATGTTTGCTGTTGAACTTTACCTGCCCACTGATTGCATGATGTCAAGGAGCAGTGGAGCGGCCAGGTCCGGACTCAGATGTGTAAACATAGAGAGAACGACTACAGCCAAAGCCAGGGTTTCTTCATCATACTCTTCTAAAACAGCACCACAGTCTCGACACCTATGCATATAAATACACAAACATTGATATTAAATTGTACAAAAAATTTCATGATGTTTGGTAATCCTTGATATTAATACTGATAATATTACCTAAATTAATTAATTAAATAATTAATAACTAAATTCGATTCAATTCACTTTATTTCTAGAACACATTCAAAAAGGCTAAAGCTGACCAAAGAGCTATACAGCTAAGAGTAAACGAGATGAAAAAGAAACATTATAGCACAAGACTAGACAAAAACATACTGTAATATAATATACAAAGTATAAGTCCCCTTATAAGTAGACATATAACGTAAAAATCAACAGTTAAATATAATCACATGTCCTGGAAAAAGCTGGATTTTAAGGCAAGGTTTATCATGTCAGAAAATTAAAGCTGATCTTACTCTCAAAGGTACTGTAGTGTATTCTACAGTCTAAGGGCAGCTATAGAAAATGCATTGTCACATTTTGTTTTATTCATGAACATAATTTAAAAGTAGATCAAAGTTCCATGCAATAAGTACTAATTATATTGCTAATGTATCGTGGAGTCAGACCATGTAGTGCCTTTAAGACAACACAATAACAGTTTGAAATCAATTCTATACTTGATGATTAAATTACTAATTTGATTAATATTAAGGAATCTGGGTCTACAGGAACATTTATTTAGCTGTGTTTATACTGGCTGCTGCCATGTGCTGCCAGGAAAAAGATGTCAAGGTTTATTAAAGATAGCTTGGCAGCTAGACAGTATCTACGTATAACAGAGGATGCGAGGGCAGCTGACCTGAACTGGCAAAGTAGTATTAGCAAAGCAAGCATAGTCATTATAAATGAGCACAATGTGCCATGAATTGGACTCATGAGCAACGTGTAGCCACTGGCAAGTGATGGAAAGGGAAGTGCCTGTGTCTCAGTGCCCATTGCTCACAGAATTGAAATGGTCTCCATGCTCAGGTTGTCCATTCTTTAGCACATGGCACATGTTGATATCAAAGCAATATTTGGACCTAAATTTAAATGATCAGCTTCATGCCAGAAATTGAATCTACGCATCCCCACATTAAATGCTTGAACTGTAATCCAGCCTGGTACTTTGAGTGACCGTTTTACCTTATTCTCTTTCTGAGACATCAAAGAAGTTTCCTAAATAAAGGACTGAATTGAATTTATAAAATGGAAAATCATAATAAAGTACACAAAAATATATATTTATAGCTATAAACAAACAAGCATGCATATACAAATGAAGTAAATCCACCTGTCAGCCATATTGGTTGGTTGCTCATCATTAAAGTCCTCTGGTGCAGGCACAAACATGCTGACTGTGCTAGGAGCTGACAGCAGGCTGGTCTTAGTGAGACCTGGCAGGACAAATTTATTAATGTTCAGTATTGGGATTTCCTAAAACGTTGTACCCGCCTGAGCTGTGTGTATTTAATCACTGCAAGTGTTTTCTGTTACCGGAATATAAACACTTATTTTTAAATATTTGTTTTTATACAGTGTGGGTAAGAACCTGTTTCCCAAGTGCTGATATTGTGTGGAGCGCTGGACTGATGTTCCAGCTGCCTCTTCATTAGCTGACTCATTGTCACAGCTCCCAGAGAGCCTCGCTTCGTCTGGCGGTACTGAGCTGTCAGACATAAATAAAGATGCAGAAAGGCATGTAAGTAAAGGAAAACTAATATTTAAATACATTTAAATTCTTCAGACAAATGAGGCAGTACAGTGGACTTGTTAATGAATACAAACAATGAATTTATTTAGAGCAAAGACACTCAAAAATACTGTGGCATTTACTGTGTGTATATTTTTATAATTCAATGATTGTATTAATTAGCATAATGAAAAATTTATTTTATTGAAATTTAACATATAAAGTAATTAAAACTTGTCCTTTCGCCGGAAACGAATTGTACTTAGTTTCAGCAACTTAGTTTTAAAAATCATCTACAGTACTTTGCAAAAGTCTTGAGCCACCTCTCATTAATTCATATTTTGCTTCCAAAGAGCCAGACTTTCTTGTATTTTTAATATAGTCTTGATGATAGTTTTCCAGGCCTTTTGAAGGTCTTTTCTTTTGACTCAAATTTTTGGCATGCTTTTCGCTTTCATTTTCATGCCAGTACCTGAGCAGTTTTTTGTTTGTTAAGCCACACAGTAACCTATGAATTATTTAGTTATATTTTCAAAAATGTAATCCATTATTCAGACAATTTATGTAATTCGTGAGCCAGACAGCAGTGATTCCGTTAGTGTGTGTGTGTGTGTGAAAGTCGTGCTATAAGCCCCGCCCCCGATAACCCACCCCCTCTGTTATTTCTGTTGTTATACCCCTATCTCACCTATGCGGATCGACTCGCAGTTAGAAGCGGTGTTAGGCACTGTGAGTCGCCGCGAGTGACCGCCCGACGTTCCGCAAAGTTCTGCAAGGTCCATGAGGACCGACACGCGGAAAGGTGAAAATTTAATAACAGCAGCAAAACTTGCGGTGAATCATGATGAACCGTACTTAGGCCACTACGCGAACCCGCGTAGGTGAGATAGGGGTATTAGTAGTTAAAAGGTTATGGACCAAACTTAACTGAGTGATGATGGTAGAATAATTATAAAGGTCTTGACTAAAACAACATGCATGAGGAATCACAAAGGAGTTTTCATTTTCTGCAATGGAAAAGTACTAGAACTAGGTACTTTTATCAGAAAGTAACGCTGTAACTGATTACTTTTTAATGACAGTAATTCTGTAATGTAATTAGTTACTTTAAAGATAAACGTCCCCCAACACTGGTGATTAGTATACTGGTGATGCTGAATGATGATGGTTGGAACAGACGAGATGATACATGCACAGTATTGTATGTCCTATTATAGCTATATATGTGGAAATGTATGTACATGGAATAAAATCACAGTATACATTTGATGAATGGATCCAGTATATACTGTACGGATTAGATTAGATTAGATTAGATTAGATTAGATTAGATTAGATTAGATTCAACTTTGTTGTTACTGCACATGTATGGTACAAGGCAACGAATTAGAATCAAATAGGAAGTGAATTTGTCGCAGTGCAAAACTATTTGCATATGTAAAGAGAACACAGTGAAGGAGTTATATACAATAAATGCAATGATTATAGATGGACACAATGAAGGAAGATTTTGTATACCATGATTTTGTATACCATGATTATGATATTCGTTATATACAGTACGTTATATATAGGATATGTACTGTATGTGTGTATCTACAGTATATGTGGTCGACTTAATGTGTCAAGACAGCTTTATGAGCCAGAAATACTATATAATGGATGTGTAATAGATGAAAATGTATTTATCTCCTACTTGTTACTGAGGAGCGGTTGCTTGTTTCTGGAATTGTGGCTTCAAGTGCTGGGGCTGAGGCTGACTCTCGAGGTTTTTCCAGTTTGGACAGAGCTTTGAGATCTGCAAGGCAATTGAGGAGGTTTATAGGAAGGATTTATTTCTCACTAATATGTTGAGCCCATAGAATTTTATTGACTGTTATATATATATATTATATATAGAGTGGTAATATATTACATTTTGATTTCCAAATGCTAATTAATAAAAAAATAAAAATTTAAAAATTTAAAAAAAGTCATAATTCATGACATAATAAATGTCAGATAAAAGGGAAATACACTGCAGTGTTACAAAATTGTTTACCAGAATCTGTGTTCTGCTCTCCCATCTTGTCCATAGTGCCGAACGAAATGTCCAGGTATTCTCTCTGGATAGCACTGACCGCAATCTTCCTCTGTTTACGCTGACGGGGTACAATCTGGATCTTGAACTCAGCCTCGTCGCTTTCATCTTCCGGCTTTGGCTCACTCTCTCGCTCATCACCAGTATCCTCATCATCTTCAGCATCATTCTCATCCTCATTGTGTACTCCTCCTTCCTCCTCTCTGTTGACTTTCAGCGGGTCCAGGCTTTCCAGTGTACCCTCGGGTATGTTGAGGTATACAGATTTATTTGACGGGCTTCCTCCTGTTTTGTCATCAGACTGCACATACCCGTCATCCACAGATGAGTCCGGTACATGTGGTGACTTTCTTAACAGGTCTCTTTTCTGCTTCAGGGTCATGGGACTCTCTAAACCTGGATGATATGAGGGATCTGGGAGTTCCAGCGAGGCAGTAGGAGTTACAGAGCGATTTCTGGCAGGGCTGGTAGATTTGCTTGTCCTTCCTTTATAACAATCCTCCACACTCACTTGAACAAGAGGAGATAAACGCAGAATAGTGCTGGCGGATGATGGTGACGGATGCTCGGATTTAATCTGCATTCCGACTGGTGGTTTTGAAAGTGCCTCAAACAAGTCTTCATCACTTTCAACAATGCGCAGTGGTGGAAGGGGTTCGAAGACCAGGGAGTCACTATCAGAGAGTGAAAGAATGGAGCGCTTCTCTGGTATAGAAGTGCAGTCCGAAGAGAGATCAATCAGGTCACCCTCTTCTTTACCATGAGCAGGGTCATTGGAAAGGATCAGTGGAGAGTCAAGCCCTGCAGATCTATCCTCAAACGTCTCCATACAGCTCAGACGCACCTCTGGAATAACAGGCCTGACGTTATCGAAATGGAGATTGGATCCTTCTGACGATTCCTTGGCACGTCGCTCTGACCTGCGTGACTGTCTAGTTGTTGAGCTAGAACACGAGGGTGGTGGAGGAGGAGGCCCTTGCAAGTCACAGCGGTCAATGCAGGATTTTCGCCGGTGTTCATCGAGGTTGAAGAGGATGGAGTCTGTGTTGGCGATGTCAAGAGATTTCTGTTTGTGCATGGCCTGTAGTCGCTTCTTCTTACTGGTACTGTCCTCTCGTGCTGGGTGCTGCAGACTGTCCTGTTGGGTTCCTGCCTCTCTGTACTCTGCCAACTCAATCTCACCTGGAACAGATTGTATAGCTTAGATGATTGCCTTATAGGGCAACTATTATGCAAAATTCACTTTGTATGGCTTCCACTAAAATTTCATAAATGAAGTATGTTACTTATTTGTGTGAATGTCCATAATGGTAAAATGCTGCATGATTCACTACGTGCATACTATACTAGACACCTACTTCTTTGAGCATTGATGTCCACAGGCTGATATTTGACGGACTTGCTGCCTCCAATCCTCTTAAGCCGAGCAAAGAACGTCTGTGATTCTTTGTTGCCCGCTCCAGTGGGAGTGTCATGAATGTCTGATTCATCAAACACACTATCCTCCTCTGCAAAGCCAGCCATGACAAAAAGAAAAACACAATTATTTTAAACCAAGAATGACTGCTCGTCATTCTGCACCTTGTGATTTGTAATGCTCACAAGTGTTAATATAATTTTACCCTTTTCCTTCTCACTATAGCGGCTAATGTTGGAGGTGTCACTGTAGAGCGGGCCAGCTGAGGCATGAGGTCTGCAGCTGTGGTATTGTGCATTTAGGGTGTTGATGGTGATGTGGATCAGGTGCAGCACAACCTCTTTACTTACATCCATGTCTCTGTATGGATACTACAACAGACAAATATTCAGAGAACTTAAAGAGAAATAACAAATGAGTACAGTGATTACATACACATCATCGTCATGATTTTTAACTCCTGTTTTCCGGGATGTCCCATAAAGGTTTAATGGCATTGACTTTGATAGTCTTAGAAGATACTTGACTACAGCCTGCTACTGTATGTAGTAAACAGTCTTGAATAATTCTCGCACTATCTATTAAAGCATTATCATCTTTGGATATGGGAACCTATACCACTGAGTGTGCACATCACATACATTTACCTATAAGTTTTGTTAGCTGCTCCACATCTATTCATAGTAATAATTTGAACCTACCAATCACAAATCATTATAATTATCTAGTATTGTACTTAAAAGTTGGCAAAATACTTTAAAAAGAATTGAAGGTATACTTCAACTTTCTCCAAACGTCAATCCATCCAGATGTCTAAAATATTGTAAAATACCTTTTTTGCTTAGATGTCTGGTGTTTTGTTTTTGTTCTTTTTGTTTTTGCATATTTACACCTTTGATGAAATAGCATTCTAATAACAAACCTGCCATGAATTTTAGCTTTGTTAAATTTCTGTCAATGAGATTGGTGTTTCCTTGGCTGTCCATTTACACTGCCATGCCTTATGAGACTGTTGAAACATTAAATACGTTTCCAGTTTTTGTCACTCATGCAATTCATGAACCAAATATTAGGTATTTTTGTTAGTTGGCTTATGAATATTATAATAATCAAACCTCTTATAGCAGATATATGCTGTTGATATTTGACAATCAGCCTATTATAACTGTGTGTGTGTGTGTGTGTGTGTGTGTGTGTGTGTGTGTGTGTGTGTGTGTGTGTGTGTGTGTGTGAGAGA
>JAQQZT010000005.1:10533209-10553825 GCA_030068275.1 Clarias platycephalus | reverse complement strand
AGTTGTGCATATTGATGCAAACATAACAATTGTCATACCAAAGAATAAACTACCCGCCAATGTGGCTAGTGAGACTACAGTTATTACCCGCCACAGCCGAATTTTACCCGCATTTGGCGGGTGGGCGGGTGCCAATGTCATATATATATATAATAGCAACAATACAGGGATATCTATCTATCTATCTATCTATCTATCTATCTATCTATCTATCTATCTATCTATCTATCTATCTAATTTTAGTTGTCATTATTGATTGATTTAATGTGTGGTTTAAGATGCATAATAAAGCAGTTGATGTGCTATAAATATATATGCTTGATGTAAAATATGTGGCTTAACAACACAAATATAAACACAAACACATTTGTTACATTCCTTAAAATATGCATGCCATCTGTCAGCATATCTGTACTTGGTTATAATAAACCAATATAAAGCACTGTGCAGATGACTTGCAAAAACAAATCAGCCTTCAAAATTGTCATTAAATATTTCTACCTAAATAAAAAATATTAGAAAGGGCAGTATACAATTAAAAAAAAAGGGGAATACAGTATATGATGTGGCAATACTTTGCTTTTTAAAAATGCATCAGTAGCCTCAAGTACTGTACAGTTTGTGTACTTTTATATGGAGATTTGTTCATACGTTTTCTGAGCATCTACCACAGTTCCTCTGGCAACACTAACATTCATGCTTGCTTCTTTCTTTTGCAGGTAGCAATGAAAATCCTTAATTATGTGGTCTGTTATGTAAGATATGTACAGTAAGACGCTTTCTTCATTGTAAAATTTTACTTTCGGTTGAAAAAGTAATGTTTGGGGATTTAAAATACTTTTGGACTCAATAATGAACAAAGCATAAATGAAAACATCTATAACATCTATAACAAAGAACCATTGATAAAAAAAAATAGTGTGCCTGAAGACAAATAAATTCTATACCTTGTAGAGGATAACAAGTAAGGTTTTGAGCCACATCTGCCTGATGTGTGGTCTCAGAGCCCAAAGTGAGCAACGTGGTGCCTCTTGGAAGTTAGGTCTAAGTTGAGGGCACGTGCAGTACTTCAGCACCTGGACCACAAGGGGCAGCAACTGCTTCCCCAAACCGATATTGTAATCCATCACCTTATAGAAAAATAAACATGATACAGGATGTCCCAAATGTTTCCATACATTAACATATTTAAGTAAATACATGTATAAAACAAGTTGTGTTAACACATCATTTAAAGGATTTAAATCTTTCGTACACTGTATCGCCAAAAGTATTCGCTCACCTGCCTTCACATGCATATAAACTTGAGTAACATCCGATTTTAAATCCAAAGGGTTTTTTTTTGTTGGCCCACCCTTTGCAGCTACGGTATAACAGCTTTAACTCTTCTGGGAAGGCTTTCCACAAGGTTTAGGAGTGTGCTTATGGAAATTTTTGACCATTCTTCCAGAAGCATATTTGTGAGGTTAGACACTGATTGTTGGATGCAGGTGCCCAATCATGTTGGAAAAGAAATGCGTCATGTTGGGAGCAGGCAATTGTACAAAATGTCTTGGTATGCTGAAGCATGAAGAGTTCATTTCACTGGAACTAAGGGGTCGAGCCCAACTCCAGTTCTAACATGACTGTGCACCAGTGCACAAAGCAAGGTCCATAAAGAAATAGATGAGCGGTTTCAGTGTGGAAGAACTCGACTGACCTCAACATGATAAAACACCTTTGGGATGAATTGGACTGCGAGCCAGGCCTTCTTGTCCAACATCACCTCACAAACCTCACTGACCTCGGTTCTGGAAGAATGGTCAAGAATTCCCATAAACAAGCCTTCCCAGGAGAGTTCAAGCTGTTATACCTTGGGTGGGCCAACATCATATTAAACGCTATGGATTAAGAATTGATGTTACTCAAGTTCATATGCATGTGAAGGCAGGCGAGTGATTACTTTGTGTTGTGTTGAGACTTTTGGGCCACTCTGTAGATATTAGTATTAAATGTTAGTATTTAATTGAATATATATTTGTTCTTTTTCTGATTTGTAAACATTTATTCGAATTTTTAATAACAAGTCTGTTAATAAAGTACTAGTCAATTTTTCACCTGTGCAATGCCAGCAATAAATGCGTTGAAGCAGGTGGAGGAACGCATCTTCTGTGGCGCTATCATAAAACACCCGATCTGCTGATCATAGCCCAGCAATACATACAGGTGCCTTTTGACTGTATTGAAGGCTTTGGCACTGCCAATGTCAGTCTCTTCACTGCTCTTATCCTTTGCCATGAACTTCATGAGCACCATGATAAGCTGGTGAACAGTTTGGTGGTCTATGCCAGTGTCCTCGGGCAGGAGGTCCTTGATTATTGAGTCGTTTTCAGGAGGAGAGCTTTGGCCTGGCAGATGGGCTACAGAAAGTGGAAGATTACAACTTCAGCATCTGATTGGAGAGCTTCGGAATATAAACTGAGTCATAAGACATGAGAGCTAAATTTAGCGCAGTGATTCATCTAAAGGTTGATGTGGATGAACGACCAGGTTCATTTAATTTTAAGGTTATCACTGTAAATGTCGCTGATAAGGACTGTGAGATGCGCCATCAATATAGCAAATATTTAACCAATCTTCAAAATAACAGGTGGTATGTGGGTAAGCAAAGCAAAATACATGGAAAACAAACCTACATAAATGCACTGATGAAACTGTGAATGATTCGCCTCATATTACTGCATCGTTTAGAAGGTTTTTAATTTATTCATGCAATCCACTATTAGTTGGCAAAATGAATTACCTGGCAAGACCTTCTCAAGCATATCGCCAAGCGTGGGTGCAGAGTGCTCTTGTCTTGTAAGCCTTAGAGCTAAGAAATCATACATGGAAAAATAATTATACACTATTAAATCACAATTGATCTAATGATTCAGACATCAATAGCAAAATATTGCCTAGTTCTAAAGATCAAAATTTGAGATTGAAAGCATACAGGTGAAAAATTATAGCAGAAATTTACAGTAGAAATTTTACTTATACTATCTATAAAATCATATGTGGCTAACTGTCTGTGAGCTTTTTTCTGGATCCCAGTGTTGTGTGCCGTGACCATAGTGTTGAAACACACAAAGTGACACTGTAATAAATTATTAACACATTCTAACACTGTGGTGAGTGAGGCAGCAGAAAGATGAATGTAGAAGAGAAAAAAGTGAGCCAGGCACGTCCAGGGGCAGATAAGTGAGTCGACTCACGCAGCTTGACACAAAATGTCTCAGGGAGGGAAAAGGCACGTTTGGAGTCTGATGTCCCCTTCACACTATCTCTGAGCGAGCGGACACTCTTCTGCCGATTCCGTGCGAAGCGAGCTCGTCTGATCTTCCACATAGCTGCATCGCTTAGATTGGCTGTATTAGTCCGCACTGCAGTGATGGCTTCGGTTATAAAGGGGGAGAACAGACTGTCACTAAAGCGACACAATGTGACAATTCTAACTGCATTAAAAATGTATGTGTGTGAGGCAAAAGATGCATCTGTGCAACAAAAAAAAATGTCTTGAAGCCATGATTATTACACACAGAGGTATACACAGATATACAGTAACACATGCTTACTTGTAGGGAAGGGAAATTCTTTGTTGCAGTCCAGGTGTAGCTGAGCCTCTAGGGACAGTGTCTCAAAACGATTAACAAAAAACTCCCAGCTCAGTGCTGGAATATCGTGTTTTAGAGAGTGCAGCAAAAGCAGTTTGCTCAAAATTATGGGACGGTCCCTCACAACCGTGTCAAACTGGAAGTCCAAGCACAAACACAGAGCCTGATGGGAAATAAAACAATATCATAAAAATGCAGCAAATATGTTCTTTAACAGTATTTAAATGATTCTTTAATGTTATTCTTTAACATCATGTTTGCTTTCATTTTAATATCTGTTTGTGTGTACAGTATGTGTGTGCATGTATGCACCTGTAAGGATGGTCTTTTAAGGGTGTCTAGGAGTAACCTGGCTCTGGTGGCCACAGCAGGGTTGACATCCTCAATACTGGCCAGAAAGCAGCAGAAAGCATGAGCCAGTGAATATTTCAACACGTGGCTTTTAGTAACTGAGCAAATGTCCAGAAAGCGACACAGCACTGCAACTCTCTCCACTGGAAACAAACATACTTACAGTTCAGTTACTAATTTAGTAAAAGTCCCTTTCCAGTAATTATTCTAACCTATAACTGTATAGTGGAATACTAGGAAACTACTAGGAAAATCCCATAAAGTCATAAAGTCATGCCGTGAATTTCACGTGACCTAATGCATCAATAGATGGCGCACTATAGTCAACCATAGGCGCTGGGCTTCTGAACCCAGTCACTTGAGGATATTCGTAAAAGATTAGATTAGTTTTTTTATTCCTAAGATGTTTTTTGATTTTTGCAAGAATGTGAGATGTTTAAGACGTCTATAAAAGAAACTGAGCAAGCATTAAAACTGTGTTTCTAATTAAGCTGTTCTCTATGTGGGGGAAAAACATTCCTTGGACTTTAAAAGAGAGACATTATTATTTATTTAATAGTGCCATATTCAACACTGGCTTCAAATGGCATTTAATATATTTTTTACAGTCTAAATCTTAGATTTCACCATGAAATTCTGTGGTTACTTCACACTGTCAGACAGCAATGTTTGACTGCTGATGTTTAAATATATATTTTGGTGTTAACCTAACACGCATCCATAACCCAGTTCTTGTGTCTGAAAAGGGCGCTCAAATCCCCATGTGGTTTCAGTAGTCCCTAAGATATATGACTTTCTTTCTATCTAATCCACTATTGAATGTAATGAACAGTATGTGGTGTTGGACAAACATGAGTCTCACCTACAACTGATTAACACACATGATTCAGTTAATGAAGAAATAATTGCCTTTAACCAATCCTTTAGTAATCTTGGATATCATATGGTTATACCATTTCTGGACAAACAACAGAAGTAACACTGAATGGTGCTGCAGAAACATCATTCAGTCACACATTTAAAAATGCAAAAGCTTTAGTGCTTGATATATCTGATTGGCTTCAATGAAAGAAAACCCCAAGAAGATAGAACTGAGGCACACTCTTACTGCATAATGTTGTAGATTGTTTACACTGTTCAACTTCATTAAATCTACCTAAATCATAGCTGATCATGTCTAACATCCTCTCACTTCCTGTACAGAGTCATAGCTTCTCATCATCATAAGAGGCCCCTTTAATCCAACAATTTCTCAATGCTTTAGGAGGCAGCTAAGTAACCATAGCAACGAATAGAGAATAAGCTCTCTCTCTCTTTCTCTCTCTCTCTCTCACACACACACACACACACACCATCACAGATTATAAGATGGAGATCTACAAAAGAGTACGCAAAAAGGGAACACTAAAGCATGGTTTAAAAAAAAAAACAACAACAACCACACACCAATTTCAGCATATTGACTGAATATTGCATATTGATCTCATTTTTCATACGAGGATCAATGACAGAATGTCACTGCTTCAAGGCAGTCAACAGGGGAAAAAAAGCAAGACCAGACTTGCACATGGAGCTGACCTGCTTCAAATCGAATCTTCCAGTCCTTGCTGTTGAAGCTGTTGTCCACCAATTTCCAGAAAATATCAGCGCCATGGGACAGCGAGAGAGCATGTAGCAGCTGAGGCACTGCTAGGGAGGCCAGCTGGCAGAACTCAGACTTCAGCATGGACCACAGTCTGGGTACCAGAGCAGATAATGCAGCACACACATAAACAATGACAGGAACACATTTTTGCTCTCTATCATAGATCATTTTGCACTTTTTGTAACACAGATTTATAGTTACAGTTTATACAATTTATATGGCTTATGAAAGGTAAAATATTAGTTATTAACTATCCGCTTCCTAATTATTATTACCTGGGAATAAGCATCTTCTCCTGAATGTAAGCCAGGAACTGAGGGTGGTCTTTGCGGGCGAGATACAGGCACTCTCCATGCAGACACAGGATTCTTAAACAGTTCAACATATTGTAAAGGATGTCTGGCTCCTCAAATTTAGCCATCTCCTACAGTAAGAAAACAGACCTTCTTAGAAGTCTTAAAATAAATAAAAAGGCTTGTGTACAGTGTGTAAAACAGGAGAATCAGATCTTTACCTGGAGCATGGTGTAAATGAGTCTGAGAGAAGCTGGAAGCTGCTGGTAGGAGAATTTCCTTTCCGTATTACTCTTTAAAGCTATGGAAAAGACGAACATTTAATGCAACATTAAATTATAATGATAT
Source organism: Clarias platycephalus (assembly GCA_030068275.1). Lineage (NCBI taxonomy): Eukaryota > Metazoa > Chordata > Actinopteri > Siluriformes > Clariidae > Clarias > Clarias platycephalus. The sequence goes on along the minus strand of JAQQZT010000005.1, from coordinate 10,547,553 downwards.
TTTCAAAACATCTAAGAATCAAGCAACATGAGTCTCATGGTTTATGGCAGGGTTGTGGGTTGCATAACATTTTTTTTTTTTAATTATGAAATGTGATCTAATATTGCTGGTTGCTCCATGTTACAGTATCTACTTTTGTACACGTAGACGTACGTTGATTATCAAGGGAATCTCTCTGGTTTTCATTATTGTCCTGATTGGCGCCCTCTTCTTTGCCTTTCTCTGGTTTGAGGCACTGTTCAGATCTTGGAAAGATCAGACTTTCCTCAAGACTGTCTGCAGGCTCCTGTTAGAAAAAGCAAAAAGACTACTTTATTTACTACATGCTACTATTTACTACATACACTGTCGGTATGATATATGTATGTCTGTCTCACCACCAGCCGGATCTCCTCAGGCGGTGTTAGTCTCTGGAGGAGCTCACAGCCCAATTGGTAGCAGAGGATACTGGACTGGCACAGGCTACATTCCATAGCCTTCTCGTCCTTCTGGCAGGTGTGTGAGCCACCCCAGGGAGCCTGGAACACACTGTTAATGATCCCTACAACGTCTCTACCCAGGCTGCCTTCCATTCCCAGAGTCACTCCATCATCCTGAAGCTCCATCTATACAAACATAGAAACATTGGAATCATCTGTCTTCCTTTAAAAGATAAATAATGTGGAAAAACAGTGACATTTAGAGTCCAACTACATTGGTCACCTGTTTAAGAATGAGGTCAAACATGAGGATGAAGCAGCCTAGGTTCATGTCATCATCATCACAGTCCAAGTCCAGAGCACAGTTACCTGTGGCATGACCCAAGTTCTTAAAAGGGCTACAGCGCAAGGGGCTACGGAACGGGCTTCGAAATGGACTGGGGAAAGGACTTAAGGTGTTGTTATGCCCCCTTCTACCAGGATCTGACACCACGCTCACCTATGTACAGAGAAGCACATTAAGATCACTACAAATTACATTCAGCCTCTCTATAAACAAATGATTCTGCTTTAGGTTGTCTTTCAAAATACTAAAAAAATTTATAAAAGCACTATTCATTTTTCCATTCAGTAATCCAGTGGTGTTTGGATATATCATGTGCTTGCCAGTAATCAAGCCTTTTAAAAGAGACTATATTTAGTCTTCGCCTTGTTGTCATGACAACCAGCCTCCCTTTAATATTGCACCCAATAATTGAGCAGCCTCTGAAGACTGCACAAAAACCTGCACATTGGCAGTGTTTATTATTATTTTTATTATTTAATGCATCATTTTGATTATACAGAGCCCAATCGAGTTAAGAAATATGAGTTATACCCTTCTCGCCCCAGCATTTCCTGTCAGGTCTGTGCCTCGATTCCTTCTTTGATTGGCCAGCTCTTTTACGGAATTCACACCATCTGAGAACATGCCAATCAAGAGTTGCAGGGGCACAACGATGTCCAGCTCAGACAGCACCTGCACACATTAAGTCAGAATATATATACTGTACTATGAAACATTATCTGCATGATAATACATATCTCAAGCATTAGATTGAATGCAAGCACACAAATATATGCGCAATATATACTTAAAATAAAGTGTCATGATGCAAACACTTTTTAAAAGCTGTGTCAATGAATGTCCAAATAATGTTTAGCTTTAGGCTAACCATCACTGCAGTTTTCTGAAAAGGTTGTTTTCAAATGTACAAGTGCTCATTCTTCTTACAGAAAATCACAGTGATGGACCTAAAGATGAGGCTCTCTGCTGACTGCATATAGAATGCACCAGGAAAAGCCAGGAGCTAAAAATGTGACATCAAAGGCTCAAATCTGGGATCTTTGGCTCACTGTGTTTGTCTCACGATACCACTGACCCAGATCCATACTCAGCATGTGTCATCTCTTTATATATATTTTCCCATAATCCTCCCAAAATAGACACATGGCATGCACAAACTTAAATCTTAAAGTTGACAAGAAAGCAGGATCAAGGTCAGGGGATTGTTACTGTGCCTATCTCTGTGACTATGGACGATTGTTCTGGACATGTGTAGTATTCTAACCTACATGCACATATATATATATACTTACATGTAGCCATAGTAAGGCTTGTTCTTGTACAGATGCAGGATATCCAGTAAATCTGCAACTTATGAAACCAAACATCTCCTCCATTGAGAAGGGCAGTGGACATAGTTCTATATCAAACATCTTGCTATAGGAAGAAGTATAGAGAAATGTGAGAAGGAGCAATATGACCACACCTGCTTCACAATAAAGCAAAAATAAATAAAGAAACATTTATTTTCAACATTAACTTCAGGTCAGATGAAGAGACTTAATTAATCCAGAACATAAACTCATAGAGGGCTTTTCATAGATGAGACAAATGAGGACAAGAGACTTTGCTAAAGGCATTCAAACTGCTGTCTTCTCATTAATAATAACCTCTATAAGCCTGCTCAGTACAGGAATAATTCCACACAGCCAAAGGGGGTTCCGTGTTTGACCTTATTTTTGATGAAGGTCATGGCACCTAGTTGGTGCTATTGTTGCCATGGTAACTAAGACAGGCAAAGTGAGAGCACCTCTGGGGTTTCTTTAAGCCATGCGTTAACACTTAAGTGTTAATCACACATGAAAATAATACACACATGCACACACACACATGACATGTAAAATTTAGTAACCCATGTTTTATCTCTATATTGTGTATAAAAACTAAAATCATCTGATCTTAGCGGATCTCAGTATTGGGCAAATACAATGTTAGACAAACAACATATAACATTGTACACCATGCTATTATTTATTATTTACTTCATTAAAAATGAAGCCAAAAAGAAAAAAAGAACATGTGGGCAATACTAAGTACTCCTCATGATTCAATAGGTCCACCTTTAGAAGCAATAACGTGAAGTAATCATTTCCTGTATGACTTTATCAGTCTCTTACATTGATGTGGGATAATTTTGGCCCATTCTTCTTTGCTACATTGTTTCAATTCATTGAGGTTTTTAAGCATTTGCTTATCAACAGCTCTATTAAGGTCCTGCCACAGCATTCAGTTGGGTTGCAGTCTGGACTTAATGACTTGGCCATTCCAAAAACTTGATTCTTCTATTTTTCTCTCACTGTGATGATTTACTGGTTTGCTTTAGATTATTGTCCCGGTGCATGAGCCAAATTCAACCAAGTTTCAGACAGATGGCCTCACATTTGCCTATAACATACTGTGACATCCAGAGCAGTTCATGGTCAACTTAATGACTGCAAGGTGCCCAGGTCATGTAGCTGCAAAAACAAGCCCAAATCAACTCCACTTTGGAGTCCATAGGGACATTGTTCCAGAAGTCTTGTGGTTTGGTCAGATGCAGGTTTGCCGAAACTTGGTTGTGCCTCCATGTTCTTTTTAGACAGAAGAGGCTTTCTCATGGCAACTCTTGCAAGCAAACCATTATTTGTCTTCTTCTAATTGTGCTTTTCCTGGATTTTAACATTTAACATGCTCAGTCAGGCCTGCAGGGTCTGGGATGTAGCTCTTGGTTTTTTTGTATTTCTCTGAGCATTGCATGGTCTGACCTTGGGGTGAATGTGTTGGGACATCCACTCCTGGGAAGATTGAAGAAGATTGGAAGACTTCCATTTGTAAATAATCTTTTTTTAATTGTGAATAACCATTTCACTTGCAAATGGTTTTATAACCTTTTCCAGATTGATGTGCAGCAACAATTGCCTCCTCTAAAAGCTCATTGCTCATGTCTTTCCACTTCGCATTGTGATAACACACATCTGAATGCTACAGTCCAGCAAACTGGCAAAACTTCTTTATAGAGGTCTGCACACCTGTGGATGATCGATTAATCAAGAGTGGATGTTTAACAGCACTTGGCTGCACCTTCCCCTTTAAATCCTGTGAAAGCAATATGGGGAGTACCTAGAATATTGCACACATTTTTTTATTTTTTGACTTAATTTTTTTTAAATAAATGATTGCACAGTAGAAAAACGTCATATATTGTTGTTCATCTGAGGTTGTACTTGCCTAATACTAAGACCCACTATGGTCAGATCATTTTATTGTGTTTTTACACCAAAGAAAACAAACACGGACCCAACAGTCAGCCATCTCCTAAAAATCCTGAACCAGACCTTTACTGTTCATTTACAGCTGGGTTGAAGTGTGCTTGGAGCAAAAAGAACGCATAAAATATGATGTGACTGACTTGTTTTTAATGCATGTTTATTTTTTCAGCATTGAGGTTAATATCCGACCCATGCTACAAAGCTACAGAAAGCATCTATCTTTGGATTATACCATTTTTTTGCAATATTGAGTAAAGATGAAAAGTCTCAAGAGGGTTATAATATGGAGAGTTCTAAAGTTAGTAAGAAACCAAATAATTCATATTGGCAGTCAGTAATATACCTAAGGACTTCCCGGAACTCTTTCAGCTGGTTGTCTGGCACTTCAGTTCGTATGGCCTCCAGCCATTCAGGCATAAAACACTCCCAAAGTGGCTGGCTAATCACATTATAGGGGATTAAACACAGGATTCTGTTCAAGCCTTCCTTCAGCTGTGAAACTGTACTGCAGGATTTATCCCAGTAGCCACCCACCTGTAAGCACACACATCCAGCCACACACACACACACACACACACACACACACACACACACACACACACACGGTATGAAGACAGCATAAAACCATATGAGCAAGCCAATATGGGATAGTCAGAACCTCTTCTTACCCGGGCAAATTCCACTGGCTTGGGCAAAAGGCACATGACCATGACATCAAAACGCACATCGCAGACAGTCTTCAGCCACTTTGTTACAAACTGTGGTTTGAGCTTCTCCACTAGACTGCCTACTTCATCATCCATCATGTAGGCAGTGGAGTGAAACCACTGGAAAACCATACTAACCAGACGGGCAAGACTTTCAGTGGGTGTGTTCTCACTGGGGGTACACAGGCTCACCTGAACCAAGATCAAGGGAATGGAAGGATGGAAATGGAGGATAAAAGGATGCGTTTGTAATTTGTTAGCAGTATAAGTTTATTAACTTTATTAATATGGTATTTGTCAAGTGACTATATTGGTAAATGGAATAGTTGTGATTGAGAAGTCTAGTATTTTGGTAAACAAGAGATATAATCTTTAGTATTTTATTTAGTATTAGTAATGATGATATTATTATACAAATAAAATTCTTTCAGTATATATTTTTTTCCACATAGAATCCAACAGCATGCACATGCATGCTCATACACACACAGACCGTGGTTATATCCTTACCAAGAGCCAGATGCCAAACTGACTGAGCAGTCTCTGATCATGCTGATCATCCTCTTTGTTGTCAAATTCCAGGTTGTCCAGAGAATGATGGGAAGTGGAGAGGCCCATCTGACGCCGTCGGTTCATCTCAAACTCCCGCTGCTCTGCATGGATCTCTGCCTCTTTCAATAGGCTGACACAATGTAAGACAAATGACAGGAAAGACGTAATGACACAATGCATCATACAGCTAATAATGCAGTAAAATACTTGAACTGATAAATAAAGTGATAACGTTAGATTTAGCACAAACACTTTATAACTTTCTACTGATTTGCTTAATTAGAAATAAAACGATTTATCATTTTTTATGATACAATGTAACAGTGTAGCCACTACACTGTAACAATTTTTTTTTTTTAAATTAAAATGTAGTGATTCTGGGTTACATGAAAGTGTGTTATTATGCAAATCCCATATGCGTCATATAGTTTCAGACTGAATGCTGGTCATTGCAGACAGCTTGGGTACCTGATGACAGATTCCACGGTGCAGACGAGCTCCTCGGCTCCGCACTCACGCGTGTTGATGGGGGGAGGAGATGTCTGGTACAGATGAGTCTCTGCTGAAGCACCCACCTCATTGCTGTGGTGGTTGACATGGCAACGCTTGCAGTAGCGCACGGGCCGGTTGCCATGCCGACCGCAGCAGCCGGCCGAGAAGCAGGTGACAACAGCCCGCCTCACATGAGAGCTGCAGTTCTGTTGGCCAGAAACAGAGAGAGAGCGAGCCAGAGAGGGAGAAAGAAAGAGAGAGTAAGTAAATCAAAGACAGGGTGAGACAGAGAAACAGAAGGAGGTGGTAACAGGAAGAGAAATCAATAACATCCATCTATGTCACGTAACAGAAACACAGCTATTTATAAGCCATGTGTATGCAGGGACCCAAAAAAATACAGAATGATGTACAGTAAGTCCACAGTCTTATTTTACTAAAAATAAAAAAGCATGGTCAAGGACAGAACAGGCTTAATCTGATCACTCCCTAATAGCACTCTTGATATGCAGAATCACCATGTAACATTACCATTAAGTAATATGAGTATTACATTTTATATAATTTATATAATTCTGGTTCCATCTGGCAGAGAAGAATTGACATGGCAGTACAAATGGTTACTGCAAATTACTGCAGCAAACTGTCTTAAAAACGTCCTTAAAAATAATTAAATTGTTTCTGATTACCAGTATTAATATAAACGGCATGATGGCATACTATGATTATGATTTCTGTTTCCTAAAAGTGTACAGACAAACAACTACACTTAAACGACACATGAGAACCCTGGCCCAGTACACATAATAGTCAAAAGAACATTGCGTTATATAAAAGACAAAGCCTATTTAAAAGATTGTGGATTAAAAATGAGCAAAGCACTGTAATCTTCAGGGCAGCTGCATCATACTGTATGAAAACACCATGTGACTGTTTCAGGCAGTGTACCTGAGATTACCACCCACTGCTTGCTAGCTCACCGTGAAACACACAGCAAGTAAGCTTTTCCAAGACACACATCATCAAGGCTTTTATACAACTCCATCATGATATGATAAATGTACTGTAAAATCACAAGCATTCAATTAGCATTAATATATTCGAGCTTATTACATTTCTTTCCTGGTAGATTGATAGTGATTATAGAATTATTTAATAGACGTATTTTTTTTAGAACAAATAAATGTATTCACTTTAAGTAGTGCTTGTTGATCCAAAATGATTATACAGTAACATTTAGATGTTATTGTTTAACCTTTTAAATGTACTGTTGCTACAGATCCACAGGCTGAGGCGGCATATTAGAGGCACCAACAAGCATGCAGATGTAAGAATGTGAGCTGATTATATCTATTACAGATGAGATCCTGACTGCCATGGCAACCACCATGCAAGTCACAAGAATAGGCGCAGACAAAATGAGAGCCAGTCTAAATACAGAATGTGTGAACTGAATATAATTTTTAGGGTGCATTCTGCGTGAAAAGACAAAAATAAAATTAAACATTGTAATTATATTTGGAATAACATAACTTTGCACATGGATGACTCATTCCCATGCTGAAACAATATGTCTCAGTGACATGATGACATTTTCCAAAAAACAACAATATATAAAAGACATCAAATATTATTTACCTTTTTCTGACATATAGCAGATATTTCAGCTGTTTAAATAAAAAAATATATAGCATATTGTTATTACTTGTATCAAAATATAGATGTTTAACACACTTGTATTATGCATGTGTAACCAAAACATTTGTGTGTAACCAGAATAATTGACATTGTGCCTATAAGATAATAACATAGCCATGTGTAGGTATGAATGATGAAATATCTATAATATGAATAGTAAGGCTCACCTTGAGGCAAGAGCACATCAACCAGCCACTCTGCATGGTCTCTACAGATGCAAAATATGAGAAAAAAAACACCAAGACACATGTGAAAATGTATACCTCATACAAACATTTCACTGTTTCACTCCACCAACCATCCTGCTTACTCTGAATCAATTTTGTCTCTCTTTCAGCATCTCTTTACACAGTGTTACAGGTCATTTACAGTACAAGATAATGCCACATGAACGGCAAGATTAATGAACAGGTAAAACCCACAGCTGTTTAATTAACAATGGTAATGTTACAGACTGCAGGCAAAGAGGGGATAATATAACTCGGTAACGACTCATGTGAGCAAACATCATAACCGGTCAGACACTCAATCACAGACCACTGTGTACCTAGAGTGTACCTAATAAATAAAGCCTACCCTGCAATCCTCTGACTACATTCTTCACAGATATACAGAGGAGGAGGCTTGTCTCCCAGAGCAACCGAGAGAGTCGGGTCGATGCACATCTGAGTGGAAAAGTACAACAGGCATGTTACTGGACTATTATCATAATAACTGTCACACAAATTAGACATTATTAACAAAAAGAAAAGACCATCAGTAAGATGCACATTGATCATCTACCATGTAACATGTATCTTTTTTTTTTTTTTACATTATCTGAATCGTTTGAGGTTTAAATGTCACACGCACATGCACACTGCAATATGTTGGATTAAATTAATTGCCTTATTGAAGTCTTGAAATACTGTTTAATGACAAGGGTCAGTAGTTGGGCTGCAGCTCTTAATAAAATGCCCAGTAATTTACAGAGCGCTTCTACTCATGCGATGACCCCATCCTCCGGCAGCACCGGGTCATCTCTTCCAATTAAGCTCCCCCACCTCCAGCCCAGAACGCACTGCCCCCTCTCAGGCCTGTAGTAATTGAAATGCGGGGCATGTCTACTCCTGTTTCATTCTCACTTCGGTGTACAAGCTGAGTCAATACTGACGGAGAAGGATATATGGATACAGACATTATCAGGGATGTGTGCTTGTACTGTAAGTGTGTGTGTGTGTGTGTGTGTGTGTGTGTTGTATGAGGGGGTTGGGGGGGCACATGTTTGCAAAGGTATAAGCATCTTAGGCCTTAAAGTGTAAAATGCAAAGGAAAAAAATAGATACATGTTACTACATATATATATTCAAAGGAGTAAACTTTAGTAAATCAGCTTCCATCGTACCTTCACTGCAGGCTTATTTATTGAATTCTGACACTCAATGTGTTGGCAGTGAATGGGATTCCAGGCTGCAGAAGTTGGGCAGAAGAGCAAAGGAGAAATAAAAAAGATTTTAATGCAAGGAATTTTTAAATGGAATAAATAATCAGAAAACAATATGAAAAACAGCTTGAAATAAATTTTTTGATGATTTAAAGCTCTTAGTGTGTGTGTGTGTGTGTGTGTGTGTGTGTTTATTTTATTATAATTTTTTGGATCAACATGCTCAACAAACCTAACGATTTAGGTTTAAACCATCAAATATATATAAACTATAGACTAGTTTTTAAATAACACTTATCGCACCAGTATGCAGTGACCAAAATATTAACGAAAGCTCTGCATGAACTGCAATGAAATTCTTCACTAGCTTCATAAGAGATACTTTTTCTAATCCAGTAAAAAAATCCACGTTTCCTAAAGCACCTGTGGAATACTTTAATACATAAACACTGCTTAATTTATTTACATTTAAAATAACATTTTGGAATCAATAATGTTACAATACTAATATTAAGATTAAGATTAAAATAGTCTTAATATCATGAAAAGGATTGGTTCATTCAGGTGTGTACAAACCTGTGAGTGTACTGTACACCGATCAGCCATAACATTAACACCACCACAAAGTTAACTAAGCAGCATTGACTATCAACTATACAACTATACACCATAAGACTCGTGACAGGATCATGGGCACCCAAGGCTCACGTATGCCCGTGGGAACCGAAGGCCCACGTACACGGTTCAATCCCACAGAAAAGTCAGTGAGGCACAAATCACCAAAAATCTCTGAGCTGGCCACAATAGAAAGGCACCGGAACACCCAATGCATCACAGACCGCTGCGCACGGGTCCTGGCAGGCAAAGACCCCAAGGTCACCGACTCGGCCCCCAAATTCCCTAGATCCCAATATGTTTTAGCACCCATGGGATGCACTAGACAAACAAATCTGATCCACAGAGGTCCACCCAGTCATCCATAGCACCCAAAGGATCTGCTGTTAACGTGCTGGTGCCAGACACCACAGAACACCCCAGATGCCCTGCAGAGCCATGCCCAAAGGGGCCAGAGCTGCCTCTGTGTCACAAAGGGAACCCAAAGCCTAGATGGTTTTATTGTTAATGTGTTTAATGTTTGACTATGTATACTGTATAAGTAGAACACAACAGAACAACAACTTTGACTCACCTGTGTACTGGAGCCCCCTGTACTCGCTAATTGCACCTGGAGGCTTCAAATTCGGCCAGTAATGAAAGAGCATTTGAACAGCTGGAGGCTTTACTTGGGATGGTCCATAAGATATTACATACAGAAGGTCCTAAACACAGTAAATATTCATTTTAGATGATTATGCAATGCCCAACATGGTAATATTCTGAAACGATATCAGGATAATACAGGATAACACTACCTTCCACACTTCTTGTTTATACTTCATCAGGCACTCCAACAGCTGACAGTGGTACACTAACACCAGCATAAAAACACCGGATCAGTTAACATTTCTTTTCTTGTCATTATTAGTTAAACAGATTCTCCAGAACATTGGGAATATATATAAGGTGTCTACCTGGGTTTGAGGTATACTGCATAGCAATCATTAGCATAGAAGAAGCAGACAGATTGACATAAGCAGGGACCCCTCCTTCTCTTCGAGTTGAACCCACTTTAAAAATCAAAAGGCATCAGTTTATAGAAATAATGGTATGAAATACATGAAAGTTTTAGAAAACAATACTAACTGCATGAGGACACCACGAACCTCAGCAAATGACAAAATAAGCCACAGTATAAGAATAAAGTAATTTAACTGATATTTAAATATTGACAAAATATGGCAGTAATGTTTATGCAACTCATTCCACATAAATTGGAAATGCATGGAAAATTAATACGAGTGGTAGTTACTTTTGTTTTGTCATTTATGGTCAAACTATGCTGGAGCGCAAGGTTTGCACATGCTAACTAATTAAATAATTTCACTCAATGAAAGATCTAAAATTAAATGAAAGCTCTTGCAAAAGAAATAATAATAATAATAATAATAATAATAATATATATACAGTATGTGTATATATAAAATGAAAGGCTTCAGGACTGAACATCATTAATCTTTCTAGCTTGTTGCCACCTCCCATTAAAAAGATTTCAGATAACAAACAGATGTGTAGAGTTTGACTCTCAATGTCACCAGTATCTTGGGAATTCATGCTGTGAGAACATGATGTTGATCTTTAGGACAGAATGTTCCATTTTACTTGGCTTTATATATGAAATAAGCTCAGTTCAGGATTGAGCTTGGTCTTTACAAGCCCTAAATCTGTCATTTCTAAATTCTAATTAAAAAAATAATAATAAAATGCAACACAATAATAATAATAATAATAATAATACTCACATATAGCCATTGGGAGAAAGGATGTACTCAGGTATTCAATGATGTCTTTATGTAGGAAGGGAGGGAAGGTGGCTAAAGTGGAGATCATAGTATAGGGCAAAGTGCTGAGAATATCGTCGCTAAGAAACGGTAGAAGGCAGGTTGTCGTGTAAAATATGGCCTGTCCCAGATCTAATAAGGTGAAGGGGAAAAAGTAAAGAAAGACAAAGAGAAACTAATGTAACAGTCTACTGCTGTACGTGTACATTTAGATTCACACAATTTTAATTCATGTTAAAGGTAGTATAAAATTATTTATATTGTTTGCATGAAACAATACTGCAAGTAAGATTATTGTACGTTAGAATATGATACCAAAATTCTCTAGAATTCAAGGCATAAAGACAATTTAACAACTATTTTTGTAAAAGATATGGATCGTCAATGTAGATCATTCTTTTCTCAGTGAGCTAACTAGATTGTCTTGAGTAGGATGTACAACACTCGAGTGGGCTCTAAAGTATTCATGTCATGCAAAGACACTAGATCAGGTCACAAGCATGATCTAAAATGGCTACCTCTGCATATCGAGTATGAATTAAGCTGAATTAATCTTATCTTTCAGCACAATGATTCTTTAATTTCTGTGAATCTAAAACATGACATGATTTTCTTAATACAATATTTATTAACCAAATATAATACAATTCTGATATACTGTACATAAATACTGGTGGCAAGGTGGCTTAGTGCCTTGCACCTCCAGGTCTGGGTTCGATTCCCGCCCTGGATCTGTGTGCATGGAGTTTGTATGTTCTCCCCAGGCTTTCCTCCAGGTACTCAAGTTTCCTTCCACAGCCGATTAGGCTAACTGGCATTCCCAAATTGCCCATAGTATGTGAATGCAAGTGTGTGTACAGTATGTGTGTGCCCTGCAATGGATTGGCACATTGTTCAGGTTGGACCCTGCCTTGAGCCCTAATTAGCCCTAATAGGCTACAGGTCTCCCGTGACACTGTATGACGATGAGTGAGTGAGTAAGTGAGTGAGTGAGCGACTGTATATTTATACATGTATATCAGAAATGTCAAACTTTCTGGTACTTCACTTTTGAATTTTACTGGACTAAATGACATATAAGTTTGTTGAGCAGCCTGACTATGGAACACTCACCGTGCTGACCATGCTGCAGCAGGGGCACCAGGTCAAGCAAGGTGACGAGGGTGGCATAAAGCCCCTGATAGTCCAGAGAGGGGTACTCTGAGAGCTGAGCGTCCCGACTCTGCTGGGCGGCACCCCCCCGGTCGCCCGGGGCGTCCCGCAGAACGCTGTAAAGGAGGGAGCGAGTAACTGTAGGGTTGATGGAACTGACTTGTGGTCTTAGAGATGGGGTGAGTGGGAATGGCACAGGAAAAAGACACATGGTCATGGGCACAGCCAAATTGGAAGCTTCCTGGCTCTCCTTCCTGCCTGTACGGGACAGGATGCTGCTCCGGGGGAGAGGGGAACAGGGGAAAAAAAGAGACAACAAAGACACAAAGAAACAGCACATTACATTGAAATGGCTCTACAGAGACAGTGTAAGTAGAAAAGAACCAAACCCAGATAAACCCCACATAGGATGCAGTGTCTTCACTCTTACATCACTGAGCATGTGTGTTTTCCTTTTTTTCTTTTCTTTTTCAAATTATTTTTTGATTAATGAAAGTGGCATAACTTATTTAATTTTTTTTTCTGTTTACTGGAAAACAAAAAAGTGCCAACAGAAGCTTGCAAAGAACTGCAATGATCACTGCATCTCATGCGTATCTGGTGACAAGGAGCAAAAATATAAAAAAAAAAATGGCATGTTTTCAGTGGCAGCCCCGTACTTTTCCAGAGGAAGAGCGTTTAAGAAACACTGACCCCTCTGAGTAAATCAATAGCGGGGCAGCCGCAAGGTCAAATCAGTTAGGAGGCCAAATAACCATGCTTTGTTCAAGAAACAAAAAAGAAAGAATGGCAGGGGCTGTCAAAGATGAGAGCAATTTCAAATTGGTTCGGGCACAATACAGAGATGACACTTCTGAAACATGCTTCAGCCAGTAATAAACATGTGTGTGAGGTTAGACTAAAAGTTCCCTGATCACAACACATGTTTATTGCATCATAAAAAATAATGTCAGTATGTAAGTACATTATGATACTTGCTCAGTATCATTGGGGAAGAGAACTAATGAGATCCAACAGGCATATGGATTTCAGTTCTAAAATAAATGTAGCTAGTCTACGGTTAGGGAGGAAATTGTAATGGAAAAGGAATAAGGTTGCTTCAAACGGGATGGCTGGTAGCATTATGCTTGTGGACTAATGGGGGATGGACGTTTGTGTTTGCTGTCTCCTGGGAGTATTTTTCCCTAATTCTCTGAGGGAAAATGGCAGCAATTTTCATTTGGTCTATGATGGGCTTGAGAGCATTGGGAAGAGAACAAATTTTGTCTTTGGATGCACATTACATAAAACAGTGTGATGTGTCATTGGTCAAACTGCAAACTCTATAAACATTTAGCTCTAAGCATATGCATGGCATTAGGAAAATTCAGTTCAACATTTCTATTACTTGATAACAGTGATGTTAATACAAAAACAGAACATTGTAAAATTATACTCTATAAGATTTCGATTCTGCTGTTTGTTTGTTTTTTCCCCCAAATGTATAGTGGACGATGCATATGTTAACTACAGCAGAATAAACTAAATCAAAAAGAGTATAATTTTAAGTCCTACTAAACATTTAACTAATCATTTATTGTCATCATCAGTATTTACACAGACACACACACACACACACACACACACACCGGCTATTCTCATGTCCAAACATGAAATTTAAGACTAATTGGAAAAGTGAGCTATTATACAATTCTGTCTTATGTTATCAGTAATGCAATGTATACTTACTAGCATGTTTGAACTAATATGAATAAATGTATAATATAATATAATATAATATAATATAATATAATATAATATAATATAATATAATATAATATAATATAATAT
>JAQQZT010000005.1:10511367-10533109 GCA_030068275.1 Clarias platycephalus | reverse complement strand
AATATAATATAATATAATATAATATAATATAATATAATATAATATAATATAATATAATATAATATAATATAATTTATGAAGGGTGTTCAAGACAAACCGGGACTTGTGATGAAATTCTCGTGAAAGAAGGCATAAAATCAACAGAAGACTGCAGTAAAGCATCTGAATAAAGCAAATGTTTTAAAGAAGGTCATATGATCATCACATGAATGACGAACCCAACCAAGATGGCTCGGAGCCCACTGCAGTTAGTCTTATGAACATTCAGTGAGAAAAATATCTGATCCACAATTAACTTGTCGCTAACTTGGAGAAGAAACAAATCTGTCTGTGGGAAATGTATACACAATCATTCAGAAACACCACTTGCACAATACAGGAGCACGGCTGGGAGTCACTGCCACATCTCCCGTACAGCCCTGACCTCGCTCCAAGCCATTTCAATATTTGGCCCATTAAAGGAGTTCCTGAGAGGCCAGCATTTCAGACGTGAAGCAGGCAGTCCGGTCATGGCTCCTGCATAATGAGAAAATTTTCTATCTTGAAGGTATCCCAGCACAAGTGATACACACACCGGGATACACTGAGATAAGTGCAGTAGTGTAGCAGGGGATTAGACAGAGAAAGAAAGGTAGCTTTTATTCTCAAAACTGTTTTATGTTATTCAGTACACTCAAAAGTCCTGGTTTGACTTGAACACCCCTCGCATTTCACCGATCAGCCATAACATTAAAACATTAACAGTGACAGGATCGTTTGCACCTAAAGCTCATCTATGCCAGTGGGATTCAAAAGCTGGCCTGATTCGTCCGAAAAGTCAATGCTGACCATGATAGAAAGGCAACAGAACACCCAGTGCACCACAGCCCACCCAGGGCATGGGGCCCAGCAGACAAAGGCATAGGCATAGGCATATGGACTCATAGGACTCATAGGCATAGGACTCATGCCCCGAGCGGCCAGAGCTTCCCAGGGGGCACAAAAGGACCCTAAAGAATACTGGGCTTATTGCTTTTTGTTGTAATGTTATGGCTTACCGGTATAATATAATATAATATAATATAATATAATATAATATAATATAATATAATATAATATAATATAATATAATATAATGTTATCAGTGCAGATTTGTCTCACACATTTAGAGCTTAATCTTGATTGCTACTGTGCCAGATCAAATGAGAGATTACTAGCTTTTATGACCCCTTACTCAGACAACATAAACTTTCCCACCAGACTTCTTGCCCTTTTCAGTTACGTGTCATTAGCCCCCTGCAGTAGTCCGCCTATGGCTATGTATCAAATATCCATTTGGCTGCGCGATCCTCTCTCTGTCTGGCTGACAGTCTCTCTAAGACTGTGACATATGCTATCTCCCTACCATCCTGCTCTCAAGCTTCACTGCTCATCTTTGTTACCCTAAGCTCTCTGTAAAACAGGTGTCTAAAAATATATATATGCATAATAGCTGTTTAAATCTGGATTCTCTTTAAATGATATAGAACATACAGGTTGTTGTCACTGGTACCCTTCCTGTAGCTTAGCAACATTTGCGCAAAAATAGTTTCTAAAACTTATTTTCCAATATTTATGAAATACACAACCTTTATCCTACTTATAAAACTACTAAATCACGCTCTATTGAGTAGGCAATAAAATGCAATAGGGTGAGCTGTTACAGGAAAATAATCAATAAAAGTGTGGTTTGATGAAGTTGATTATTTTCCAATAACAGCAAATCCTGAACTGTTTTATTCTTCCTACACCACAGCAATTTGGTATTTACTGCAGTTTATTTATTTATTTATTTAAGAAATAAAGACCCCATCCATATCTATTAATTTTTTTTTTTGCTTTAAAGTTAATAAGACAAAAATATGCAGCTTGCAATGAAACCTATTATCTTGGGAAATGCAAATATTTTTTTCCTAAAGACTTTTACATTTTAGAAAGCTTTAAAGTTTGAGATTTATCACTTCCTGTCACAAAGCACTGACACTGGAGAGTTCTTCCAAAAACCCTAAATAAATGACTACTCAGACAAAGCTGCACCAGATAAACAGTTACAAATTTTTATTACTTTTATTCCTTAGTGAATTGCCCATCAAGTTCCTATGTAAATTGTTACAATAAAAATTGTAAAATCTTAGAACTAAGGTAAACTTTGATCTACTTGCAGAGACATGCTGTCATAGAAAATTAATCAACAGCTTCTGGTTACTTCGAATCAAACATTCAACTGCAGTATGGTATAAATAAATTTAAGAACTGAAAGTTATTTTATTTCCCTTGATTTTTTTTTTTTAGTTAAGGGAAAATATGCACTTCTTACGTATGCATCACAGACAGAGTATGGAGCAGGCCAAATACTAAATAACATTATTTTGACTATTTTGCCATGAATTCTAAACATATTAGCAATCCGTACTGTACCACTGCCACTATATGTTCTACACTACACTATATGTGATAAGACACTAAAGATACTAAGTCTGCCTAATAGTAAACTACTATTAGCTGAACACTAAAACTCATATGCCACGAAAATCTGTAGTGTGTATCTTTACTTCACCTGTTGGTCCAAGCGTAGTACACTTACCTGAGCAGGGTTTGAGAAAAGTATTTCAGTGTGTTTGCAATGTCTGTTCCAGATGGCACAGGGTAAATATTGTGTAGCACACGGTTGTGATACTCTTGCAAGTATCGAATCTTAGAGGCAACTAAACAAAGAGCAAAGTGATACATAATCAACACCAAGGCAAGACCTTAGTGCCTACACTGAGTACTAAAGAACATATCTGGAGTTACAGATCAGAGAACTCTGCTGCTTTTAACAGTGCTGTACACCATAACTTAACAAACATACAGTACACACATATATAAACAGTGATGGACAGAAAATACTGAGATTGTCAAGAAAGATTATTCAAAAGCCATTGAAAAGACAAAGCATACTGTATATGTGACATTCAGATTTGACACAGAAAATAGGAGACAAACAAACATGTATAGGCGTGATTTCGGCACAGGTTTTAGAAACATAAATAAATGTTGCACTGACAAAAAACATATGTACCGTGTATAATATCTGAATGCTAGTACAATATTTTCTGAAGTTTTGGAAAATAGAGTAACCTAATTGCCCTAATTAGTTGGTGTTCCATATAATCTCTCTCTCTCTTTCTCTCTTGTTTAGTCTGGGACACAACAGTAAGACCAGGGTTTTATACCTTAAGATGTCAGAACATGAGACTGTATTAGATGCAATAACAAAATTTATTCTGGATTAAACATTAATCAATCTCCAGTTTTAAAACCCTTTTAACTGATTATTGCTGTTCACCAGGGACTAAAAATGTATTTGTGAGGGAAATGCAAGACTTTTGGCCTTCCTTCTGATTCGTTTCATTCTATAAAAGACTATAATGGTGCATATCATTGATAAATATTAACTGATATCCTGAAAATATTAATCCAAATGTACAACATTACATAATAGCAATATAATTCAATGGCTGAATGTGAATTTTATTGAAAATGTCCAAAAACAAAAGATATGTAAAATTAAGTGATAATACCTGGGGAATATTTTCTAATTTTCTATTATTTTCTTTTTTTATATATATTATATTTTTTTAAAAAGTTTGCTTTTAAGTTGAAACTAGTTTAATGGACTGGTTTAAAAACACAATCCTGCACAACTTTTAAAATTATTATTTTATTTTATTTTCATTTCTTTTTCTTACCCTATACCATAATTAACCCTTCTCCAGTTAGTGTGTGTGTTTAATGTTAGGGTTGTTTCAGGAAATTTACAGTTTGCTTTCTGTGTGCACTATGCGACCTTTAGTGTGTGTGTGTGTATGTGGCTGTTCAGGTCAGCAGTGGCCAATATGTACAGTAGTTGCTGTTTTTGCCACTTTGCCACTGTTTTTCCCAGTGTCCACTTTCTTAATGTGGATTAATTGCGATCTCTCCTAACAGTCATGGTCTGGTTGGTCATAGATCCGTCTATCGATCATTAATATACAGTATGCAAAACCTATAAGAAAGAGACAGAGAGGAAGAGCTGCTATTGTTTGTTTAAAGCTTATCATTCGTTTTATAATATTCACGATTAGTTTCCATGATCCATGTGGATGTGCCTAAACATCCTGATGTGTTCCATAATAATAATAATAATAATAATAATAATAATAATAAAAAATAAATAAATAAAAAACACAAGCTAGACCACCTCTCTGCCAAATGCAGAAGGTTCACATAAAGCATTCTCCCAATCATATTTAGAAGTCCATTTTCTAGCTCGACCTTGAGGAATGACTGTCTTGCCCAAATCTTTCACGTTTAATTCATAATCCGTCACCTGCTTCCCCCTTGGTTTACAATTCAACTAGAGAGAAAGCATCTTCTGGTTCGGGTCCTGCAGCCTGGAGGACGTGTTGCAGCCTTTAGCGACGTCTCTCTCTCTCTCTCTCTCTCTCTCTCTCTCTCTCTCTCCGGGTCTCTCTCTCTCTCTCTCTCTCTCTCTCTCAGGGTCTCTCTCTCTCTCTCTCTCTCTCTCATCATGAAGGACAGCATCATCCTATTCTATTCAACAATGACCACCACGGCGACGTGAGATAAAAACACAGTAAATGTACTTACACTGTTCTGCTTTCGTAGACATGCTGAAGGCTCGGTGAGAATCACACAGGAGTCACAGTGGAGATGTGATTTAACCCTGCGGTGTTTGCGGTCTTTTCCCCCCTCAGTGTTGAAAGAAAAAAGAAAAAAAAGAAAAAAAAGTGATCGGAGCCCCCTCGCACTCCGGCTCGCTCAGGTTATACCACTACCGCCACAGCATCTCCTATCGCTGCTCGGTCACCGAAATAAGCCTGAGCGCTCTCTGCTTCTCTAGCACACTCTGTCATCTCCACACGTCTCCTCATCTCTAAGGTAGCCTGAATGTTCATTTCGGATGCCTGGTATTCGCGGTACAAATCAACAAAAGGTAGGCATGGCAACCCGACTCACCTTTGTACCGCGAATGGACTATTCCGTGTCGAACATTTTCCATTGATGATATTAATTTCTGGTCACCGTGACGTGTGGGGGAGTTTATGTTTTTTTTTTAAAGAAATTTAATGAAGCATGCATAGAGCTGCTGGTTTCTTCTCATCATACCGTATACGTACAGTACAGTATGTGCTGTATGGTGAGCTGCACGTGCAACAGTTGGTTTGTAAGAAATTATTTTAGGCTGTACAATAGTCCTAGTCCTAATAAGCTATACATTGTATTAGTGAGTAGAACCCTTGGTTAGACTCCAAATTAAAGGTACTCAAAGGTATTTGGCCAAACCTGTCAGATATTGAATTGAAGTGTTCCAATCCCTAGTGAATGGCAATCTTAATGCCTCACAATACCAAGACACCTTGGACAATGCTACAGTATGCCTCCGACTTTGTGGCCCCCCGTTTGGTGAAGGCCCTTTTCTACATGGTTTGATGAGCTCGGTGTGGAACATGGATTGACTGGCCTGCACACAGCCCTGACTGATCAAGCAGGTTTGGGATGAACTAGCATGGAGATTGTGAGCCAGGCCTTCTCGTCCAACATCAGTGCCTGACCTCATGAATTCTCTACTGAACGAATGAGTGGGCAACAATTAATTTGCCCAGAAACACTCTAAAATCTTGTGGACAAGGGTGGAAGTTGTTATAGCTGTGAAAGGGGGATCAGCTCCATATTGAAGTATATGTATTTGGATACAATGCCACTGCAGGTTTGGACAAATTCTTTTGTCCATATAGTGTATCCACTGTACACTATATATGCAGTCATGGGAAAAAGAATGTTTCTGTTTACCAGGGCCTAAAAAACAACTACACCAACTTATATAAACCAGCAAACAACCTTAGGTGACATTGAAAACAAATTACAACAGATTCTAATATATATAGTATTTTTTCCCCTAAAAAAGTACAGTATATCGACATTTAGTAACCAGGTGGGGAAAAACAAGTAATTGCTAGTTCCACAATTACTTTGTATTAATAGAGTAAGCCAGGTGTTATAGAATGCACAGAATTTGATAATCATTGATAAAGCTTTCTGTTCTGGGGTGTTTGTCAACATGATATAGCACCAAGAACAAATGATATCAGCCATGACCTCAGAGAAGCAATTGTTGCTCATCAGTCTGGGCAGGGTTACTGGGTCATCCCCAAGCAATTTAAATGTACAATTCTACAGTAAGAAGATATGTTTACAAATTAAGAGGCTTCTAGCCAGTTACCAATATTCCCAAGAGTGGCTGTCCCAGTGAATTCAGTACAAGGTCAGACTGTTTAATGCTCACAAAAATAACAATAAACCTCAAGAGCTCAATCGTATGACCTGCAGGCCTGTGTAAGTCCAATAAATGTCTATATTCAGAAAAAGACTAAATATGTATGAGGTTTTTGGTCATTGAACAGTGACTGGAAAAAAGCCATTCTCTCTCTCTCGCTCTCTCTCTCTCTCTCTCTCTCTCTCTCTCTCTCTCTATCTATCTCTCTCTCTCTAAAAAAACACCACTTATATTTATAAAATTGCATCTTTTGAATTGATGAGCATCTTTTGGACGGACGAGATGAAGAATAAGATGTTTGGTCATTGTGCACAGTGTTATATCAGATAAAAAACAAACACAACATATCACTACAAACACCTTTTGTTTGGGGGGGGGGGGGGGTATTTGGGTTTTTGCAGCCACATTCTATAAAGTGCACTTTATAGCAGAATATTCTTCAGATGAATGTGAGTCTACCTGTGCAGCAGCTTAAGATGGGTTGAAATTGCAAATTGGACAATGATCATTGAGATGCTGTGGTGGGATGTTAAGATAGCTGTGCATTAACAACATACAGTACATCAGTGAACTGAATTCATGTAGTAAACAAGAGTGGGTCAACAGTTCTCCAAAACAATGCAATAAAGTATATGTTACTTATCCAAAGGGAGACAATGAACCGATCTAATTTTCCTGTTTTCTGAGTTTAAGTTTACTTTTGGTGGAAAACGATCAAATAATGAAATTCTGTTGTGAATAGCATTGATCGAGGATGTATTTAATTTTTTCCATGATGGTATGTATTTGCATTTTTTAAAACCCTTTCAATAGGTGTGGCAACCTCACAAAGAAATATTAAATAAACAGCTGCAGAAATGTTGCGTTAAGATTTTGACAAATTGCATTTTATTTCAGTAAACAAAGAGCTATGTGATGCAGCAAAAGGCGAGTGATATAGGTGGCCCGTAAGGTCAGACTTGTGAAGGTGGTTTTTGCCGGTATTCTGGGATGTGGTACATGATCCATCCAGCAGGGACCAGGAGACCAAGTGCAAAGATGGACATGGTAAACACCGTTTGCTGTAGAGATACAAGTAGGATGTAAGAGATTAATAATTATTCACATTTTCCTGGATATTCCTTATACTATTTTTGAGTGTCTCTCAACCCTGGTGTATAAGAGATTCAATCATTCTATGTGTTTTAGTAATGAAGCCTATGAATTTATTTGAGATACATATATTGTAAACTGAAACATGGGATAAATATTCTAACTGTAATTTACACAATTTTGTACTTATAAATTAATGCAAATGTCGATGAATTTAGATACCACTATCAATACCACTAAATGTTCATATGTTTTGTGACAACTTACAAGCAGATAAGTTTAATATTGTGTACACCCTTTTAACCATGAATAAAGAGACCCAAGGTGTGTTTGCAAAAGTACTACAGTCAAGTTTCATTTTAAATTCCACATATCTTAAACTTCATGTTACTTCTTTTGCACTAAAAATAATTAATAGACAATTTCATTTCTAAATGTTGCCAAAACTAGTAGTTTTTCTTTCAGGGACTTAAAGAAAAAACATCACAATATGTTCTCTGCCAAGCGAAAAACATAAAATTTATCTCCTGCAAGCAGGAAACCACAAGTCATTGGGGATGTGGGGGGTTTGTGTCAGGGTGTAGTGTGTGGTGGGTGGTCCCTATGACTGCAAATCACAGAACAAGATCCAACTCAAGATCCCGATGACTGCTCCTTGCTACTCTCAAAATTAATTACTAAAAAGAAACATATATATATATATGTGTGTGTGTGTGTGTGTGTGTGTGTGTGTGTGTGTGTGTGTGTGTGTTAGGTATGAGGCAGATATTATTGTTGTTGTAACTACATTGAATTGTTATCTAGTACTGTGCCATATAAAGCAAGACATTATAACCTTAGCTAAAGTTATACTGTAGTAATAAAACCAATGCCTGTGTCCTGTAGAAGTGGTAATAAGTAAAACTTGCATACAGTAAATAAAGAACAATTAAATTGAATATACGCAATACTGAAATAATTTAAAATTTATATAATAGTAAACATAAACTATTTTTTTATTATTTAAAAAAGTTTAAATAATAGTAGATTGTTGTAAATGGCATTTAATAAGAACAAATGCAAACCCTAATGTGGCAAAAGCCTTAACCCATTGGAGGGAAAAATTCCATGAGAATTTTTTTTTTTTTTTTTTTTAGAATATTGAATTAGTGAATTTCATATACTTTTGCCAATTTGTCCAATCTATTAACTAGGATTTCAGCCAGAGAAAAACAAATATCACATTAACCATTCAGAAATGCTAAAACATGGCAATGATAATATATTTAAATGTATATTTACCCCAAGTCCGATTTTATCCTTGGGTGGCTTGTAGTAGATGTGTGACCTGTACTGTTGTTTGGCCAGCTTCACTTGCACCACAGCCCTGACTTGTCCTCGTAGGCCTGAAAACATTTTTGATGGTAATTCTTTGGAGTGATGTTTTCACCCAGTAAAATCTTGAAGGATTTATGTGTGTGAACCACAAGAGTTTCTTGGAAAAATACACATCCTGTTTAGAAACTAGAAAGGCCAAATCAGCCTTTATCTTAGCATCAGGGAGGAGTCTGCACTCCTGGGCTGTGGTCTTGATCCAAAACTGCTGTATCCACTGCCTCTGGAGAACAGCTGCAAATAGATTTCCTCTCATGCTTATATTTTACACAGGAAAAGATACATATAAAATGAATGAATTGACATATGTAAACACATATGGTCTCTTTTTCTCTTTCTCTTGTCCATGCTTAGTGTGGCACACACAGACATACAATGCAAAGACAAAGTGAACTTCTCTCCTTTTTTATCTGCTTTCAGGTGTGATTTTTATATTGATACCTGTTACTTGCCCCAGGTGAGTTTAAAGGAGCAGCACAGGCTTAGAACAATCTTATTTATCCACAATTTTGAAAGTCTGCCAATAATTTTGTCCAGCCCATTTTTGGAGTTTTGTGTGACATTATGTCAAATTAGCTTTTTTTCCCCCTCCCTTTTTTTTTTTGTTCCAATACTCAGAAAGAGAATAAACATGTGTATAGCAAAACATGTGTTAATGCAATACTTTTCTTTGAGAAATAATTGATTTTCTGGAAAAATGTCAGGGTTGCCAACAATTTTGACCATGACTGCATGCAATCTAAGGAGACAGGATGGGTGAGCTGGAAATCCATCACTTAATAGGTCTACATACTGTAACATGAGGTTTAAACACTAGGGTCAGTCTGAATTTGCAGAGTAGCAAAATAATGCCCATCATGTAGCAACAGCTGGATTTTGTGACCCGCAAGTGGAACCAGAAGTCATTGTTATACCACAACAGATGGCCTCTTAGAAGGGTACAAACGTTATGTACACTTCCAACACATAAATAATAACACAATGGTTAGTTATGCATTATGAAACAGTTTTCTATAATGCATTATGGCAAGAGATGATGCATGCTGTCTGACTAAACAATCATAGCAAATAATATATTGAACACTGATTTCAGTCTGTGAACAAAACCATAATAAACAATGCATTCTTCTGAAAATAATAAAGCAAAAATAATTACACTAACATGAAAGGAAATAGCTTTTTTGAATATGCTTTCTTTTAACAGTTTTTGCTCTCTTGGTTTGAATCAAATGAGAAACCAGCTTACCGTCGCCCTCATCTGAGTGGCTGTATTATTGCAATTTAACCTCTTACAGTAAGGGTGAATTCAGACTGCATGTAGGTAGACTGGAACATTAGGTTAATTGTGACATATTTTAAAAGGTTTTCCAGTAAAGTAAAAACACACTAACATTAATTAAACTTGCATTTGCCATTTTAGAATGTTACTTGGAACTATTCTTTAGTATACCTATAATTTTAAATATCTATTGTTTCAGATATACAGTTTTTATTTTTATCCTGTGTTATACTGCTACTACAATAAAATAATTATAAATTAATTAGAATATCTGCATATTGAATTTGAGAAAAGATTGGTTATGAGCTTGAAATGACAAAAATAAAATAATAAAACTTTGTGAACACTTAGTCTTAGTTTAACTTTATTTTAAATATGATGATGATTATTATAAATTCATTGTGAAATATATAAATATGTAAATATGTTGATGGGGGAAAAAAAACTCCTGTTGTTAAAAATCTGATTGGCAGATGGTTTTAAATGTGTAATTAAGTGTGAATCTAAAGGCCTAAACCAAAGAAAAAATTCCCAAACATGCCATTAAAAATGGTGTTAGTTAACTAGATACAAGTACAGTATTAGCTTGAACATTATTCTTTCATATGCAGTAAACACACAAATTTTACAATAGTGATAAGACCTCCAGTCAACATTCATAAGTGCATTCACACAGTCCAGGCAATTTGGGAACACCAACTCAACGCATGCCTTCAGAGTGTGTGAGGAAAACCGAGGTACCTGGAGGAAAACCACCAGGCACAGAGTGAATGTGCAAACTCCATGCACACAGACCCCGAGGCAGGAATCGAACCCTGAACATGGAGGGGCAAAGCGACAGTGCTAACCAGTAAGCCACTGTGCTGCCATTTAGATGAGTTGGAAATTCAAAAACTGTACACACTCACAGAGCACTTTATTAGGAACACCTGGACATTTCTCATTCATGCTAATCTAATTAGCCAATTGTGTGGGAGCAGTGTAATACAGAAAATCATGCAGAAAATGGCATGCAGTTTACATTTACATCAACAATTAGATTTTTTTTTTTTCA
The DNA here is from genome assembly GCA_030068275.1 of Clarias platycephalus. Classification (NCBI taxonomy): domain Eukaryota; kingdom Metazoa; phylum Chordata; class Actinopteri; order Siluriformes; family Clariidae; genus Clarias; species Clarias platycephalus. Next base: position 10,521,973 of record JAQQZT010000005.1, on the reverse strand, counting down.
GGTAGGCTAGATTGAGTATTACTTAAACTGCTAATCTCCTAAGATTTTCATGCACAACAGTCTCAGTGTTATATTCAGAATGGTGCAAAAACATTCAGTGTGAAGTAGATGAAAATGTCTTGCTAATCAAAGAATGACCAGACTAATATAAGCTGACAGAAAAGTTACGTTAACTCAGACAACCACTCTGTACAATTGTGGTGAGAAGAAAAGCATCTCAGAATGCACAACAGGTTGAAACTTGAGGCAGACTGGCTATAACAGCAGAAGACCGTGTCAGGTTCTGTTTCTCTCAGGCAAGAACCAAAAGCTGAGGATGCACTGACCACAGGCTCACCAAACCTGGACAGTTAAAGACTGGAAAAATTTAGCCTGGTCTAATGAATCTTCTGCTGAGGCACACAGCTGGCAGGGCCAGAATTTGGCACCAACAGCATAAAATCATGGTCTCATCCTGCCTTTTATCAACAGTCTGGGCTGGTAGTGGTGGTTTAATGATGTGGGGAAATGTTTCCATGACATGTTTTGGGCCTGTTAATATCATTCAATCATCACTTAAATGATGCAGCCTAGTTGAGTATTGTTGAGGGGGGCTGCCGCCTATCCCAGGAGACTTTGGCCACCTGGACAGGGTGACAATTCATTGCAGGGCTCATACACAGACACATACACACACATATTGTGGGCAATTTGGGAATGCCAGTTAACCTAACCTGCATGTCTTAGGACTGTGGGAGGAAACCCACCAAGCACAGGGAGAACATGAAAACTCCACACTCACCCAAAGCAAGAATCAAACCATCAACCCTGGAGTTGCGGGGCTACAGTACTAACCGTTATGCTACGTTATCACTTTTTTTTTTAATGACCCTAAACTAATCTATGTTATGCAGGGCTGTATGATTGATGTGAACACAATCCTTTTACAAACCAAAAAAAAAAAAGGGGTGGGGGGGGATGGAGAAAACAGAAGTCTGTCATATTATATTTCCACTGAATTCCAAAATAAATCACTTCTCCCTATATAAGTGCACTTGTTTAGGGAGTACAATAAAGGCATGTCCACGCTTTCTAGTGCACTACATGTCCAATAGTGATCCGGTCTGAATTTGAGCAGTTTTGCATTTTTGTCAATGGGGCGTGAGGGATTGTGCATTACTTCCGTCCGCCGCGGGATGGCGACAGAAGACATATAAATCAGCGCTCCATTCAGAGAGCGATGGAGTTGCTGCTGAAACGCAGCTCGGTCACGTCATTCGCTACCGCAGGCCACAACAACACGGAGCAGAGCTGAGCAGAGCAGGCGGGGAAAGAAAAAAAAAACGGCTTCCTAAAGAAAAAGAAAGCAAATCACGTCTACATCAACGTGTTCACTTTGGACAGACGAACAGGTACGAAAAGTCAGGTTTGGAGTAGTAGGTGAGGGTTGTTTCGAGCTGTAATGAAGACGCGAGGGGAGTGTTGGAGCGGTTTTGTGTTTGTTGGAAGCGAGCGCTAAACTTAATAAGCGACACACAGAGAGAGACAGTGGGTGTTTCAGCTCCGCACGCCGGGGAGAAATATGGTTCAGCGGTGAAAAGGCTTTTATGGTTTTTGCTTTGGGCATGTGCTGAACTTTCAGTCTGAACTCGTTTTCTCTCAGTGTGAACCGGGAGAAAAGCGCTTAATCGGCGGATTTATTGCACGTAGATGTCCTGCAGACTGTCATCATGTCGCTTCGGTTCATCTCAGTGATTTTGCACGAAACTCTCTCTATCGGGTACAATAGGAAGCGAGGATTTGCATCGGCGTGTAACATGAGCTCGGGTGGATAAAGCGCTCCGTGCAGACAAAGCCATCCCGTGTACTGTCCTCTATCCTCCTGAGATCCAGCATGCTCTCTCTCTCTCTGTCTGTGTGTGTGTGTGTGTGCTAATCCTCTGCTAGGCAATCAGAACGCCTCTTACATTGTCCTAACTGCCTGTCTTTCCAATTTCCTTCTAATAAGACCCCTGAGTGCTGAAAGCGGTGCACGATGTACAGCATCCTGTTTCACACACAGGTCGCCCAGCAGGTAGGTCGCCCAGGCTCGTGTGTGTGTGGGCGCGCGCCCATGTGTGTGTGTGTGTGTGTGTATTTGTGTGTGTGTGTGTGTGTATATATATATATACTGTATTAGTTTGTATGTATGTACACGTGGTAAGAACTGAATCACACAGATCATAATGGTAATGTGGCAGATAACTGATACAAATTTATTAACATCAAAACAATTTTTATTACCTGTGTCTCAGAATGGGAAAGTAATGCTGCTAGTATGAAGAGATCATGAGCATAAAAATAGAGCTGACCGATATGGTGCCACCTTAGACCCTCATGGGAGTAGGTCAAATGCTTGGCAGTGACTGTTCATTCTGATGACTGTGATTTCTTCTGCCGATGGTTCGAGAGAAGGTGTCGTCGAAACCTGAGGATGTGTATATTGCTCTCCATGCACAATTTTATTTTTGTTTATTGCCCTGCCTGACCCATCCTCTCTTTTAGTTTCAACCCTGTTTTCTTGAAGACTTTTTTGTCTGTATAATATGTATATATGTATGTGTTTGCATAATATATGTAATGTGTATATGTATTACGTATATTATGCACACACACACACACACACACACACACACACCACTCCGGGTCATTCCCACAGTCCAAAGACAATCAGATTAGCCTAACTGGCATTCTCAAATTGCTCATGGTGTGTGCCCTGCCTTGTGCCCAAAGTCTCCTGTACACAGGATGAGCTCTATAGAAGAATTTATGAACATGTATACACTCAAATCCTCTAACACATCGCAAAGCCTCTAACAAAAAATGTATCGTCAGTTAATATGCTAAATGTTGTACTAAAATCATGCTTTTACCAATTTTTGGCTAAGCATGATCTCTCAATACCTTCAAGCAAGCTCGGTTCATGAAGTTTTAGTCATATTGAATCCGTCGCTTAAGGCTTCAAGGGCTCATCTAACATATTCTCACAATAACTGCAGTGCTTTTTTGTGCATCTAAATGAATGTGCTCTACAGTATGTGCATGGAGAAACGCAAGCAAGTGTCCTCCGGTTTCATTCTCTTTTGTAGGTGTCTTATGTTTTTAAAGTTAAGAAACCATCGGGCGTGTCTAGTTTTGTCCTACATTAGATTGAAGTAGCGCGATGATGGCCGTGTAAATTATAGCCTTCTATGTAATTTCAGTTTTGTGTTTCTGACCCATTAATTATCTCCACTTTAGTGCTTCTGCTTCCTTGGAGACCATTTACCTTAATTCAAAGTTGGTTTGTAACTGACAAGGATCGATTTCACAAATAAATGCCTCGCCTTATTTTTTTTGCGCGCTTGTGCGGTTCATCTCTATCTAAATAGCTTCAGTTGTTCACACATTGACCGTGAGAGTTACTGTTCTTAGTCCGTCCATTATTAATTTCAAAACTTGGGTCCTCATTAAGATAAAAAAGGATCTTCTCTTAACAAAGTCTTGTTAAAGCATTCTCTTGAAAATAGATCATTTACATTTCCGGATCACTATAATAATTACTTATTTTAGCGTTGTTTTGCATAATTGTGATGAATATTGCATGTAGTCCTTGTCAAATATAAGGATCTAAGAAAGCTGCTATACTGTGGCTAAATGGAATGGACTAAAGTTTGGGATCATTGAAGCATTTGAGAATGTTCATAGTATTTTGTTTTAGTGGTATTACAGTATAATAAATTGTTGCTCCCTGGTAAAGTTCTGGTGTTTATTTGGTTTATTTTTTCAGCCGTGAAAAGAAACGGTCCCAGTGCTCTGAAGAAATCATACATTTCCATCATCCAAATCATAATCAACCCTTAATGACTTGCTTATTAATTTTTATAATTAACATGTCATCTGATCATTAGCAGCATGTAAGATTGATTTTGTAATAAAAACGGCATTTACTGTATTTTCAAATGTATTTTTACTTTCTATTATGTGGTTTACATTAAAACACAATGCTGTTCCCCTGCCTTGAAATAGTGTTTTAGCTTGATGCTAGTATTTGCGTCCTCTTGTACATCACTATATAGCTGCACTGCATTGTGGATCTTTCTTGCTTTCTCTACACCATTGGTTTCTCTATTACTTAGTTGGATTTGTCATTCACATAATGACGTGAGCAATCATTAAAATATGGTGAGTACGAAAAGAAGTCTTTCCCTTTTTGTTTTTAAGATCTAGTGGTGAAAACCAAACGTGCCTTAATGATCTCTTAGATGTGATGCTTTTTGGTTAATGAAACGCTCTAGTTAAAACAAGAGATCTCTTTCTTACAAGCTTATGAAGATTACTAATTGCTCTCAAATTGTGGACAGTAACTGTGAGCTGTCACACAGTCAAGCTTTGTGCAGAGCTTTAATACAGCAGTTCAAGAGCTGCCACTGTATTTGATTGTACCCTCACAGGTTTACACGTGTTCAATGGTCCATGTTTACTGGCCTTAGCAGGTTTTTTTTTTTTTTCCCCTCTGGAAGTGATTTGATGTCTATTTAATCTGCTCTGTTTATGAACCACCTAATCAATCGGCCCACGCTGAACATTTTTCTGCCTTTTGAATCTGTGATCTGTCCTGCTTTTGTCCCAACGGTTTCAACAACGTGTGGTTTGTGTCGTTTCCGTCGTCTGACCCTGTGTGGGCTAAACATGAGTGCAGTACACAAGGCCTGCCATTGTTTAGCCTTTCTGTCTGAATGAGAAGTGTTGACGTTGCTGTATGTTGTGCTTCAGGCTGAGGGGAAACCTATAGCTGCCTGTTACCGATTAGTTGATATGTGCAGCAGAAACATTTAAACCTGACGAGTCAGCAGTCTTTGCTGAGGGTGAAAAAACACTCGCATGCAACAAGAAAACACTCTAAGTAGACTTTTTACAATGCACCATAAGTAGTTCAGTCATTTTCTTTTTTGAATTGAAATTGTGTTCTGGTTTTAGACTTAAATGGAAAATAAAGAAGCATAATGTATTTTATTAGTTCCTACTACTAACACCATTACAGTATTTGACATGGTAGTAGGTTTTTGATTTAGTCAGGTTGTGAAGAATACAGGTTTAACTCCTGCTAGAATTAAAAATTTTCAGTAATTCATTTGAATTGGGATGATGAGAGACCAGGGTGTGGACTTTTGCCATCTGTTGGCAGATGCAGTGGTTGATTCTACCGTACGTGTATTTGGGTTGGTGTGTGTGCAGGCTTGGATCAAGGGAGAGTGGTGTACCTCAGTGGCCCACATCTGCTATACAGGTTGAGCAGAGCCATTGATAAACCTATCTTGAGTCAGGTGTTCGTGTGCATGCTCTAACGCTTCCTTCGACTTGCCTCTGCAGCTCTGGCACATAACCTGGCAGTGACCTGCTTACACCAATGAGCATGAGATGGGAACACTGATAGATCGTTCCTGCTTCTTGAATTTCCATTCACTGGACTGCAGAAAGCATGGCGTGTACAGTTTTAATTGCATACCCATGACATTGGTTTTACTGCCTTAGAACTCCCTCAGAGTGCCTTTACATTCGCATTCATTCTGTTTGAATCATCTCTTGGTGAGTTATCTAGTGTCGGTGCAGGTGAGGAGACCAAGATCGCACTTGAATACAGCCTAAACCAAAAACCAGTCTGAGAGAAGCATTCGACCACTGCAGGTCATAAACCCAAACATGCTTTGTATTTTAGGCTGCATACAGCATTTATTTTATTTATTTATTTGTATCTTTTTGGTTATGTGAATGACTAAACTAACCCATGAGGCACATGCTGAACTAAAGAACAGAGGTGTAGCATTGCATAAATGTGATGTTTTCTTGTCTGACAAACAACAAGAAAATCAAATCAGCACGCTATAGAATGATTTCAATAGTTTGTGCGCTATACAGATTTCCATATTGGTGTATTTAAAGGGAAACGTTTTGTTTCCTCGTTGGTTCAATTTGATAGTGCTGGGATGCATTGAATATGTTCGTTCAAATGACCAGAGTTTTGTCTCAAAGTAGCGTTTCACATTACTGCTTTTTCATTATTGCCACATTTTCGGAACATATGAGACAAACTGGTTTTAAACTCAAAGCAGGAAGAATAAACATATATTGATCTGTTCATTCATCTTTGACGGTTCAGTTTTCATAGTCTACTGATGTCACACTTTTTGGTTCTGTTTCTTCTGCACATTCTGTCTATACACAGTAAACTATTACATTGATGGACCCTGGTGAGTAAAAGGTTTTGCCACACCCACCTCTAGGACAAAAGTGCTATATTACTGGTATATTAATTATTCTCATTTATCAGAAAAGCATCAGGGTCCGAACAGGACTGTCACTCAGTCCGGATCTGGACTGCGGTCCGCCATTTAGTGATGCCTGTGATGGGGTGTCCCTCACATTCAGACTAACACATCCAACACAACAAAAGCCTTATGACTGGGAAGTCTCGGTGAGAATTTAACTCGAATGTAAACGCAAATGTAAAATGGCTTTTTGCTCATCTCTACAGCTAAATGAAATTAATTGCACACTTTATCTGTCAGCAAGTAGTGTTCAAGTTCAGACAACCTACCAAAGGTATAAGCACCACAGCATGTTAATAAATCTTTCTCTGCTCTAGTTCTTGCAGATGAGACCAGCCTTGTGTACAGCGAGGGCTCTCAGCTGACCGGTCACATTTGTAAAGTGGCTACATGGAGCTCACCATCTACCTTGACCCAATTTTACTGATCAAATGTGGCGTTATTGTAATCCATGAGCTCACCATAAGTAGGGAGCAGGATCGCACATCTAAGCCTTCTTAAAGAACAACATCCACGCTTTGAGCTATTGCTATTTTTAAGGGAAGAACAAGATCAGAATGTTGTGGGGGGGGATTCATTTATTTATCTAACTAAATGATCAGTGTCAGAGCGATTTAATTTATTTCCTTTTTACCCCCCATCTTTCTCTCCTATCTTTTTTTTGTTGTTGTTGTTTGTTTTGTCATCCCCAATGAAGTATGCTATGGGGACTATTTATTTATATCTGATATTGTAGGGCGGGCACATTTAACATAATGAGTAATTAATATCCATAATAATATCCTGTTTATTTCCTTAGGCTATAGTGTTTGCTTTTTAGAAAGGGAGGGTGCATGTAATGTGCTTCTGTGGCTGTATGAATGTCCACCAGGCCACCTACCTGGTTGAAGTTATGGTCACAAGGTGACCGCTTTGCTATTTAAACTTGAAAAGGGAACAAGCTGAACTGAGGGTTTTTTATTTTTTTTGGGAACACCTGTGATGCATTGGTTGTGTGTGGGTTTTTTTTATTAATTAATTAATTAATTAATTAATTAATTAATTAATTAATTTTAAATAAAAGCTTGGTGTTATATGATTGAATTAGAATTATTAGCCTTAGGCTTGCAGTAAAATAATTGAAAGCTAAATGATTCTTATTATCACAAGTTAATGGACCTCATTGACACCCACAACACATTTGTTATGTGCAGAAGTGAGTGAAATCTTGGCTTGAAGCTACTATTAGTCACGTACTTATAGTTGCCTTTTTTTGCTTTAGGAAGTGTTTTATACTAAATTACTCATGACCTGTTAAGTTAGTGGGGAGTCGTACATGTTTTGTATAAACAAAGCCATCATGATTTGAACGATGGATGGATGGATACAGTAGGTATAGAACGGTGCCGTGATCTTGTGATAACCATGATTAAAGTTTTTTGTTTTGAGGGCCTTGCAAGAAAAAAAAAAAAAAACACCACCCAGGATTGTTCTTTAGTCATTTCCAAATGTTTCAGTGAGGGAGGGTGTGTGTGGGGGGGGTGTTTGTGATGGACTAGGCTTAGCCAGTTGCATGTAGTCTGGGCCTGTCCCCTCTTATTAGTGTCACATTATCCAGCGTCTGTAGCCTGTGCAACATGCTCCTGAATTCAGGTTACAGTAGTTCTGTTTACTATTTAGATTTGTTCCCCTTCGACAAATAATATTGGTCAGATAAATAGCAGAGTGGCATGTTTTTGCATTTCTGTTTGGAGAACTTTGCCGACGTTTTCATTTTTTGTAGCATGTAGCCATCACGGAAGAGTATTGAGTAGGGAGCCGTGGTGGATTACTTCTAAGCAGAGATTGAGTGCTGGGAAAAAGCTTACGTTTCACTCTATTGACTGACTGTTTGACTTAAAAGGTTCATCGCGGCGTACACAAACACGCTCTCATTATCGTACATGAGGATGGGGAACTAACATAAATACCTCTCTGAGCTAAACCAGATCTCCAAAACACTTGGCACCTGCAGGAGTGGGAGGGGAAGTGTGCAGAGGTGGGTAGAGTAGCCAAAAAAGTATTCTGTGAAAAGAACACTCAAGTGCTGAGTGAATGTTTTAATCATAATGTCCGATTCATTTTTTTTTTTTAGAAATTATAATAATTATATAGTATATTGTATGTATATTATACTGTATTATTTGTATATTATATGTATATTACAGTATAATTATATTTGCTAAAATTACAACATTTCAATGAAACCTATACACTTACCGCAACACGTTTCCTCAGGATAGAACTCGAGTTTTTCTATCCTGAAGTGTCTCTGTTTTGGCAGAAAAAGAAGACGCTGCAGTATGAAGCTGTTGTTTTGCACTGTATGTAAGCGAAACACGCTTTGTATATGATGGCAGGGGTGTTCATCCTCTTCTGTTGTAGCATTGGAAACAGCTGCCTCTGTTCATTTCTATGCTTTTATTCCCCGTCTACCACAGCTGAAGACTTTTATTTATTTTTTTTTCCCGCTATGCCACCAGTTTGTGTGCAGTCATGTGACTACATGGTTATTGTTACTGCGGCTGATTGGCCAAATGGAGTCATATGATTATTGTTGCTACGTCTGATTGGTGAAACAGACATGGGGCAGGCTGCATGTGTAGAATAAATGGTACAAAAAGTAACGGGTCGAGTGTAGCGGAGTTAGAGTGGTTTCTTTATAAATCTACTCAAGTAAAAAGTATGGTGCAGTAAAACTGCTCATAGAAGTTTTTTTTTTTTTTTTTTTTTTTTTTTTAAACCCCCCCCCCACAAAAAGTACTCAAGTAAATGTAACTGATTATATGTAACTCGTTCCTACCCACCCCTGGAAGTGTGTATGTATGAATCTCTATATATCTCGGTACTCCAGTTACTCAGCCAGTCACTTAAAAAAAATAAATCATAAACGGCATCAATTAGTTCACATTTGTGAAGCCATAACATTAAAATCATTACAATTACACCCACCTATGTTTTTTTGGCACAAGTTTGGCAAATTGTGCTGCATTGCTTTTCTGTGGGATCTGACCAGATCTCAGGCTCACCTTAGGTTCCCCCCAGCAAAGGTGAGCCTTGGGTGCTCGTGATCCGGTTGCCAGTTTGCTATTATATAATTGATCAGTGTTTAAAATGTTAATGTTCTGCTATGTTAATATTAAGCTCATCAGTGTATTTAGGTAAACTTACAACCATTAAATGAAAATGTGCCATGGCTTTTGCAGAAAATACAAACCTCTTTCATCTTCTGCAGTGTGCTTGTGTAATTCTTTTTCTTTTATGCTATTCTTTAGAGTTTGTCTATTGTCTTGGTTTGAAAGATTAGTAGGTTGATTTTTGCATAAACCATTTCAGGAAAACTCGAGATCACGCTGTTACTATTACTTATAATAATTGTTACAACTGCGTGAAAATTTGTGAGCATAAAAATAAACCGTATAGAAGCAAAAGTTTTTTTTATTTTTTTATTTTTTATACACGATAAGACACTGCAGAAATGAGTGGTGAAGAGTGATGCGTCAATGCTGCAGCAGCAGCACACACACACACACACACACACACACACACACACACACACACACACACACACACAAAAAGTGCTCATCTTGACAAAAATTATAGAATGACAGTGACCAATAGCGCGTAAATGCACAAGATGTATGCATACGAAATTACGTAGCTGTATGATTTAGTTTTTAAGTGATCAGAGTCCGAATAATACTACAACCTCCAGAACAGTAATGATTGCAGTGTGATTCAGTATTGCTCTGACAGTAAGGGGTCACTGCTTCCCTGACAGTGGGACGATGTGTTATAGAGCCTAATTGCTGTTGCTAGTAAAGGAGTAACACGTTTTTTTTTCTCCTGATAGAGCAGGCACAGTTGGTGTCAGAACAAATCTAATGGGAGGGGGTTAGAAATCCCATAGTCTAGCAAAGATTGCTGTTTAAATAATGACTCGCTGAACTAAAATTGCTCTTTCTCTCTCCGTCACACACACACATACTCTCTCTCAGATACACACACATATTCGTCAGCACAGTATTGCTTCATGTGTTAAAATAAGATAACTCCATTTATCGTAAATGGGAAATTCCAGTGTTACAACGATGCATTAAATTTCTCCCTACTCCAGCTGTGCAATTTCTTAACAATACTTTAGGCACTATTGTCTTGGACAGCAAATACTATGACAGCCTAAGAAGCTTGGTAAACTTTAGGAAAATGTTTTAGAGTGGATTTTATTTGGGAGGGGGGGGGGGGGGGGGGGTAACACGAGT
>JAQQZT010000005.1:10464968-10511267 GCA_030068275.1 Clarias platycephalus | reverse complement strand
GGGGTGAAGACGAGTTGCTAAGTATAACATTGTTAGAGTTACCTATTTGTGGAGACATGGTTTGTGAATGAACCCGAGGTTAATCATCCTAATGTGAATCTTTTTTTTTTTTTTTTTTTTAAGTTTAAATGTCATATGTCATGCAAAAGTTATTGCTCATAATGGCCAAGACCCTGCTTTAAAACCAAACGGAATACCTAGATTGTGTATTGCACGGCTGGGTAATTTACATCTGTAATATTTTTTTAAAATATTTACACTTTTAAAAAAATAATTTTACATAGTTTGGAGGGAGGGAAGGAAAACCTGCCCAAATACGTCTCCGATATCGCCAGTTTACAAACCAAGATATCGTAAAAGGAAAGATAAAACTGCGATCAAAAATCAGTGGGAAATCATCCTGACAGCACTGCTATATTCAAAATTCCATAAAGTAAACCCATGCTATCAGTTCCTGTTCTTACATACGTTGTAGCAGGTATAAACAGACGTTCTCTATAAACAGAAATATTTTTTTCCCCCTTCTTAACCGTAATAGGACTGAAAAACCTGCAGTTTATGTTGCATAGAAACCAGTAAGCAGAAACTGAAACTAAAAAAACAAATCTATGCTGGTTGGTAATGAGATGTTTTTAGAATTATTTTAATATTGAATCTTATACCATGTATCAGGATTACTCCTCTTTCGGTGTTATGTAAAGTATAATTAATGGCTAAAAAGCACAAGTAAATTAAACTCATTTATCAAGATTTGTTTTCAAATGCAATTTCTGCTTTGGTGACCGTTTGTATCATATCATATATTTGTATCCTATATATTTTGGAGAAAGGAGACCATGTGTGACATATAAAAGAGTCTGCAAATATTTTGATGGGTTTTGTCAAATTTCTCACTTCTTATCTGATGTACTATCATGGTGTGGTGAATATACTTTTTGTGTGTGTCGTCTGAACGGTGTTGGCTGTGAGCACTTTATCAGTTGTAGGAGTTTGTCTGATTCATTTCTTTAAATACTATTCCAGAAATTTAAATTCTCCAGAAATTCCAGAGTTTTTTTTATTTTTTTTATTTTAGTGCATAAATGAAAACTAAACTAAATTCAAGCTTATGGAACCTTTTTTAAATACAGTCTACCAACAGTATTAGTTTTAGCTGCTTTTCATAACCAGATATTATAACCAGACTTCCTTTAAAACCTGAAGTAGAACATTAAATGCTTTCTAATTCATTAATCCTCTCCTGAATTTTCAAAGCTGTAGAGCCTTTTCTCTGAACTGTTCTCTGAAAGTATCTTGGTTTGATAAGATCAGATGCATTTAATTCACCTCCACCAAGTCACATAACCAGGCATTAGAGCAGTTGTTCAGACATACCAGGGGTGCAGATAGACAAAACATTCATCACCACAGGAGCAGCACAACTGTTTTTGCTGGGGTCTTAAGAAGCCTGTTTGTGGAAGAGAAATGACCATGCTACAGCGGAGCGGCATGCTGAGCTTTGCCTTCAAGAATCAGAAACGCATTTTTAAAAATGATATTTTTTTTTATTGTCTTAGCCCAAAATTTTATTTTGCTGAATATACACAAATGTAAAATTGGTTGAAATATTCGCCCCATTATGTATACCATTTGTGGACGGCTGACCATGACATTATGTGCCCATTCCAAAACCATGGGTTTTGCTTGTATAACAATCTCTTCGTGCTCTCTTCTGGGACGGCTTTCCACTACATTTGCGAGTGTGGTTGTGGAAATTGCTGTCCCTTAAGCCACAAGAGAAGTACTGTAGTAAGGTTGTAAAGTAAGGTTGATGGGGCTCAGGACGTTCAAATTCTTCTACACCTCAGGTTTGTATTTATTTATTTTAACCTTAATTTGTGTATTACTGTGCTGGAACAGGTACAAGCTCTTTAGTTTCATGCAAAGGAACTTAATGGTGCAATCAGTGTCCATATACCTTTGGCCCCAGTGTGGTTTGTAGAGTTGTGAATTTTGGGTAGATTCAGTTTCTTGGGTGTTGCTTCTACCGTCTTCCATCCAATTTATTTAAATTTATTTAAATAAACGGCAATATTGGAGTTCAAGTCCTGCTCAGGCCATCGGTTCGGTATTAATATTGCTTTAAAGTTGTTTTGCAACTTTGTTTTGTCTTGGGGGTCCTTCGTTCAACATTGTCATGTCTTCAAAGTTATTCTAACTTTCAAAACGACCAAATGCCAACGTTGCCCCAGATTAACGTCACAATGATCTTTTTGACATACTAAATTCCTACTGGGCTACCCTAGTGCTATGTTGTAAGAAAAGATAGCATGTGCACTCTTTAATTGAATTCGTAAACGAAATTATGTAGAAATTGTATGTTCTCACAACTCCTTTTGGTCATGACTACTAGTTACAGAACAACTAATAATGTGGTGTTTTCTGTATTGAGTGAAGTAAGATTATTATTTAGTCACATCTAATTCATTCTTCTAATTTCAGAGCTAGTCATCTGAAATCACAAATGCTACCTTGATTTGTTTAAGATTGCAATAAGTTATTAGTTTTCCATCATGACCAAGTTTCTCTCCTTCCTCTGTCCACAGTAGGCATGGCTGTTGTATCCTTGACTTCGAGTGTGACTTTGGTCCAAGCGCTAACTTCTAGAGAAGGCAGCTGAGGAAGCAACCTCCTCGCTGTAACGTAATGACGAGGAGACAAGTGAAAAAGTGACAAGAAAGAGGGAGGAAGAAGATGGGAGCCAATGTTTCCAGCTACCCACACTCTTGCTCTCCACGCTTTGGTGGAAACACACAGGCTCAGCAGACCTTCATTGGTGGGTGTTTAAATAATCCCGCTAGGAAACTCTTTGTGGAACGGCATGGACTATTTCCATTTTAATTGACGTACTCATCAGTGAATGACAAATTGCACCAAATTATACATTGCTCTTCACAGTCTAGTGACAGTCCAGTGTTTTCTAAATTGTTAATGCTTTTATAGGACATCGCTCTCTGATTAGATTGAGTGTTTGAGGACAGCTTTGATTACCAGTGATTAAACTGTCCTAAATGTAGAGGAAAAAAACTAAATGGATTTAGTTCACTGCGTTACCAGTTTACGTAGAATGCAACAAGGATAAGATCTCGCTTTTTCTTGATGATTAACCTTGGCCTACAAGGTTTGGTGGCATTTCTGTAATGATTTTTAATTCCCCACTGTGGAAAGTGCAGTTCAATTACCAATGAAATGGAGCTGGAGACTGTGATTTAACAGTGTGTCACCAAAACCATTAAGAAAAGAAACTGCTAATGTGCTACGGAAGCCTACTCACCACATGCTTTTTTTTTTTGGATGCAGCTAGTTATCAGGTCAGCTAAGTTCAAGGAAAATGTGTTCATGTGGCTTAAATGGCTGTTAATGTTTGTTTTAAAAGACAGGCTGGAAATAAATGGCAAAGCACTGGGCTACTTACCTTCCAGACATGGCGCATTACATGTCCTCGTTTGTTTCAATGAATTAAATTTAAATGCTTAATTTTACACAGTACAGTACCAACCAGTGTAATCATCAGAGTTAGGTAATTTTACTTACTGTTTATTTTTCTGTTCCTATGTCTATTCATTTATATAAAACAAAATATAAAGACAAACATGGTTGCTTTTGGACGGACTAATTATGCCACTGCTCTCAGAAGGCAAGTCATTCAGAATGAATTTGGCCCTAGAGCTGCACTATTCAAACATACCTTGTGTTTTTAAGCAATTACGTTTTATGAGAATCCATCAAAGCTCTATACAAGTTGAAGGTGTATAAGCTAACCAAGCTCGGTTCCCAAGGATTGATTTTCTTCTTGCAACCATAGTATTTGTGAATGTATACATACTTTAGATAAATGATGCAGTTTAGTCTGATGAATACAAAATATAACATGTACCTTTCAACTTCGCCTTTCCCAACAAATTTGGTTTCTACTTTTTAATCTCTGTTAAATATGAACACCTAAGGGTCATTGCTTGGCAACCTTAATATTTCTCATCTCTCTGACCTCTTTCCTATATGTGTACATTAATCTAGGCCAAATAACTGACTAGAAAAAAATCTCCACACAATAACAAATGATGTGCATCATGACATTTTAATGCTGATGAGATGTAGAGAGTTATTGATTTATGTCTGTCTGATCCTGCCAGGAACATCATTGTACGCACAGCAGAGTTACACATGGGAGCCAAAGCTCTACAGCCTGGAGCATGGCGGCCATGAACGTGTCCCCGAGCGGAAGAAAAGGAGCTCTGGTCTGGCCACGCTCAAGCGCCGCTTCATCCGCCGCCGCAGGGCCAGCCGCTCAGCCGACCATGCCCGGCACATGCGTGAATTGCTCTCAGGCTGGCACGTATGTGACGTCAATGCCCTAGTGGAGGAGTACGAGGGAACAGCTGCCCTCAAAGAGCTGAGTCTGGCCACGAGCCTGGCCCGGCCTGAAGCGGCCACTCTGCGATATTGCATGGCTGCCCTCTTCCAGCACAAGCACTGTGCTGATGTGGACCTGCTCTTTCAGGACGCCTGCTTTCCTGCCCACCGTGCCATCTTGGCTGCTCGCTGCCCTTTTTTCAAGAGCTTGCTATCATCCACAGGCTCAGCTAATTTAAGCTACAATGGACCAGAGGTGCTGCTTGATGTGGGCACAGCAGGAATGGATGTCATGATGTTTTCTGCCCTGCTTCATTATTTGTACACGAGTGAGCTTGGAGGTGCCAACAGAGAGGCGGAAACGCGCCTGAGGAACGTGGATGTCCTCAGGCAGCTGAGTGAGGAGTTTGGCATGCCTAACCCTCTGGAGGAAGACATGCGGATGCTGTTTCACTCCATGTGCTACTACGACTCTGTACTCAGTTTCTGCTCCGAGCCGGAGAGCGTAGAAGCTTGTGATGCTGTTGGAGGGATTAGTGGTGGTGGGATTGCTGGAGTGAGCGTTGTGAAAAGCGAACAGTCGGCATGTCCAGAGGAGGACCTGAGGGCCCACAAGGCTGTGCTCTCGGCACGCTCTCCTTTCTTTCGGAACCTTCTGCAGCGTCGTGTCCGAACTGGTGAAGAGCTAACGGAGCGAACTCTACAAACGCCAACACTCATTGTCCTGGATGAGTCAATTATCCCGCGGAAGTATGCTCGCGTCATCCTGCACTGCATGTACACTGACGTTGTAGACCTAGCACTAGTGATGCGTGGCAGTCCCTCAATGGGCAGCCTGAGTGAGACACAGTCCCTGGGGACAAGTAACACCGCTGGTAAGGGTACCATCCCAGCACGCACAGAGGAAGCCATGGAGCTCTACCACATCGCCCTATTTCTGGAGTTCAGTATGTTGGCACAAGGTAAGCGCTGTCTCACATGCACTAGAACTGTTACACCAATGATGCTATCTGTATCTCTAAACATGAATTGGGTGTGGCCAAAACAGGAATGTGCTGCTGTTTTTTGTGTTTGTGTTTTAATTAGATGAAATGTGAACCCTACCACTATGCCCTCGCACTGCGGGGGGAAAAAACTAGAGCTTGAAATTGTCTGCATGGTTTGTGAAGTCTGGCTCTAACAGAACTGTGCCCACATGAAAGTAAAAAACTTTCCGCTCATGCTGCTTTTTTTTTATTTTTTTTATGTGTTCCACAGAATCTCAGTCCAAAAACACACCTCTAGTCTTAAACTTTCAGCAATCATTCTGAGAAATGAGGAGTTTCCTGTATGAGTTTAAAACATATTCTTTAATTCAGAATCATACAATCAGGTATATGGTTACATCCCTAATGTGTGCATGCAGAACGATTTGTCCACCAGGATTATACCAATCAAACCGCATTAACTGAAAGGATAACGATACAGTATCATTTTTCCATTATCTCCGAGTGAGTTTAAAGAATATCATTGTCTTGTATTGACATTTTTAATTGTGTGAAGTCCATCTTGTGTAGTCGTTTCTCTTTGTAGAACTCATTTGGCTACCCAAGCATTTAGCAAAAATGGGATTTTACAGCAAAAAGAAATAAAGAAGTGACTGTTACTGGTTAGTCATGAAGGAATTGTTTTCCTGTGACGATAGCTTTCAGGGACTGACATCAGATTTTTTATACTTTAGAATCCTGTAGAATCTTTTGGGGCTTAATAATGAAACAAAAGCTGTTTTATAGCCGTCTCCAGCATTCTACTTTTAGCCCACTCACTATTTCCATATGGCCTTATTCTTTGGGTCGTCACTTTTTTCACATCTATTAGGCAACGTTTCACAAAAAAACTAAAGCTATTCTTATTGTCCCCCTGCCATTTTCTCGCTCTCGTTCTCTCTCTCGCTCTCTCTCTGTTCTGCTCAGTAATTTCCCAGTTCTGGTTTCTGTTAGCTTAATGTTTATTCAAGCTTGACCTATAGCAGTAGGTCAGCACACAGGCCTGGGAGGAGTCTCTTCTCTGTGAAAAGTCTCCCTCCCTTTACGTTCCTTTTTTTTTCGTCATTCTTTAAAGAAATATTTGATCCATTTTTGTTCCATTCATGCAGTTACATTGAGAGTTTTCATTGTTGGCGATACAAGCTTCTTGACTGTTATTTTTGTGCCAGGAAAAAAGAATACTACACATAGTGGCCCTCCATCTGTAACTGATGAAGAAAATAGACTTTTTCAAAAGCATGCATTTGGCTCAGTTCTGAATATTATGAGCAATATGGAAAGGAATACAATTCTGAATACAGTTTCAGGATCTTTGGGTTCAGGAGTTTATATTTATTAATGCAAGAGTTTTTCAATTTAATGCTTCTTTGGTGAATATTTCATGCTTTTGAATGTCGGTGTACTTTTTGTTGGATTATTGAGTAATGAGCTGCTGTTTATGATCACTTCAGAGGCATGGTCAAGGACGGGTAATGCATTACTTTTGTGGATAAGTAGAAGTAACCGTGAGATTGTGTTCGGCCAGCATTTTGTTGCATTTATTAAAGCGCTCAATAACTGATAATGCACATTTTGAGTAAAATGAATTCGAGATAAGAAGAGAGTGTACTGGCAATACAGATAAAATGAGATTTATTTTTTTTAACCTCTTCTCTGTTCAGTCCAGTCAGCACAGGTCAATTTTATTTAATTTATTTTTTTTCCCAGTTGATTTTGAGAAAAAGTGTCCGTCTGTCTGAGATATAAAAAGACCATGTTTGTGTTCCATATTCAGAATGCTAATATGCGAATATGAAAGGGTGCGAATGGGGGAAATAAACACCTGAGGTAAACTGCGACTTTCTTTTCGGGTGTGTTTGGCAGCCAATGACTAATTTAATTTCAGTTGTCTTGAAAGTTTCATACTTGTTATTGTGGTGGTGGTGTTCTTTAATATGAGCATATAGTATAAAATGAAATGGAAAATTCTTTAAACCACATGCTTTACAGGAGGGATGAAAATTAATTAGGCAATATTTAATGGTTATCGAACTTGTAGTATCGCTGGTGCGCCACCCCATTTTGCTCTTATTGTGCACGCGTGGTTAGACCAGCATTTTCCAGAATGTTGGCTGGGATGACGCAGCCCTCATGGCCTCCGAGAAGTCCAGATCTTACTCCATGTGATGGTTTTCCCCCGCTTTGTGGGGCTCCGCATATCCCAAACGACTTCCTTTAGGGGACCGTGCATTCCGTCCCCGGTCGTTTGTGGAAACTGGTTGATGCCTACGTTAAAATGTAAAGATGTGTCAAAACTGCTGCAGAAAAGCGTTTTTCTCCCATAACTTTTTTTTTTTTTTTTTTTTCGTGCTTGGGAGCATTTGTTTCCAAGGAGTTAAAGTATGATTTATAAATTATGAAATGTACAGTAAATGATGCTGGTAAGCTATTAGTGGTTTAGAATGTTGCAGTATCCTGAACTCACAAAGTAAGAATAAATAAGAGTAAAAAGTAAGACTAATGCCACAGACACATCAATGTATCAAAGCTACTACCTCCTTCTGTATTTCAGTATAACTTCATGAAAACATGAAGCAATGCACACAATAAGGCAAGTTATTATAGCATATAGCAGTGTAGCAGAACATGTGCCCCCAAGCCGAAAGAGGTGCTCCCACACCTTGGACGTTTTTGTTGCTGAAGCTTTTGCCATCATCGTATTGTTCACTTCACTCCATTAAGCAGTAATGCCAATCTGATCATTCTGATTCATACACATTCACATTCCATACAAACTTAAATAATTCTTTTGATTGTGTAAAGCTGCTTTGCGACAATGACGATTGTTAAAAGCGCTATACAAATAAAATTGAATTGAATTAATGCCTACATATCAGAGCTTTCAGAGTTGGTGTGAAAAAACACACATCGGTGGCATCGCCAACTAAAGAGCAATTAAATTCCATTACAACTAATTTGGTTAGCCATATTGGATAACTATGCCGTTTATTTGTTGCACCCTAGCGTGCACACAAACATCCCAAGCAGCCTTTCAAAATGCATCAGTAATCACTCATGTTTAATGCAGCAATCTCATGCATAGCTTTTGCTGCTGAACGGTTCATGCAAGCACCTTCTCATCAGGTTTGAATAATTTTATATACGGCTCTAGAGCTTAATAATGAATGTGTTAATCAGCTAAAAATTGTAAACATAAAACACTTCCATGGAGAAACCACTGTATCATCTTGTGAATGCTTTGTGGTGTTACACCCTTACAGTGTTTGTGTCAGATTGTTTGTCAGATGAGCTCATGGGTTTTACTCTCTCTCATGTCTCATACTGAGCTGTATATTTTTTGCCAAGGGATTTACTCCATACAGCTGTGTATGATTCTTAAAATGCTTAAATTTTTATGCACTAAGAAGGGATTTTAGAAAGAAAGTGACTGGGAGCAAGCAAGAGAGTGAGGATAGAGGAACGCAATTTATATTGACCTCGCACAGCTCAAATCACTGCACTTCTACCCCATACTAGCCAAAATGTCTTTGAAACTGACTATATTTAGCTATTTAAAAAAAAAAAAAAAAAAAAAATTAAAGGTCAATATTTGCAACTGATGTAGCTCATTTAGTGTTTTAAATATAGTTCATATAGTGTTTTATATTAGTTTGGAGCTTCATTTTTCTATATAGAGAGCATGATGTTAGTCTTTGCCAAGATGACCAATGTTCACTTGGCAACAATTTTCAAATTGTCTGGTCCTCTCCCTCTTAAGAACTTGCTGTTTATACATTTTTAATAGGAGTGAGAAATGTTAGAATAGTTGTTCACTTCTTTAGGATTTACTAATACATAATTTCCTGTTTCCTACATTGAACTCTCTTAGTAATTCAAAGGTTTTGAAACATTCTGTTCACTTGAAAATCAGAAATTGGACCAAAATTGCTTTTTACCAAGTCCTGCTTTCTTAAATTTTGAAGGAAGATTGCTCCAGATTGAGTAATAATGTTAACTGGTCACACAGGCGTATTTTGTATATGCAGCACTTTTTAAATATTTATATAGTCTTGTCAATCAAGGTGAGCTAATGGGAAACAGAGGTAGCTTTATTCTTTCTGGCATATTCTTCAAATAAATAGCAAGATATTACCCTTTAAAAGGTCGCATGTGTGTGTTTTATACACAGTGGTGACCAAAAGTATTAAGGCAAAGGGTGAATTGAATATTTGAATGGCTTTCTTTTAATTAGACAACCAAGATTATGAGAATCATTTTATGCAATGAAATCGCTGTAGAAAAATCAGTATTTAGTATGAAGTCTTTTTATTCTTCAAAAACTGCTGGATCCGGCTAAGCACAGAGTCAAAAAGATGTGTGCAGTACTCGGTCACTTCCTCAAATCATGCCGGCTTGATTGCTTCCTGAAGATCTACTACGTCTACTTCCTTGTTTGCCATTGTAGAACAGTTTCCTATTGGGTCTAGGTTTGGAAATGACCCAGGCCATTGGTCCAGAAGCCGAATACCCTCGTCAGTAGCCAGGTTTCCGTTAGCTTTTTGTTTGTTAATTAGCACCAGATAGGCAGGAACTAATTGGGGAAATTACCCGTTTTGTGCATGGCGAATGTTGTCTTAATACTTTTTTTTTCCACCACTGTATATATAATGTGTTTGTGAGTGCACATGCGTGTGCCGTGTGCCATCTGTTGTGGGAGATACGGAGTTGGAGAATGTGTTAAAAGCAGATAAGGGAAAGGTTATTGGCTTACAGGTGGAAGATGGGACACAACAAACGTGAGGGCAAAATGGAAATTGATGGACTGAAGAAGCGGGAGAGACTCTATTTCACTTCAGACTGCTACTAATGACAAAGACAAACCGTGATTTACCTTCATCAATTTAAACAGTCATTTTATTCGTAAAGACTTCCTCTGCAGTTACCCCATACCGCTTTGGTACAAAATAATCGGATTTTTGGTGCAATACGATGACTTATTTTGCAAATGTATTCAGAAAATACAAGTCTGTGTTTGATTGAAGTAGCAAATTTCCCCTCATACCAAGCAGGATGTACTGTATTTTGGGCTTATTATTCCCCATATTAAAACCGATCATGAACGTGAACTGCACTCCTAATCCTGTTTTATAACATTTATGCCACGTTCTCGTTTCAGTGTTCCTAGCCTTTGAAGATGAAACTCTTTAATGTTGTCATTGCAGAACTCTCTAAATCCGACAGACTGAAGTAGATCATTCCCCCCCCCCAAAAAAAAAGCTATTAAACTATAGTAGGAAAATAAGGTATGGTGATTTGAGCATGAGTGTGTTGTGATGGTGATAAAATCTCCTGAAGTCAGGTGGCCATGGCCCAGGGAGGTGACATTTTGGAAACTGTCGGTCATCGTGTGTGTGATCCCCTTTACAAGACTTCCAATGAACTTATTTTGGCTTTCAAGCCCATAAAGGGTATATACATGTTTCATGTTAACCCCTTTAGCTGTGTGATTCTCAGGGGTGAATTTTTATTTATTTATTTATTTTTTTTGCACTCCCCTGCACGAGCTGACAGCTCATGTAGCCTCACACCCCCTGTTCCTCGTTATCAGTAGCTCACTTTGAATACATTAACCTCCAGCAGTGTGCATTCCTGGTAGCAGTGTTGGAGAATGCAGTACGAGAATGAGGATGTTGGCTGAGGAAATGAAAGGAAATGCTGTGGTTTTGTAGTTAAGAGAGATGAAGACTGTTCTGGTATGTATCTTGCTTGAAGAAGTGTTTAGGGAGTGTGGTCAGATAAATTAGAGGGCTTTGGCTGGGATAATTCCAATCTGTTCAAGACTTGGTCTATGTCTGCTGTTTTTATTGATTTTATTATTTTTTATGTTTAATACCGATTTCCCCTGAGTAGGGCTGGGGGAATATCTCCATACGCCATGATCGATTCGATTTGATCCATGGTGCCATCCTGTGATTTATTAAAAATAAATGAATAAATAAATAAAAACTCCACTGTGATGCATCTTATTTGTAAAACCTTAAACTTGACTTTTTTTTTTTTTCCCCATCACCTGGATGATTGAACCTTTTGTTTATGCATGACCGTGTTCGGCTGCCCCGGATTTGTGTTTGCACAGGCAGCTGTTGGGCGGATGAGACTCAGCCGTGCTGGTGATAACATCAGCAGAGGCCTGTGGTGCAGAAAATATTAGCCTTTGAAAAGCCCTGGATTATCACCAGGTTGGTGGTGTTACCACTACATGCAGCGATACCCAGGTGTTGAGCTGTGGGTGTGCAGTGCTGTTGCTCTGTAGACAGCTCAGGCTGATCTTATCCTTCTCCTCTAAACCCACCTGTGCTTGAAGTTAATGTGCACAGGATGCATGTGTGGGTTTTTATTTATTTATTTATTTATTTATTTAATGAAACGGTTTGACTATCTGAAGGAAATGGGATAGTATGAAGTTAAAGATTATATCCTTCACCTTTACAGAGATATTGGGAAATAAACTCTGTCTCTCTCTCTCTGTCCAGGTTGTGAGGATATCATTGTGGAGAGCATCTCTCTGGAGTCACTGATCTCCATTCTGAAGTGGAGTTCTCAGCCATACGGCTCAAAATGGGTCCACAGGCAGGCCATGCATTTCCTGTGTGAGGAGTTCAGCCAGGTCATGACTTCAGATGTACTCTATGAGCTCACCAAGGATCAACTTCTTGCGGCCATTCAGTCAGATTACCTGCAGGTACAACTCTATCTTGTCCCCTTTGAAGACAACACGTTAAACTCATCATCTTTATGAGGTCACAGAATAATCTCTCATTTTGACATTAGAAGGAGGAAGTCATGATGCATGGAAATGTTTACCTGCTGAACCTGTCTGAAATCAGTGTTGAACAAAAATGAATTGGTTAATTATGATGGGATTACTGATTAAATAATCCACTTAGAATATTTTTAAATTCTGTCCAGGTACTTTGGGTCTACCTATGATAAATGCTTGCTAGTTAACTACTGGTAGCAGTTTATTTGGTTGTTAGTGTCCGTACCCTTTGTGAAAAGGACATGTTTCTTTTCGCAAATTGCATATTAAGGTCATTTCATAAGACCTGCTATGTTTAGTGTGAACTTTCAACAGAAGTTTTTTTTTTTTTTTTTCAAAGTTATATTTGCAGGGATACCGTGGGGTTGAGGAATCTGAAACTTGTTGAGGAAAAATGAAAACTGCCCCTCTTTTGCATTCTTTTCTACTTGTGTACATTTTTCATTGAAAATTATGACCAGTAGAATCTTAGAAATGCCTTAAGGACACACTGCTGCTCTGGACTTAAGATTGTCTAAGACCTGCTGATCCATTCAATCAAATCCATCAGCGTTGTCTGAACATGTACTTAACTCCTTTTACATAACGTCAGATTTTCCTTGAGTCTAATTCCTTCTATTTAACACGATCAGTGTCGTACGTTTGCTTTCATGTAAACAGTAACTTAGTGCACTATTTCTATCAATGTATTTGTTTAAAACTTCCCCTTTATTTCTAGGTTTAAACATAGGCCTATAAAAAAAAAAAGAAAAATCCTGATTATTTTGGCCTTTCCCCCCAACCCAGGATCTGTACTGTGCTGTTTCCCCACATTACAATGTGTGCAGTACAAAAGAAGGAGCTGATGACCTATTTTCCTTTTTAAATTACTGAGCATCTCCTAGAGAGAAGCTGTCTGTACTAAAGTGAAGAGAAAAAAAATCTCAATTTAAAGTCATGAAAACAGGCTAGAA
Source organism: Clarias platycephalus (assembly GCA_030068275.1). Taxonomy (NCBI): domain Eukaryota; kingdom Metazoa; phylum Chordata; class Actinopteri; order Siluriformes; family Clariidae; genus Clarias; species Clarias platycephalus. Next base: position 10,498,098 of record JAQQZT010000005.1, on the reverse strand, counting down.
AACTACAAGGTAGATTCATGCAAAGACATCTGCTGTTTTCAGGTATTCCGAGTAGGTCACAGTGCCAGACATTTGGTTGATGGAGGAGCCTCTGTGTGAGCTAAAGTGGTGTCTCTGCTCTAGTCTATCATTAAATTCACAAATCCTTCAGCCCATCTTTGTGAAATATGAGTATGGTAATATTCCTGTACTGTGCCTCGCTGTCTTCCCACCCTCTCTTTCACAGGCGAGCGAGCAGGACATTTTGAAGTATGTGATTAAGTGGGGCGAGCACCAGCTCATTAGGAGGATGGCTGACCGAGGTGAGATTCCTCATGCACTGCATATTTTTACCACAAATGTATGCCCTCTTAGACTCTGTAATACACGGCAATGACCGATGTATAGTCAAAGGCATTCATCCGTATTTCTGCATATACTATTTTGCAACACACGGTGTGATAGACAATATTACACCTGCAAACAGTTTGCGGTGATGCTATACTAACGTTTTCTCTTTGTGTGTCAGAGCCTAATCTACTGAGCGGTACGGCTCACAGCGTGAATAAGCGTGGAGTGAAGAGAAGAGATTTGGATGTGGAAGAACTAAGGGAGATTTTGTCTCCTCTTCTCCCTTACATCCGCATGGAACACATTCTCCCAGCCAACAGTGACGTCCTCGCTGACGCAGTGAGTGTTTGTTCGTTGAACGTGAATATGTAGTTGAGGTTAGATTTGTGTGTGAAAGTGCAGACTGATGAAGCACGTCAGGTCCCCACATGACCTTTTCGGTCTCTCGCTCGTGCTGTTAGTTATTGACCGCTGAACGTAGGGTTTTTTTGTGGAAGCACTGTAGGCAGTTGAGCTCGGGGTGCTGAGGTGGCTGTGCTTTTTGCAGATGAAGCGTGGCTTGATCAGCACTCCTCCATCAGACATGCTGCCCACAGCAGAGGGAGGCAAAGCAAACGCCTGGCTTAGGCAGAAAAACACTGGCATTTACGTGCGTCCACGTCTCTTCTCTCCCTACGTGGAGGAGGCAAAGGTAGGTGCACATTACGCCTTGCATTTTGCTGAACAGTGAAATCATGATGATAAGCAATTATTTAAAGAGGATCTATTGTGCAAAATTCACTTTTTAGTCACTTTTGGGTATTAAGATGGGTCTCCAGTGCGCTTGCACAACTAAAAAGCATGAGAGAAATACATTCCAGGTCATGTCCTTTTTTCATGTTTCTTTTTGGCGAGCCTTAAACAAACCAACAGTTGTTAAGCTTTATGGGGAAATTAAAAAGAAATAAATAAAATGTGAACGGTCCCTTCCCAGCTTGTTGATCAGCTCCACGGAGCTCTGCCATTCTCTCAGTGCTATTTTTAAAGCTATACAGCTAAACAGGATGGTGCTAAAGGCAAGTCAATTGAGATTCTTTTTTTGGCCGTTTAAAAAAACAACAACAAAAAAAGCAACACAAGTCTCTTTTTACTCTCATCCTCTGAGGAAATAAAAACAAAGTGGATTTCTTTTAGTAAGTTACAAAGTGACTTCCTTTGAGAAAGTTCTGACAGATGTCCTGAAGCTGTAAGTGTTGCTTATTTAAAGTTATTTTGCTGCTTGGTTTGCAAGTAATAAGTAATTATTCATTTTGGGGAATAGAATGGAGTATGATGTTCCAAGGCAATTTCATAACGGCATTAAATAACTTGCCTGGAATTGCAAATTTGCCCAGAACTCGGCTGTATATTTTGTGAACATGACGCAGAATATCTGATTCTTTCTTGCTTTGTGTTCCTGCTAATGCTGCGCGTTTAAAAGGAAGTTTATTGGCAGGTTGCTAACATGCCTACTGATGATTATTTGACTGTGGTACAGTTTTGAAAAACTTTGAGAACTTTCTGCTCAAGCTATGAATGGAAATATGACGGCGAGTCAAACAGAGCTGCATTCCACTTTTCTGTTGCTTTTTGTTCTCAATAATAGTGAATATAATCTAGCTAGACAAGAAAATGAGGGTTAATATTCCCTATAGTCACCAAGAACTTTTACAAATAAGACCACTGGGCTTAATACAGCTCTCTATACCCAGGAGAAACTGAAGTAGGCTGGCAGGGAGTGTAAACAGAGGCAGAGTGCACAAGCTGGTTTGTTAGACTGCTAATACTGGCTCCATGGCAAAAAATGAAGAAAAGAATAAAATAAAATCTTCATAGTAATCATCACGTGTCACCTAGACTGATTAACATTGAGGACTGGTGTTTTTTTTTTTTTTTTTTTTTTTTTCCCCCCCTGGATATTAACAAACTTCTGTGAAACCATGGTAACAAATGCAGTGCTCATGGGGGAGGTCACATCTGCTTTAGCAAGCGATGAGTGTGGAGCGTGGTGAGGCATGGCTCAGCAGTAGCAGGGTGTGGTTTGATAGTAGCTCACTTACATAGATGCTGAATTGACGAATTTCATTTGAGGAGTGAAATCTGCAGTTTAAGGTGTGAATAATATATTATCTGAGGAGTATTTCTACAGGAGCATTAACATGCACACTGTATAGGACCTCTGAGACCCATGTTAACTTGAGGGGTCGGGAGTAAAAGATGCAACCTCTTAAATCAAACAATAAATTAAGGAAAAATTTAATTGCACTTTAATGATGGACAAAATTGATATAATAACATTAGGGATGGCATTCACCAGGGATCAGCTATGCTATATCGCGATGACTCCGCGCCAATTCTATTTGTATTACAATTTTATAAATGTTTTTTTGTGGGGTGGGGGGGCATAATTCTAAACACACTTTTTTGCAAATAATTTGCTTTTCCCGCACAGGTTGCTGAGCCAAAATGTATGAATTGTTTAGAATGCGCCCCCTGTGGGATTATAGAGGAACTGCAACATTGTACCACATCAAACGCAAACAAGTATAAATTAAAACTTAATTTTAAAATAAGTCAGTGTGGTGATAAAAATTGCCAGACAAAAGAATCACAATACATAACTGAATTAAAAAAAAAAAAAGTTCTCCCTATCTCTAACAGTAAAACTGTTTTCACTTGTGTTTTACAATAGTATATTGTATTTCTTCATTATAAATACCTGAATATAATATTTTAATAGACCCTGTGTGAACTCAGGAACTGCTTTTTGGTTCACTTAATTCTGATTGTTCAGGGCTTGCTTCAAGTGCTCTCTGGGGTGAACTGGATGTATGTATAAAATGTATGAAGGCAACTAGATTGTATAAGCAACATGGTGTGGTGTCAATGAATGGCTGATCAGCGTTCATCCAAAGTAAATAATATATTAATTCAATATACATTAATTAGAGCATTAATAAGGGAATAGACCTGTCATGATTTGTTTGACAAGGAGGCTTCCTTCAGTAGCAGTGAAATCATCTGTCAAAAAAGACAAACATTGTGATAAAGCTGTCCCACAACAAACAAGGCCAGAATTAACCTTAGTTACAGAGCTGAGCATTCAGGATAAGGGTGTTAGTTGTGTTCAAGGGTGAAAATGAATTATTAATCTTTTAAAGGCTAAATATAGATAGACAGATGAATAGATAGATCGATTGATTATGACAGCACAACATAAACCAGTCAGGAATCACTGACCACCTTTATATATGCTCACCAATCTCAAAATCTATTGATTTCATCTTGCAGGCAATAAAAATTACTGTGTTAAAGTACTCTGTGTGTGTGTGTCTAGTCGATCTTGGAGGAGATGATGGTGGAACAGACAGATCTGGTAAGGCTGAGAATGGTGCGCATGTCTAATGTGCCGGACACGCTGTACATGGTCAATAACGCCGTACCCCAGTGCTGTCACATCATAAACCACCAGCAAATCAACAGCACCCAAACCACTGCACCATCTGTTGTGGCCAACGAGATACCAGGTCAGTGCCCTGCTTATAAGCATTTCCACTTGAGTGCTTGGTAAAGATATTGAAAGTGACTTTGAAAATGATGTGTTGTCAGGTTCCCTTATTAGAAAGGCTGTAAAGGAACTGAGAGCCATTCAGTGGAAAATGAGTCTCTGATCATGCGTGATCATGTGAAGATGTTTGTTACAATTATCGGAAAAGCATAAGGATCGTTCCATGGTGAAAGATTGAGGAAATCTGTAAGCACTTGTGGTCATTGATGCAACCTTTTGAAGTCCTTCCTATTTGTTTGTGTGTTGTGTGTGTTACAGTGCCCAGCTTGGCAGTGGTTAGAGAGATGATTTCCAGGCTACAGGAGCTCAGACACACAGATCAGGTCCAGAGAGCCTATGCTCTCAACTGTGGGGAGGGAGCCACAGTGAGTTATGAGCTTCAGCTCCGTGTTCTCAGAGAGTATGGCCTGCCAGATGGAGCCGCCGAGTTGCTGCAGGTGAGTTAGTGAATCCTAACTCTAGTCCTGGGAAATCCCCGCCCTGCACGTTTTAGAGCTTTCCTAGTTCTCAACACCCCTGATTTCATTAATCAGATGATTAGCACCCTCCTTGAAACACAAAAATGTGCAGGACAAGAGGTCCTCCAGGACTATGATAGGGAACCTGTGCATTAGAGCTGTTGAAACTGACATGACTCCCTCTGTAATTTCATTCTTTGCATGGCCTGTGCTTGCAGAACCCACACAAATTCTTTCCAGAGGAGCGTTTTGGAGATGAGAGTCCTCTCCTTAGCCTGAGAGCAGTCGGCCGTTGCAGAGTGAATAGCTCTCCTGCTATGGACACAATGTTAACAGAATTGGAGACCCTTGGGAGTCTTAACCCCCCTCTCCCTCCTCCACCTCCACCATATCATGCCATGTCGGCGCAGCACAGAGTAGCATGGGGCTCCAGGGTGGCAATGCCACCTCCCCCTCGTTCCTTCTCCTATCCCTGTAATCACACACTTCTCCAACAGAGAGGCTCCTCCATGCCCAAACCCAGCAACCCAGCACACCAAGCTCCTGACTACAGCATGGCGCAGAACATGGGGAAAACACTCAACGCAGAGTCATGTAGGGTGAGTGTCAAGCAGATCTCTGCATACTGAGTATTGTGATTACTGATCATTTGCTCTAAGGGTACATGTTTCAAGAAAGTTTGGGGGGGAGAATGATATGCCAGATTCAGGATATGTGGTGGACATTTTTTGAGAGGAGGTTGTCCAAAGGCAGGTTCAAAATTATTTATTATTAGTGGTAGGGTTGTTCAGTGTTAGGAGCTTTGTCCAAATCTGACTCCTTTTATTAACTAATACTATTAATTGATCCCAAGAAAACCACTAGCAATGGTGAAAGTCTTCAGAAGTATGGCATTTGAGGTACAGACTTGGAAAATGGGCATTGGTGGCTCAGTGGTAGGTCTCTCGCCTGCCATGCGGAAGGCCCGGATTCGATTCCCAGCCAATGCCCATGCCCCAGCCACTCTGGTCTCTGGTCCCAAGCCCAGATAATGGGAGAATTACGTCAGGTAGAGCATCCTGCGAAAAAACTTGTGCCAAATTGTTGTGTGGACTGAATGGTCCGCTGTGGCGACCACTCAAAGGGAGCAGAAAGTCATAAAATATGAAGGAATTGAAGCAATAATCTCCATGAAAAGAAAAAAGTAAAATACAATAATGGTTCTGAATCTATTGTCTCAAGACGGTCTCTTGTTTCCGTCCTGAAAGCATATCCAATTTCATGGTTTTCTATGACTAAATAGTTTAAGACATTTATTTATGAAAACAAAGTCTGGAAAGCTAATATCTTGATATGAGGGTGTGATTCTATATCCTCATCAGATAAAGTCACTACCAAAAACACTTGTTACTACCCATTTACTTTCAAGCCCCTATATTTGATGTGGAGTTAGCTAAAGAAGAAGAACCTCTTAACGTTCTGGATTTCTGAAGTCCATTTCAGACAGGTTAGCAGCACATTTGACCAAATATAAGCCAGGATTTGTTGCAGCAATCAGACATTGTTACTTTTCTTTTATGAATGAATGAGCTCAATGAATTTTGCAAAGCTTTGAGCCATTTTTTTGTATGTCCTCTAACCAATGGTGTGTATTCAAGAAATTTGAAATGTATCTATAAAAGAAAATATTATACTAAACACTAACTGTTTTTATCCCATTTTAGAATCTGGAACCTTTGATTAGTGATTATATGCCAGATATTGCTCTCGGAGTATCCACTATGACTCTGTCAGAGCACAGCAACGCTCAGGACACCACTCTTCATTCTCTTCCCAACATGGTCTCTACTATCCCCCACTACCCACTTGGACCGTGCCCCAGTGGAAGGTATTCTCTCACACAGCTGTCCCACAAGAGACACGTCTCCAAACAAAACATAGAACCTCCATCTGAATTTCCGGACCTTTATGACTTACCCAATCAAAACAGTGTTGTATCTAGCCTTCCTCCTCAGGCCACCTACACTGCTCCAGACTTGTACGGACAGCGAAGAGGGCAATGCAATAACATAACCCGCTCATGTCTCCCTGACACTTTGTCAGTTCACACCCAGGCAAGGCTAGGACAGCCATCTGACTCCCTTCATTTGGATGTGTTGGGTCAAAGGTTGGATTTGGACCATACCTCCTCTGTAGGGGGAGCATTTGTGCCCAGTGGGCGCTCAACAAATGACTCGGACCTGACATGTGGTCTTGGATCTTCAAAAGGAGGTACCGAGCCGTATGAGGAGCACGGCTCAGTTCCAGATGGGACAGGGGACAGGAGGGAGGCCTCTGGAGGAGCTGGACATCACAGGAACGGTAGCGATGAAACCGGAATAGGCCGGGATCACAGGTCCCCCAATAAGCCAGAGTACCAGTATAAAAAATCTGCACTTTAAACCCGATTAATAAAGAGTCACGAGTTTGGAAAAAGACTGTTAACTAAAGTCTGTTAACAAGTGCTGAGTTTCAGCATAGACTTGCAGGTAGCTATATCTCACTTCCATTACAGCTTGTTCGAAAAGGGATGAGAAAGGGATCAGTCCTTTCAAAGAAGGAATTAATGAGAAATTTGTAGCAGGAGAGTTTTACAAGGGTTTATTTCAGTGTATGTAGTAATGCAGAGGACTTTGTCTCATCTTTATTTTAACGGCTCCTTCCTGATACCAAAATTCAAGTCTGTGACTGATATATTAACTGATGAAGGTAACATCAATAAAATATGCCACCCATTAAAATGGGAATCAGATCAGCTCCTAGATGAATATCAAAAAAATCACTGCCAGTCAAAAATGTGAACAGCTGCTCATAAGGTTTTCTCCATCTTGTTTGAACTATTTTACTATAATAATAAAGAAATCAGTACTATGTAATAACAAAAGTAAACAATGACCAAGAAAAGTGTTAAAACAAATCAAATGCTTTTTTTGTTGTTGTTGTTTTTGCATTCAAAATGCCATTGCTGCACATTCTTGGCAATTTCTCAGCTAGTTTCATGAGGGAGATTCCCAAATAAGCTGAGCACCACTTCTCGTAAGCTGATTCTCTTAAATGAACAAGTTTGGGGAAATATCATTTTCATCAAAACGGCTTGTTTAAGGGTCAAAAGGACATATTTTTAATTCAGAACTACATTTATACACGGGCATTAACTTCACTATATACATTGTACAATCATTACAAATCCAAAATTTTGACTTGTAGTGTATTTATCTTCCACCAGCAAGGAACTCCTTTTCCTTTAGGCCTGTAATCAGTATATTTAGAATTGGTTGTAGAGACCACTAAATATACGAAATACTAAAGGCAAACATTTTACTTTTTTTCTAATATTGGGCTGGATAAATATGAATGGCTGATCATATAAAAGCAAAAATTGTTGGTAAGCCACCCCACGCAACTTTAACAAATCTTTTTCCCTTTTAATGTCCCTTATCTGCATGTCCTGTACATGTTTTGTGAGTATGAATGGTGCACATTTTAAGATTTTAAGCTTTTATTCATTTGAAACGTTTTTATTTTATTTTATATTTTTTTAAAGTAAAAATCGGTGTACCATTTGAGAACTTGTATACAATTGTTTCTCTCACTGTACAGCTGCATACTATCCCAGAATGACTGCTCTTACCGTAAGCATGAGCATGTCAAAAAAAAAAAAAAAAACACAAAAAACAACAATGTATTGTTCCATATGCTAAAACTCTTTGGTACAAGAAACTGAACAAAACATTGGCCAATATGAATGATCCTAGTATACTCAAAGTTCAAAGCATCAGGTTTTATGCTTAATAAATAAATGTGCGCATGTTATAAAAGCACCAGGTAACAACGCAAACATTGAGCAGGATTATTAGATTTAAAATTCAAAGCACTGGCTGTTCAAAATTTTATCATGCACCTGTACTGGTAATGTAATGGCATATATATAAGAAATGTGCTTGTATACCATTTCGCACCCTTCTTAAGTACATCTTTAAATGACGCAATGTGTTTTGAAAATCCACAATCAAACAAGACTGTTCAATATTTACATTAGCACCAGCCTTGAGAATGATTAATCTGTGTACTGTAGAAAACATGATGAACATGCTCGTGTTCACCTCCTCCTTTCTCACATCCAGTGGCCTTAGCTGTGGATTTTGAGCCAGAAACCTAGAAGTGAGTTTAAGACATTACGTATTTTCCATGGAATTAATTTGATGAGCCTTTCAGTCCAACTTTACTGAGCTCATGGCTGGTGAATAATGTACATTTGTGGAGGCAAGATTTTGCAGTGTGCACTACCCTTTAGCTCCTTCACTCCATTTTGTAATTTTTACAGTGCCACTTAGTGCCATGAAATTTTTGTAGCAGTGCACTTTTTTTTTTTTCTTTTTTTTTTTTTTGTGGCCCAAAAGTTCTTGTCATAAGTTTTCCTCCTTCATGTAAAATCTAAACAGGAAATGACTCGCCAGTATAGCATTTAATATAGAATACGTTCATTAGACAGCATGTTGATTACTGATGTATGCAATGTGTGAATAGACGATTTTGTTGCTATATTTTCAATGCTTGATCCAAAGTGGCACTCCATAATCCACATTTTATACACAGTATTTTCTAGGATTTATGAATTACCACAGTCCTTATTTGGCTGCATGACTGTCAAGATTTAACAAGCAAATGTGTGACATGGATACGGTATGAAAATACTTCATTACTATATTTTATCTGTACTGGGGGGGGGGGGACGACCTTGAACTCAGTAAACTGCTGCTAATGCACTCTAACGTTCTGTTTTGCTGCTCGTCAATGATGTACTATAGTAGCAGAACAAGAGTTTGCATTTGTATCCATTTCACAGTACATTTGCGTTTTGTAGAGACATGTTTTCAAATTGTCCGAGTTAAGATCTGAGGGCTTCAGGGTTCATTACTGCTGTTATCTGTATAATACTGCAGATGACCTGAGAGTGTGCCTTGCGTGTGCAGAGGCCAAGTATTTTATTAAGTGATTTTGGCCTATGCAAGCCTTCTTAGAAGCCTGTGTATCCATCTGCCAATTTCTAAATGGCCTGTACTGCCTCATGTACATCTTTTGAAAAATAATATTTTTAAACTCTTGGGTACCTTTTACTTGGATTTGTGTTGTGATACGGTTGTTTCTGATGAATATGTTGATTGTACTTAAACTTTAATATAATTGCATTTCTTGTAATGAATTTTCACCAGTTCTATTTTTGTACTGTTACCTCAGAGAGGGTAAATAACAGTGACCAGCTTTGCAGCTAGAAAGCATCTTTAAATAAACTTGCTTCAATAGTATTGTTTAGTTGTTTTTTTTTCCTTTCATTTTGCGTGTGTTGACTGACTGGTGGCAGGTTTATTCTTCTAAGCCCAAGTCAGAATTGTGTGTATGCTTTTCCTACAGTGCTATGACATGAAGCAAATACATTTCTCAGCTGTATTTAATCATCCAGTTTCAGAAAGGCTTAGTATTGTAATTGACAGTAAAATGATTTAATGGCAACAATCTGAATTTTGAATGTTCAAACATCTATAGCTTCTGGACCTCAGCCAGCTCTCCAGTCCATCATAGTCAGTCCAATCTTATTGACCACCTCAAAAAGTCTTAGCATGGACATGTCAACTCCACACACACATTCGAAAGAGTAAGGTGTGCAAATACACACTAGCAGCTTTGAATTTATTTGCAATAGCTTTTCCTTAGACAGTAGTCTTTCTGTGGGTGTTTTTTGTTTTTACACAATTATGTTTAAAAGGAAAAAGCTGGAATGCAACAGTGGGCATCCACATCAGATCAGCTGCAGTAATACTGCCCCACACTGACCCGTCTCCTTTTCCTTGATTGAAGCTCTTCAAAAAACACGTGGATTGCCTCAGGGGTCACGTCCTACAGTACAGCCATAATTAACACAATTTATCACACCATGTAGTTTTTTGCAGTTGAATTAAAACATTTTAAAGTGTATTCTCGGCTGCTATAAAAACCTATAGATGTCTGTACCTTTCCCTGGGCAGCAAACTGCTGAAGGAACTCGCGTAGCTCGGTTTTCATCTCATTGTACTCTGTGAAGACAAAAACGCCAGAATATTTCAACCAACAGCTCATCCTGGCTTAATATCAAACCTTGGGAAGTGCTCCAAACTCGGTATAATTAAAAAGCTCTTTTATTGAGTAGGAGAAAATCATTTTGCCATAGACTTCCACGAAAAATACTTCAAAGTGTTTAACAATGTTACTAAATATACTTACCTTGAGATAATATTGACCAGATGAGCGCAGTACTTGCACACAATACCTGAATGCGTGATTATTTTACTGCTCATTTTACCTTTGTTGGACGCAATGCATTTCTGCACGTCATTGCTTTAACTACAGAATTAAAACGTGCAACTGGCACGAAAGACAAAAAGACATGCTGTCCCAACTAAGCAAGAGATATTATATTCCTTCAACAAAAAGATGTTGCCTTATGGCTAGTTAGACTACAGAGACAAACATGCTGTCCAATGGACAATGAACATTTTGCTCAAGAGTTTTTCCAAATTAAGTGGCAAATTGGAAAAACACTTCACTTAAGGAATTGTTTATCATGATGCAATCTTGGGTTTGAGAAATTCCATATATAAATAATAGGTTTCGAGATTACTATCATTTGCAGAAACTGCAGTTTGTTTAAATGGAAGATCTTACAAAAAAAGCTTTTTGCTCAGTTGTCCCCCCTCTTTACCGAGTTTAGACATGCTGGAGTTAAAGTTTCCACTTGGCAGCAAATTTTAGTATTAATTGTCCAAAGGCACCCCCTGGCATTTTCCAGATGTTCACCACTCCGTCCCTGTTATTCCTCTTGGGTAAATGTATTACTCATTGTATATTTTACCAGCCATGTTCAATGTAACTTGAAGCTGCATGAAAACGGCATACTCAAGGGCTAAAGCAACTCCCAGCAAATTAATACAAATAACTGGAGCACACAGTATTAGGAAATTCCATCCATCCAGGAACCTCTGTAGTTCAACCAGGGACCATCGTGGACAATAGTGACCATTTCCCATTTTGTATGACCATGGCATGACCTTTGGTCAACATTTACACACATTGGAACGCCAATTACCCTAGTCTGTGGACTGTGTGAGGAAACCGGAGTACCCGGATGTAACCCACCAAGCACAGGGAGAACAGATACGATGTGGCGGTACAAGGCTACAGTACTAACCACTAAGCCACCTTGTTGACATTAAGCGATCACAATTTTTAATAACTTTCTATTCTGAATTAAACTTGCTCTGTAAAAGGTTATCAGATTGGTTACTCACTCATCGTCTATGCCACTTTGTCCTGTATAAAGTGTCAGAGGTCCTGGAGCCTATCCCAGGAGACTTGGGGCACAAGGCGGGTTACAACCAGGACAGGATGCCAATACATCATAGGGCACACACACACAAACACTCATTCACACACTATGGGCAGTTAGACTAATCTGCTTGTTTTTGGTCTGTGGAGGGAAACCGGAGTACCCGGAGGAAACCCAGCAAGGTGTCAGTGCTAGCCACTAAGCTGCCCAAATCCGTTATGTTTTCTTTTTAAAAACTGCCAAGAGGTGTAACAGGAGCTGTTCTTTTCAAAGCAGATACTGTTAAATGATTAAGTACTTGGGTCAAAGACTCCTTTTTGAAAGCAGCTGTTTAGGCTCAGTTACTTACGGTAAATGATCTCCAGTTGCTGAACACGGTCCAGGGAACCGAGGCAGGACATGAGCAGGTCTTCCTCCAGCAATGCCTCGCCCTTATTCTCATATGCGAGCATGGTGTCTGACTCATCCATCAGGAACTGAATGCCAGCCTCCACGTACGATCTCTAAAAGGGAAAATCAGCAAACAAACAACAGATGAAAACAAAAAACATGCTTCATCTTAAATTCGAGTACAAATTCCAACATATTGCATTTACTTTCAGCGTTCAGAAAATGAGGAGGACCGTTTTAATTTAACAGACTGTACAAGTTAGCGATCAGGACAGGGATGCTGGAGTAATCAACAAGTAACACAAGTGGGGGCTTTATGCTAGTGAGAGAGGTCAGATGTAAAGCATGCATGAGTAAGAAGGGCCAAGTTGAATTACAAACTGGACCTTTATTCAGGTCAGAGTTGTTGTGGTCTAAATTGTTTACCAAGTTTGTTAGGATATACTGCGAACAAAAAAAGGATTGGTCAAAAGAGGTTGTGGGGATTTGAAAGAAAATAAATAAATCTGCCAGCATGAGCATCTCATATTCCATAGAGACAGAGCAATATGACATTTAATGCCTTACCTTGCAGTCTGTGCAAGTGCAAAGCTTGGTCCTCCAGTCGTATGGCCAGAACACTGCCCCCACCCTTGGCCTCACCGAGCCTTTGGCATTTAACTCCTTCAATTTGCATGGTGCACTTTCAAACTGGCACTTCGCAGAACACCTCTCCATCTCCTCATGCGTCCTTTTATGGTTTACAGCTTTAATCCCATTACTAGTGAGCTGTTCAAGTGAATGAAATGCACAATTTGATTTAACGACGGATAAGCAAAGTTCAAATGGAAATGAGAAGGTCCTTGTAAATCTTGTCTTAAATGTAATTACAACCAAGTTAAGTTTAAATGTTTGCACCCTCTACTGGTGGAATGTGGAGAAAGGATTATTATTATTTTTTTTTTTGTATTTTGCTAAATGGCTGGGCAATTCTCCACATATGTAAATTCCAACTACACAATAACAGTGCCTGATGGCAGGTAATAAAATCCCTTCACTGTATTTTATATTGATCGGTTTCTCACCCTTGCTTCATTTTGAGAGTCCTCGCTTGTGGTGGGCTCATCATGGCAATTACTGCATGACGGCAAATCTGCATTCTTCTCTTCAGTATTTCCCAGCACAGATTCCTCCTCATCAGTCTGACTCTCTTTGGATACTGGAGGAACTATAAAAATGTATATAAGGCATTATATCGATCGCCATGCCTTGAAGAACTGCTGTGAAATGTTGCAAAGAAATAACCTAAATGGAAAAGAGATGATGTGATGTTTCCTCACATGCTAAATAGGCAGAATAGGTCCAAAGAAAGGGCGCTCTGTTCATACAACTCTCGCACACCATCTCCAGTAACTCCTCAGAGTCCACGACTGCACAACCCAGATGCTACAAGAAGGAGAGAGGCATTCAAATGCAACTTTTAACGATGATGAATTGTACTGCAACTTTTATATGATAAAGGAGGAAAAATGCTTGCTGTATAGCACTGAGTGGTATACAGTGGCCTACCCTTGAGTGGTACCAGTCTTCACAGAGAATACACTGAATCATTGCTTCACCGACCTTCCAGCACAATGAGGAAAAAGGCAACAAAGATGACGATAGTTAATATATGGAAATGGTGAATTTAAAAGTGATCAAACTTAATTAACATTGATCTGAAATTGCCTACAAGCGCAGAATTGAAACAATATCAGACGAGAGGGAGTGAGGTATATGAAGAGAGCTGTGATGCGGTTGTAGGCATGAGGGTGCAGACCTCGAGTGTGATATTGCGGAACTATCTAACTGCGACTGGCGGAGATTACATCCAACAGTTAGTGTGATTAATAAGAGTAAAAGTAGTTTTAAATTCCTATGTAGCAGAAACGAGGAGCACAAACCAGAGAGGTGGCAGACAGTTTTACTTTACAATTCCACCTATTCCACTTTAGAATATCAGCTCAGTTAAATTCCAGGCTCTGAGATTTAAAAAAAAAGCTAGTGAGCTATGGTGTACAATCCCTTTTTCACCCTTGTGCTAAAAACTAGTTAAGTTCATAGCTTGTGTTATTTATAAATAATAAACGAAGGGTTCAGAGGTGATTTCTAATGACTTATTAGAGCAATCATTAAGGAGACAAAAGTGTTGTTTCTGACATTGTCAGATGTTTTCTTGCTGAAAGTGATCCCATGACTGGTTTTCCAAGTGGTGACTGACAGTTAAGGTAATTAGCGATTGTTAGAACACTAGTGAAATGAAGTGATGTGTATAGTTCAACAGTGCTATTATGCTCTATTATCAGCATTCGTGGATTGCCTGTCGTCCAATCAGATTACCTGGTCGTAATTAACTGTTGTACAGTGGGTCTGGTACATACGATACATTTCGTTCGTACTGTACAACAGTTAATTACGTCCAACAAATATTGTCTAGGTATTAGGATATTAACACAATTGCACAGTATACTACAGTAGTGTTCTTTAGAATCGTGACGATGGTTGAATGATTCATGTTAAAAGGACGAGCAATGTCGGACTCTCTTATTTATTTTCACTTTTGTCTCCATTGTTATTGCTTAGCGCTTCTTAGCAGTACCAGCTTCATCGCCGCTGCTTTTATACTTGCTTCCCGTTGTCCTGGGTTTGTACTGCACTTGCAGAGGATGCATGCTGCACGCAGGTGACAATGTACACCAGACATTTGATCTAACTTCCGCGATTGAACAGGCGCGAACACGTTTGTATCTTTAAAAGGTCGTAACTCGAATATTCGTACGTAGAGGACCTGCTGTATAATATTTCACAAAGCATATTGTGAGTGGAATTGTAGCACCAAATACCTCATCATCCTCATCAGGGTAGGGTCTGTCACAGGAGCAGTAACGGCCGAAGAAATTGTGATTATAAACGTTCTTTGGGTTCTGTTCCTCTTTGTCCTGTGAACAATCAATACAGATGAAACTTATTCTTAACATATTTTTGTATTATTCAAAGCAAGTGTTTGAAGTGGTGCATGGTATAGAACATCTGATAGGTACCTCTACATACTTATGCAGTCTTTCATTTGAATTTTTTTTTTTTATTATTATTTAAAGGCACTGAAAAATGCACCACCGATAATTCCTGGAAAAATAACATTTTATATAAAGCTGGATTGTTTAGTCTTTCGGCTGATCCTATCGAAGGGTCACCACAGTGGACCATTCGATCCACACAACAACTTGGCACAGGTTTTGCACAGGATGCCCTAATGCAACCCTTCTATTTTATCCAAGCTTGGGACCAGTACTACCACTAAGCCACCAATGCCCATTTTAAATAAAGCTGGAGAAAATATCAAAATGCTTTAAAGTGCCAAGGGTTTGTTCTGCATTTCTGGTGGAAAAAAAAGTGGTTTAGATTTTTGATGGATGTTAATAAAACCCATAAGGCAGTCTCTTCAGAAAGGTGATTTATTTTATTTTTTTCCCCCTGCATGGACTGTTGTATAATACGTCCAGCCTGCACTTACAGGAATCAGTGTGCATTTAAACGAGCCGAACTTGCCATTCCCACAATCGCAGCGAAAGTTCCTGTGAAAAGAAAAAGAAATGTAAAGGAAAGAAAAAAATTACAAATACGTACAGCACAAGCTATCATGATATGCACTGAATTAGCACATATTTAAATGTCATGTATTGACATGGGAAGTAATTACATGCATTAAAGGGGAAGAGGTGTACCTTTTCGTGTACAGTTCATAAATGTGATGGCCATCGTGGCAGGCGTTGGCACAGGCGAGGCAGACTCCAGCTGGCTCCATACCCTCACCTGTGCAAGTGTTGCATGCAAACACAGCCTGTCTCTTCATATATCCCTGCAACATAGAGACAAAATCAATGTACAGTGAAACTACAGCATACAGGCCACATTGCAGACAAAGGTCCACTCCCTGCATTAATGACTAGAGAGGGAGAGATCAGTAAATCGACAAGCAGAAGGATTGTGCACATGATCACATTCAAGAAAACAAGACTGAGGTTTTTTTCAGATGATAAATCTCACCTCCTGATATGAACAATGATCTGGATCACTGCCACTCAGCACGGCGAGAGCTTCACACAGCTCCTCGTTATCCATATGCAGCTCAGCGTTGGAACCATCAGTATCCTTCTGTCCTTTATTTACATCCATTTCTCGCGATACACACAAAACACACACACACCGTTACGCGATCAGACACCGTGCACACACGAACAAGATCCTGTTATAACAATAACAAGCACAGGACTAGCACGCAGTACGACAAGAGCAACAATAGCGGAGCACAGCCGGAGTTACAGACAAACAGCAGAAACATGCAGCACATGACTTCCGCTTTGAAGCCGGGGAGAAAATTTGGCGCGAAGTAACGCGGCCTTCACGTGCTCCTGCGTTTCTCCGTGTTAAGTCGTTATTACGTGTGCTTTCAAAATAAATGCACACCGAATAATGGAGATCTTGGAGATTTTTATTTTATTTTATTTTTTATGTTTCTGATGTTTAAGCCTAGTGTTAAAAAATAGATTGTATTACTTACACTATCATACACAAAGCTGTATTAAAATGTTCTTGCGAAAATAACCAATACACAAATATTTAAATACCTTTAATTACATTATGTATTTACTTTACAATTTGTATGACAAATCGCCCCAAAAATGTTAAAATAAATAACACAACAAAAATAATCTTTTAGCATGTAATTTTTCCAAAAACAAAACAATATTTTCAAAAATGTTAGTCACGTGTCTAGGGATCATTACTGTACAGTACAGTAATTGTGACAGTTCTGACAACGCAAAAAGTGATGCAAGCAAACAGCAGTAACAGAAGAGACTTTTTTTAATCAAAGTATAATTTAACAGATTTAAGAATATTTCTTAATCTTATAGAAAACCACAAATCTTCTCTTTAATCTTCTCAATATTCTGATTTGATGAAGGAAACACGTGTGATTTGTTTTTTTACAGCGGTCGCCTGTAGGCTGTCGGATACTATGTGACTTTTTGTGTGTTTTTTGTGTAATATTGGTACTAATTTTGGTGTCTGGGTTGGATTATATCTGCATTTACCTTATTACGGAAAATTCAGTATCGCTATATTATTTTTTTTATTAAGAAATCACCTCCAGGTTCCGCTGCTGGTTTATTTTCTGTTTATTTATGTTTTTTTGTTTATTCTGTCTATTGTTCTTAATTATTAATTTTTTTTGTTAAGCTTGCTTATACTGTATATCTGTATAAAAAAAATTTTTGGATAGTTAATTGTATAATTATTTTTTAAACTTGAATCTTGTATGTACTTTTATTCTTTCACTTTTGCAATTATTCTCGTTATAAATAAAAAAGAAACAAATATATGATTAAAAAAAATAAAATACTTTAATGCGTCTAAATTCTATTTCTTACTTTTACAGAACGCATCTTTTTATTTAATGCACACGTGGAAAATTATTGCCCTGAGTTAAGATAAATACTATAATAACATTAATTACTATAATACTAGCTAATCTTTATTATAAATGTATGAACGTGTGCGCCAGGAGAAATTTAAGCCCGGGATGAAGCTTCATATCTTAAGGGGTGGAAAAAATTTATCAGCCACGCGCATGCGCATATTTTATGGGGGTGGAAAAATGTGCATGCGCACAAGACTGGCTCTTGTTGCTGGGGGTAACGGGACGCTCGAGATTCAGCTAAGGAGCCTTTAGCAAGCCCAGCGTAGCTAAGCTAGCAACAAGCAAAATACGTTACCTGGTGTAAATTGACTGTAGGATAAAAATGGAAGTGACGTTAACTTTGGATCCTTTTTTTCTTGCATGGAGCTATTTTAGGAGACGGAAGTTTCAGAAATGCTCGGATCTTTGCACAAAGGTGTTGGAGGATAATCCGTACGACCAAGTGAGTCTGCTTACATGGATAGAACACGGCTAGCAGCCCTGCTAAAGTTAGCTAGGTCAACTACAATTAATCCTCCTGATGTAGACATCAGCTGAAATATAACTGAAACGCAGTTAGCTTATGAACAGTAGTGGTTATAGGATCTAACTGTAACTCGCATTACTATTAGAGTGTACAGAGCTCAGAGCTGCGCCCAGTCAACTAGTCACCATAATGCACACTGTTACTGTTTTTTAAACTGCAAAAACAGTAAATTAAATTTTTGTGCAATAGTAACTGTGCAATAACACAGTTTTAAACTGTGCAATATTACCTAGTACAATTTGCTTTAAAAGTATAACTATTGTATTGTTTGTTTCTTTTGTGTAATATACTGTATATATTTGTACTATGTCTCTATATTTGCACATTTTTCTTTGCTGCTATAACATAGAAATTTCCCCACTGTGGACGGATAAAGGTATTTCTTATCTTGTCCCTGCTCTAGCAACTAATTTTGTTCTGTGGATAACCAAGGTAATATTATTGCATTGTTGTATTACATTATCCAGTGGTCATGACTTAACACTATTCCACACAGTCATAATCCCAGCTAAACAGCTTGGTCTAGACCATTGACTACTACATTGATAAATATCATCCTAATTTTCTATACTGCTTATCCTGTACTGGGTCACTGAGGGCCTGAAGCCTATCCCAGGAACCAGTTCATCTCAGGGCACACACACTATGGGTAATTTGAGAACACCAATCTGCATGCCTTTGGACTGTGTGAGGAAACCGGAGTACTAGGAGGAAACCCACCAAGCATGGAGAGAACCCGAGGTGGAAATCGAACCCTTGATCCTGGAGGTGCGAGGCTACAATGCAAACCACTACACCACCATGCTGCCCCATTGATAAATGCGTGTTTTATATTTTCTAATAGCCGTAATATTGTGTTCATTAAAAAACCTCCCTAAAATGTAGTGAACTTTTATTTCTACCAGCACTTACAAGCTTGAGCAGTGTTGCAGATGCTAGGTCATACTGAAGTGGATTTTTGCATGGTGATATTTGTTTTGTGAAAACACTATTCAAGCATTATAAGGTATTTGCTTCTAAATTCAATCATCTAACCAGAATGTTTGATTTATCACCCATCTCCACCTCACCTTATTGCCAAGGAACCTCATGCTTCACTCCATATTTCTGAGGTAACAGCTCAAGTCTGGTCCCTGATCCCTATTCCTGTCAATTAAGTGTATTAGAAGCAGACTCTTAGTTAGATCCCCAATCACACCCTCTTCACCCTTCACTTAATGTATATCTGCCCTAACATGACCCTACTCAGCTTAAATTAACCAATGGAATTGCAGAAGTGAGTGAGAAATCAGTGCAAGTTTCCTCTTTTTGAAAGTACAATGACTTCATACTCTAACAGTGTGCAGCACCTTTTCAGTTTCCCAGCTTTAGGCTTTAATGGAAGAACTTGCATAAACGAAAGGAAACCGTTATGTTTGAAAGGATTTTGTTAAAATATTTCTTTTGTCTCCCTAAAGGCAGCTTGGAGCCTGAAGACAAGGGCTCTGACTGAGATGGTATACATTGATGAAGTGGAAGTTGATCAGGAAGGCATTGCAGAAATAATGCTGGATGAAAGTGCCATTGCACAAGTGGCACGTGAGTACTTCCTTAAAGCTGCAGTCTGATATACAGTATGCATAAATTACATAAACCTCAGCATGCCTACTATTTTAGTCCGTTACACAATATAAACAACCAAACTGTTTGTCTTATTTTTTTTTTTTTCTTTCTTTTTTTCTTTTTTTTGGCAGGACCTGGAACGTCATTGAGGCTCCCTGGAACAAGCCAGGGTGGAGGACCTACTCCAGCCATCAGGTTCATTCATTTTTATGTATTAAATTATCTTGTTTTAGCCTAACTTGCTTATTTGTATGTTGTGAGCCTACCTACCCAAATCACCAAGATAAAAGTATAATATGATGAATAGGGGCTCTCAAACCTCTTGCACCTGAGGATCCTCTATAACTATTATAAAAGAGAAACCATAAACTATCTTAGCTCATCAAGTTTGTATTACACCTATTCAACCAGTTGAACTTATAATGAAAACATGTCATAATAAACATCAATTTCATAATGGTGTCTTAATTACCATGATTGTGTAAAAAATAGCTCATGCTAAGTCATTGTTGTCATCACTTTGATAACTGGTAGGTCCAAGTTTTTCAGAAATCAAGTCGTGCTCACTGAAATAACATACTTAACTGAGTTTGTATTGTGTTTTATGTGCGATTTATTTCTTTTATTTTTTTAGACCATTGACCCAGTCAGGTCGCCCAATTACTGGATTTGCAAGGCCCAGCACTCAGTCCGGTAGGCCAGGGACAATGGAGCAAGCCATCAGAACACCTCGAACTGCAAACACTGCACGTCCGGTCACTAGTGCTTCTGGGAGATTTGTTCGATTAGGCACGGTAGGCTGTTACTCTGTGATATTATGTTCACCCTTTTATTCTACTTTAAACGTCATAGTGATAATTCTGTGTGAACGTTGTTTCAAATTTATAACCAGCTGTTTTATCAATTTTTCAGGCTTCTATGTTAACACATCCAGATGGACCATTTATAAACTTGTCCAGGTTAAACTTGCCAAAATATGCACAGAAACCAAATTTATCCAAGGTATTCCAACCTCATATCACAAGTCAGTAATTGATTTAGTAGTCAATGGCAAATTTCTTAACTCTAGTCTCGTAAGTCTGTTTCTGCTAGTTGTCCAATCTTTTTTTCTTTCTTTTTTTACTTTTATGCCAGACCTTATTTGAATACATCTTTCACCATGAGAACGATGTCAAAAATGTAAGTAAGTTCACCTTGTGGTTTACTTCTACATAATAGCAATATCTGATTATATGTATGTTATCAGTATTTATTCACAAGAAATGTAGCTTTCACTCTCTCAAATGAATAGAAATGTATGATGGGTGAGGATCATTTAGTGGGTGGAACTTGGCAGTGATGTAATGAGGAAATGAGCTAAAATAAGCAATAAAATGTTTTTGCTTGCCATTGTGGAACATTTCAGGCTTTGGATTTAGCTGCATTAGCTACCGAGCATGCACAGTTCAAGGACTGGTGGTGGAAAGTCCAACTTGGGAAATGTTATTACAGGTGAGAAAACAACTTCTTGCTAGAGTTGTAATTGCATCGTGAAGAGAACTTTGATTTGTTGACTGTAATGATTGAGTGGTTGGATGATTGAGGTTTGTATTTGCAGGCTAGGTTTGTATCGTGAAGCTGAAAAACAATTCAGATCAGCCCTCAATCACCAGGAGTTTGTAGACACTTATCTCTACCTTGCAAAGGTATAAAGTTAATTCCTTTTAATTCATTTATACTTTGTACACTATACAATGGAAATGTACAATATCAATTCAATGTCTCCTCTCTCTGTTTCATTGTGTGCAGGTATATCAGCGACTGGATCAACCCATAACTGCCCTGAACCTCTTTAAACAAGGCCTGGACCATTTCCCTGGAGAGGTGACTTTGCTCACTGGGATTGCTCGCATTCATGAGGCACGTAAAACTGTCGGGTTCTCATGGAGAAATCTGCAGATGTCATTTTGAGCTACAGATTTGTGTAAGCTTGTATTGTAATGAAACTTGATTTTAGGTTGGAACTCAACTATTTTTTTTTTTCCATTTTAGGAAATGAATAACATCACTTCAGCTACAGAGTACTACAAAGACGTATTAAAACAAGACAACACACATGTGGAGGCCATTGCCTGCATAGGAAGCAACCATTTCTATACAGACCAACCAGAGATCGCCTTGCGTTTCTACAGGTTATCATCCTCATGTAGAAGAAAGAGCATTACTGCATATAGGAGTTTATACAAATATATAGTGTTACTCTGTCTACTTTCTTTTAATTCTCTTTTTATCTCAGACGGTTGCTGCAGATGGGTGTCTATAACTGCCAGCTCTACAATAATTTGGGCCTGTGCTGCTTTTATGCGCAGCAGTATGACATGACTCTGTCCTCATTTGAGAGAGCATTAGCCCTGGTTGCCAGTGATGAGGAACAGGCTGACATCTGGTACAATATTGGACATGTTGCCGTGGTACGTCCGCCTACAACATAGCCACATTCATATAAAAGCTCAAGCTGTGAAGTTATTGGTTAAGCTGATGGAAAATTGATAGATCTGTTGTGTCATGTCTCTTTCCCTCAGGGTATTGGTGACTTAACTCTAGCTTATCAGTGCTTTAAACTAGCTTTGGCATTTAACAATGATCATGCTGAGGCGTTCAACAATTTAGCAGTGCTGGAGCTACGCAAAGGCTGTATTGAGCAGGTAAGGCATGCTTTTAAAAGAAGATTATATTATATTATGAATATATTCTAAAGGTTAATTTAGCGGGCTTCTACATAGAAGTCTATGTATGTGTCGAACTAGCTGATTAATTAATTAATTTTATACATTTAATAAAAACTAAGAAATCTTTTAAAACATGTATACCACACCCTTGTTGGACTGTTATTGGTTAAATGATGTTAATATGTTAGCATTTCTCTAGTAACAACTTACCCAAGGACTATTATAATTTATATGCTACATAAGCTAATTTCAAAGGGATGGCCGTATGAACTAGTTATATGGGTAAATTTTATCAGTCAAAACAAATAGTTAAATTTGTACTAAATGCACAGTAGCTGAAAGGTACCAGCTCCCAGCTCGATTTCGTATGAGTCTCAGATGAATTTTGGAATGCATTTTTGCACAGAACGAGGGTTATGGAATTTGGCTACAATTACTTACATTGTACTCCCGATCCGAGTGACAAACTCGGTCGATGTGCAGACTATTAATAACAACCAAGAGCTATAATGCACTTACATGTACCTCAGTTTTGATTTAAGACAAACATGAAAAAAATCCAAACAACCCCTTTTTATATTTTTATAAGACATCAGCTTTAGGGAAGTCTTCAGAAAGGAGGGTGTCACAAGTCTTTTGGTCCATTGGGCATCAAACCATCCCGTATTTTATTATTTGCCTATAACATCACACCCTGTGATGTTTAATTCCTTACTTAGCCAGTGTGGACAGTCTCTGACTGTAAAAATTGCATGTTATGTTGATTATAGTACATTTAATTTTTGTCTATTTTTTAAGTGTCTGTATTCTGTATTCTGTGAACAACTGTAATATCTGTTGGTACACATTGTATGAATAGTCATTTAGTTGTTTGTGTGGGTGGATAGTTTAATTACGTGAATTGTCTAACAAAATGATAGCAGTCAGTTTAGTCTCTGAGTTCTAAAGGAAATTGACTTGCAATGCAGGCTAGACAGTTCTAATGTTCTTCATCAGTAGACACTATTGTTTTCCCTGTGCCAGAGAATATGCAGGCAGAACAAGGAATATTAAAGTCTTTTTCTGACTTGAATGACTTTGACTTTGGATTAGGTGCTTTTCTCATTGGTACATGAACAAAATGGTTTAACCCAATACTATAATGCATATTCAGATGTAAGACAAACTTCATTCTCTTAAATCAAATTTTGTCATATACAATACAGTGCCAGTGGAACGTTTTCTAACCCTTTCAACTCTTCCACATTTCACACTCGTCTAAAAATAGATCATATCCTTTTTTATTATTCTACACACAATACTTCACAATAACAAAGAACAAACATGTATTTGGAGTATTCTGCTTTGTTAATTTATATTTAAAAAAAAAAATAAGAAAAAGACTAAAATATCACATTTACATAGGTATTCAGACTCTTTATTAATGATCCTTGATAAGCTACAACTTCAAGTCAAGTCAAGTAGGCTTTTATTGTCATTTCAACCATATACAGTTTAGTACATGATGAAACGAAACAACATTCCTCCAGGACCACGGTGCTACAGTACATATGACATAAATTTACTAAATAAATTAACAAAAATGTATGTTGCTTTTTGTTACAGGCAAAAGCCTTTTTGCAAACAGCTGCTTCTCTCGCTCCCAGCATGTACGAACCACATTTCAACTTTGCTGTACTTTCGGATAAGGTAAGCACTCATATAGCTTTTATTTCTCTTGCAGGTATGACAATAGCTGATTTTGGACACTATGTTACAGCATTCAGCTATTCATGGACACAATGAAAGATTCACTCACACACCAGTTCATTTGGAACACCTATACACCTACATTTATATAATTGTGCATGTCAATGCACTGGGCAGGGATAGGCATTGACCTAGGGTTTAGAAGGTTCCAGGTTCAAACACCACTAAAAATAAGTTGGGCCTTTGAGCAAGGACCTTAACCCTTAACCGCTCAGATGTATAATGAGATAAAAATGCAAGTCGCTCTGTATAAGGGCGTCTGCCAAATGCTGAAATGTAAATAGGAAATATGTGCATAAAATCATGCAGACAGACGTCAAGAGATTGATAGATTCACTTACTTTAAACATCAGAATGAGGAAGCATGTGATATCAATCACTTTAATGGGCTGGTTTGAGTTGATCTGGGATTTTCAAGGTGTTGTTGATTTCACTTAGTTCCATATGGCAGAAACTCTACAGTATCTCAAATAATCACTTTATAACTGTGCTGAGCAGAAAAGCATCTTAGAATGGACATCTTGGATGGTCTACAGCTTTTGGTCCCACTACTTTCATTGAAAAACAGTTAACAGTTGTGTGTGAAGGAAATCACTAAAGATCTGTAGGTTATGACATATTCAAGCCACCCCCATATGACACCAGTAAGCATGTCAAGGTCGAAGTAACTGAGATCATGCTTTTCCCCATAATTGATGTGAACATTATCAGAAGGTTTTAACCTGTCTCGAAATATATTTATACATATTTATACCTGACCATCAGTACTTGTTTTACTGTTTTGTTTCAAAGATGGGTGACCTTCAGAGTAGCTACATGGCTGCCCAGAAGTCAGAGGATGCTTTTCCTGAGCACGTGGACACTCAACAGATCCTGAAGACCCTCAGACAGCACTTCGCAGTGCTCTGAATTTTTCATTGAAATATTCCCACATTAAGTCATCCCAGAGTAAAGCAGGCTATAAAACTTTGGGGTTGAAATTATTTAAGGAAATATGTGACATCTGGCTTGATATCTGACATCAAGCCAGGTATTAAATCTCACAGGTTAGTTTTTGCGCTATGGCCAGTAGTAGGTGAAATGTATTAAAAAATATATATATCATTTTTTTCATTATAAAACCAAACTGCATGTCAAAGTTATTTTTAGGGGTAGAAGGGAAATCCTGGTGTCAATATGCATTCCCTCTTTCTTATTACATCATGGACTCCAATTTTGACCAGATTTTCCAAAGCTCTCCACATAAACCAACTCTCACTGGCCATGTCTCTGCAAACGGACATGATATACAGTACTTGTTACCAAAATGATTATTGATCCAGAAATCTGAAAATATGCAGAACTCATATCGCCCAAAATGATAATCATTAATACCTGATTTGATGTGATGGGTCACAAATATTAATAGATTTAATGAACCATAGTGTATAGTTTTTAACTTAGAGCAAAGCTATAATGAGAGGGAGAAAAATGGACCTCGAGTTTGTTTTGAAAATGGTATGTATTATGTAAAGTGTTTGGCATTGAAAATGCATAGAGTGTAAATAAAACGCAGTTATTTTACTCCTTTCAGTGTCAAGTAATTAAATATGAAAAATGAGAAAATATTTTATTATTAATGTTATTATTATTAATCACATGTTCTTTGAACGATTCTGATTGGTTTTCCACCACATTCCTACCACAGGAAATTCAATTAAATTAAATGTTATTTGTACATCGCTTTTAACAATTGACACTGTTGACAGCTTTACACAATCAAAAGAATTATTTAAGTTTGTATGAAATGTGAATGTGTATTAATCAAAATGATAAGATTGTCTCTGATGAGCAAGCCGAGGACGACTGCGACAGTGGCAAGGAAAACTATGAAAAACCTGTGATGGCAATAGGAAGAAACCTTGAGAGGAACCAGACTCATTTGTGAATAGGTACATGAAAACATCACAGCATGTCTTATAACTGTGTATCATTTTGAACACAAGAGGGAAAGTATAGAAAAGAGCTAAATTTTTAAACAAGAACAAACTACTTAGTTGAAGGTTATTTCCATTTTCTCAATACTGTAAGTCCTAGCAGGTTGCTAACCAGTAGTTTATTCTATTTCTAAGCAAAAGTAACATTAGATACAAGTCCTACTGTACTCTCCAAACTCCAAAGTAGAAAGTCATAGTTTATTCATGTGTTTGTGTGTGCTTGTTTGTGAATGTGAGTGGGTGAGAGAGCAAGAGAATGACTGAATAGTTGCTTAAATATTTTATCATTTTTTATGAATTATAAGTGAAAAAAATTAAACTTGATGTTCATTGTTAAATGATTTTATCTATTTCCTTCTCACAGATCCATTTTAGTGGGTGTGAACATGGGGCATCATTCCAGGCCTTCATTGGATTACTGGTGGGATAGACGGCTGCGCAATCCTCTATTGACATTTCATCATTAGGCTCCCCTTCCATCCAGTACCTATAAAACATGCATGTTTTGACCTACAGTACTGTGCAAAGGGTTAAGGCAGGTGTGGAAAAAAAAAATGCTGTCACATAAGAGAGCTTTTTAACGTTAATTAATTTTCTATCAATTAACAAAATGGAAAATAAATGAGCAAAATAGAAATCTAAAACCACCCTTTGCCTGCAAAACCAGAACTTGGCAGGCAGGTTGTTCCAAACATTTTGGAAAATTAACCACAGATCTTCTGTGTCTGTAGGCTGCCTTAAATCTTTCTGTGATAATATTAAAATCAGGGCTCTGTTGTGGCCAAACGATCACTTCCAGGACTCCTTGTTTTTCTCTACGCTGATGATGGTTCTTCAGGACATTGGGTGTATGTTTGGGGTCCTTGTCCTGCTGCAGAATAAATGTAGGGCCAATCAGACATCTCCCTGATAGATAAGTATCTGCCTGTATTTCTCAGCATTGCAGTCACAATCGATCCTGACCAAATCTTCAACTCCACTGCAGAAATGCAGCCCCAGACTTGCAACCTTCACCATTTCACTGTTGCTTGCAGAGACTCATTATTGTACCAATCTCCAGCCCTTTACCAAACAACCTGCCTCCTACTACAGCCAAATATTTCCAATTTTGACTCATCAGTCCAGAGCACCTGCAGCCATTTTTCTGCAACCCAGTTCCTACTGTATGTTTCTGTGCATAGTTGAGATGCTTAGCCTTGTTTCTACATCAGTGGTACGGCTTTTGGGCCATAATTCTTCCATAAAGATGACTTCCCGCCAGACTTCTCTGGACAGTACAAGTCTGCTGCATTAAGTTTCCCTGGCTGACTGCTGCATCTATGGTCCTCAGTAGTTCCCATTTCTTTGTGCTTCTTCAAAATAGTTTGAACAGCATATCTTGAAACTTCAATCTGCTCACTTGCCGTAGTGTATGACAAGTGACATAAAACTGTCTTCCACAACCTCTCCTTAGTAGCAGAGTTTGGCTCTTCCTCATCCAATTTTAAGCTTTCTACACAACTGTTTCTGTTCAGTTAATGATTGAATTTCAGATATGAAATTAATGATCATTAGCACCTGCTTGATATAATTTGTTAATCATACACCTGACTGCAAGTGTAAGAATTGATGCTGGTTTGAAGCCAGATGGTAGTAACACCAAATATTGATTTGATTTTGACTTCTGTTGACTCACTGCATTGTGTAAATGACTAAAAATAAACATTTAAAAATATATTTTTTGAAAGCATTTGTTTACAGCATTTCTTCACATTTGCCTAAAACTTTTGCACAGTTCTGTATATACTGTATCATTATTTATGCCCTATACAGCAATAGCAAATGAAATGAGATTGAGTACCCTTCTTTCAATGTGGTCTCATTCAGCCATTTCCAGATCCCTTCTGTATGGTCATCCTTTAGTCCGATCCAAAACCCATGATTATAACTGAACGGTAGGTTGTACCGAAGTGCTTTTAAGCTTTCTACAATGAACTCCTATGCAGAAGAGTGGATGTTGAAGGTTAGGTGGATGTTTAAGGTAATATTGTACTGTAATTAGCCTTGTGACTCTTTCTAACCTCTGACTAGATAAGAAAAATTCTTGTATCTCAAGAGAACTGGCATCAAATCAACATTACTGCTCATAGCATGAGAAAGAAAAAAAAATCTATATGAATTTAGCATGTCATGAAAAATAAAAATGTATATATTCTGTCTTTCACTGTATAGTGCAACTATTTTTTTTACATGACATGCTAATCAAGACTATAAATCTTTAAGAATTTAATTGATGTAATATGAGGGTAAATAATTTTTTTCTCACCTCTTTCTCTTTAGAGTCTATAACGACTAAGTCAGCTCCTTTTTTCTTGCAATCATCCCTGCCTCCGTTCCAGCCTCGGCGTGGAGTCGTTGAAGACACAGCAAAGTAATAGCATGTGCTGTTCATCGGCACCCAATTGGGCAAGCACTTTCCACAGTTCGCTTCTGTTAAATTGTTGTGCAAAGTACAACAAATTAATGGGGAAACAAGAAAGACAGGATTATTGACAAGATTATAATTTTGTGTAATGATGTAATCACTTAAATGTAATGAGGAAAGAAACAATTAGTCTGCAGTTACTGAATTTTAAGGCAAGCTAATTGTTAAAAAGAATTACCAAGATTTGAAATTTGAGATTGCAATTTTCTTTTGTCTTCTTCTAATTTTTGTTTTTGAGAGTTTAGTGTCTTCTTTGAATCTGTCTCTCTGTTTAAATTTATCTGCAGGTTTTGGATCTGTTTTACGTCTTCATCATGCTTTTTTTGAAGTGTGTTCTTGGACTCAGTCAGACTTCTGTGGTCTGACTGCAGCTTAGCAAGTTGAGAGCTGATTATTGATGAGTTGAGAGACAAGATGTCATGTTTGTCATTCACCCTGTTAACTGAAGAAATAACAAGTTAGAGTGCTAACTGTCATTACCTTAGCCTCTTTTAATCCTGCGCAACTTGAACTTCATTTGTTGCCCTTTACAGTAGACATAATTTTTTAGCAGTTCAATGTATATACTCACTGTGCAGACTCAGGCCTACTACAATAAAAAGAAATACAACACTTAGGACCCCCAGTACTATAGCTGCCAGTCGATAAGTCCTAGAGCGTGGTTCAGCTCTTACACCAGTAAACCTGGTCACTGCATAAGAAAATATATCAAATCTAAAACAGTGTAAAGCCATGAGAGTTACAGCTCCTAGTCAATTAATTATCAATAAATTAATTAGTAAATTAATGAATTACAATTTACTGAAAAATAAGTATGGTGGTCTCCTAAAACTAGGATAAAAAGTATCTATTAGATATTTTAGAGTTATGTGTATAATCTGCAATTACTTTATAAAAAGAGCACAAGCAGAAGCAGTCCTATATATTTACATTAGAAATGTTAAAAAATATTATAAACCCATTTACTCTTTAAAGTTCATGAAACATGATTAAGAAATATATACTCAACCCTAGATCACATGATAACTATAAGAAGGTATTTACTTACTATTTGAATACAGAGGATGAATGTCTCCAGTTAAATCATCTTGAGCATCTAATTCATTGTATGTTACTTTTCCTTGGTCTTCAGAGTTCACCATATTTTGCATTTTTTCACATAATTCTAATAAAAGTCTAATTTATGTGTTAGTGGTCTTTGCTCTTTACTGTGTGCAGGGCAAACTGTTTGCCCTGACAATGTCACTGAACTCATTTACTGTTGATTGTGGGTGGACCTACTGAGGCGATTCATGTTTGTTTTGATGAGGAAGTACGTGGCATAGAATTTTGTCTAGATGGTCATAGATTGCTTTATCAAAATAATGGTACTTTTTTTTTTTTTTTTTTTTTTAAATAAATTTAGTCCTGTCCAATTCTTTTTCCCCGATTTTCTCCCCAATCTAGCCGTGTCCAATTCCCTCCCGTCACTAGGGGGGCTCCCACATTAAGGCTACTACTACCACTCAGCCGGGAGGGCCGAAGACTATCACGCGTTTCCTCCGAACCACGTGACACCAGCCGACCGCATCTTTTCGAACTGCTCGAGCTCGCAGACGCCCCGGATGGCGTAGAGCCGTGCAATTAATGTAGGAGCACTAATACCTCTCATCCCTCCCCGCTGAGAGAGCTCGGCCAATTTAGCTCTCTCGAGGCCTCCGGCTGTGAGAGGTTACAGCATCACCCGGGGATCGAATCAGCAATCTCCGGATGATAGGGCGAGCGCTTTACCACTGCGCCACTCGGAGGCGCAAAATAATGATACTTTTAAATAAAATTAAGGAAGTGTTTACAATAAAATGAAATAATTATTAAAAGCCATAATTCTGAATAGTTTATTATTACCACAATGACCATCATAAGTGACTCTTAGCAGGTACAATAATAAATATACTGTAAATGTTATGCAAAAAGATTCGGTTCCCACCACAAATGACTAGAAAAACAATAAAACACTCACCCACTCATCATCTATACTGCTTTATTCTGTGATCAGGGTTGAGGGGGGCCTGGGGCCTATCCCAGGAAACTTTAGAGCACAAGGCGAGATACACTCTGGACAGGGTGCCAATCCCTCGCAGGGCACACACACATACACGCACACACACGCTACAGGCAATTTGGGAACGCCAATTAGCCAAATCTCCATGTCTTTGGACTGTGGTAGGAAACGGTACCCGGAGGAAATCCACCAAGAACGGGAAGAACACGCAAACTTTATTTAAAATGTTTTTTGTTTTTTTTTCCCCACCTTAAAACAAGTCAGGTCAGGTACAGAACATTACTGTTATCACAACCATATGCAATGTGATGCAGAAAGTGAAATATATAAGTTGAGTAAGTAAAGCATAAAGTACAACTAAAAGCACACAACCTAGAGTACTAGACAAGTGTTAAGTTTAAATAATGTACTTACTTAAAATTAATCTAAATGTTTTATCATTTTTGGTGAATTATAACTATCACTAATGGACAAAAACAAGATAGTCATGATTAACTGAGGATTCTAAAGTGCGTCCTTCTCACAGATCCAATTTAGTGAGTGTGAACATGGTGCATCATTCCAGGCCTGCATAGGATCTTCGCTGGAATATACAGCTGCACAATCCTCTCCAGCCAAGTAATCATTTGGCTCCCCAACCCTCCAATACCTATAAAATATGCATTTCTTTAATTATCAACCACAAAATTAAAACTAATATTAATACCAATAATTAAAACTTTGTGTTGGCGCCCTTTTGCTTTCAAAACAGGATTAGGCATATTCCAAAAATGTAAACATAAACATAAGTGTGTGCAGCTGATGCACTGTGTGTTCTGAGACTTTTCAATCACACGTGGCCTTAACCTTTCACCATTTTGAGATGCTCTTCTGTATGATTGGACCAGAGGCTAGCTTTCCTTTCCAATGCTCATTTTTTGCGCACCCACGACCCTGTCGCTCATATATCCAACCTCTTAACGGGTGCTATGGTAAAAAGATTATCAATGCAATTTACTTTACCTACAGTAGTTTTAATGTTGTGGCTAACTGATGTGTGTGATAAATAAAACAAGGTGCAGGTATTAGGAGTAATACTGTATATTCATAAACATTAATTAATAAATTATTCATTAATGTTCATAAATGAACTCTTTTGTATGAAAGGAAATTGAATTTAATAAAATGTTGTACCCTTTTGTCAGTGGTGTCTCATTCAGCCATTTCCAGGCGCCTTCTGCATGGTCGTCTTTCAGTCCAATCCAAAATCCATTACTATAACCGAATTGTAGGTTGTAATGTGTTTTTAAGCTCTTTATGATGAACTCCTATGCAGAACAGTAGATGTGAAAGGTTAATATTATTATGACTGTTGTTACAGCTCCTGTGAATATTCATTATATTGTGTTTTGGGAAGCAGAGTCACTGCTTATCAACAGCTATGGCAGGAGACTGCTTAGGACCCCAAGCCAGAATGGCAAAGTGGTGACAAAATTATCTATTCTTTATAAAATAATTTTGAAAGGCCTGTTTGAGTTTTTTTTTTTTTTTTGCCTAGGCCCTCAATAGCCTGTAAAAGTGCCTCTGTTCTGAAGAATGGTATTTGCTGCATTTTAATACATGTCTAGTGCACTGATTGTACAATATATCAAAGCAAACTCAGACACTAGAGAGAAAATAAAGTCAATTAAAAAGGAAAGAGCATAAAGAGTAGCATCAAGAGAGCAGTTTTTAATTTTATACATGTTGCAGTTTTACATTTTGATTTTTTCTGTATTTTTAAGTAATGCTACTCAAGATTTTATATAGGAAAAAATGTATAAAATAGAAAACAATCAATTTTTATAAATTTTAGAAACAGAATTTGAAACAATCTATTGTGGAGATAACTGTGTAATAAGAGGGCAAATGTTTATATCTGACCTGTTTCTCCTTCGAGTCTATAATGACTAAGTCAGCTCCTTTTTTCTTGCAGTCATCCCTGCCTCCATTCCAGTCTCGACGTGAAGTCGTTGAAGACACAGAAAAGTAAAAACATCTGCTGTTCATCAGCAACCAATTGGGCAAGCACTTGTCACTCCTACCTTATGTAGAATGAAAAATATGTATTATTTATCTTTATGGAATTCTGGAAGATCACTTAAGGTATGAAATTCTTTTATTTTTAATTATTGCATACATTATTATTATTATTATTATTATTATTATTATTGGAATCACATCCATTATAAGGAAAAAATTACCAGGAGTTGAAATTTGAGATTGCATTTTTCTTATGTCTTCTTCTAATTTTTGTTTTTGTGCGATTAGCTCCTTCCTCATATCTGTCTCTCTGTTTAAATTTATCTGCAGGTTTTGGATCTGTTTTACGTCTTCATCATGCTTTTTTTGAAGTGCATTTTTGGACTCAGTCAGATTTCTGTGGTCTGACTGCAGTTGAACA
>JAQQZT010000005.1:10420438-10433755 GCA_030068275.1 Clarias platycephalus | reverse complement strand
AAATAAATCTTAAACATCTTATCTAGTTTTTAAATAACAAAAATGCTTCTCGCCATGAATATAGCCATAGAAGCTGGGCATGGCGTTAAAAAAGAAAGAAAGAAAGAGAGTGAAACCCTGTGTCTAGTCTTCTCAAGAATGTTGTTTGTCCTTTACTGTTATGGATAACAATATGGTAGTATATCCTGATCTAACAAAATGTTAAATTTTTTTTTTTTTTTTTTAGATATTTTTGTTTTAATTGCAAATTTCATAATTTCTTGGGAACTATACTTTTACCACATGACACTGAACAATTTTTTTTCCAAATGACATGCTTTCTAGATCATAATTTTTTATGGCAGACCAATAAAGCATTAAGGGCAGAGCTGATGTGAAATGCTAATAATTAAAGGAGCTGAAAATCTGACAATTTTTGGTATGGTATCGGCAAAGATGATGATCAACCAAAAAGCAACTAAAAATATGGTTATACGATGTGATTTGGGAGTCTACAGATTCCTTCAGGAAGATATGTGAAGTGAAGTGCTATTGGTGATATTCTATATACGTTACATGGAATATTCTGACATAAAATCATTAATCCTTCTGTTTGTTTACACTGATCAGCCATAATATTAACATCACCACCAGGTGAATTGAATAACATTCATATACCAGTAGGCGGCCCCGTAGTCTTGCACCTCCAGGGTCCGAGTTTGATTTCCTCCTTGGGGCGTGTGCATGGAGTTACTACAGTTTTCTCCCACAGCCCAAATACATGCACGCTAGACAAACCAGTCCAATCCATGGTGGCCCCACCCCACAACCCACAGTAACCGAAGGATCCACCGATAATGTCCCAGTGCCAGACATCACATCACTCTCTGAGGGCTCAGAGCCACTCCAGTGGCACATGGGAAACCCAAAACCTCGGCGGCTTTTATGTTAATGATTTGAAAGTTATGATTGAGTGTACTTATGGGTGGTACTTATTTTAATTAAAGGTTACTTACAGTACCAGTAATACCATCCTGGTGCTATGATTGATTACAGAGGGCTTGAATGACCATCAGTATGCTTTCAGAAACTTGCGGTGGGCCTGCGACAGACTTACTGGTCATAAAAAGCAATAGCCCATACTGACAAGCTGCTGATAAGCCACAGTCTCGTGTGTGCGTGTGTACAGTATATGTATGACCGCCCAAGACTTATCATGATTTGCGAATTTGTTTCGATCTGTACCAAAAGTGGCGGAAGTGGAAAATGGGATTTAACAGCAAAGAGTTCATCAAGGCATTTTTGGGATCGTTTTTCCTAAACACTATTCTTTTTTTTTTTTTTCAACCATCTCTTGATTGAGAATTTTTTTTTCTATTTAGTCATGAATAAAGTGCTGATTCTTTAGAATGATCAAGCATGCAATTCTGTCTTTATGTAATGTCGGATTAATGTGTCTGATGCCTTATGTTTGTGACCATGCAGCTCTTTGTCACCTCTCAAACTTGTACATTGTTAAAAAACAACACACAAACATGTAAAGCACATCAATATATCATCACTGTGACTTTTCATTTGCATTTAGGATAATTCCTTGGTGGTTTGGAAGGAGGTTGAGCTTACGGGCCTTTCAGATAAAAAGCGCAGAGATGTCATGAATGAAATCAGCATCCTGTCCATTCTCCAACATAACAACATCATCGCGTATTACAACCACTTCATGGACAAGAACAGCTTGCTGATAGAGCTGGAATACTGCAATGGTCAGAAAAAGCATTTATTTATATTCATATTTGAATTTTTATTTTTTTTTATATGAACTTGTAACATCTGAAACATGTATTTTTTTCCCCAGGTGGAAATCTGTATGATAAAATTAACCAGCGGAGAGGACATCTCTTTGCACAGGAGGTATTATTTCAAAACTGTTCATATTGACAAAGGGTACATAAATAGTTAACTTTGTCTTTTTGTGACTTGAACTTTTGATTATTTTCTCAGGATGTTATATGGTATCTCTTCCAAATAGCATCAGCTGTGGCTCATATTCATAAAGCTGGTGTTCTGCATAGGTAGGAATGTTACATGTATGTCTGATACACTTCTGCTGACTTTTTAAATTTAAATTCAATCTAAACAATACTGTGACTTTGGAGGAACATTATATGCTTTTCTTGCTCACCTTCTTAAAGGGACATAAAAACATTAAATATCTTCCTCACCAAGACGAACTTAATAAAGCTAGGAGACTATGGTTTGGCCAAGAAGCTGGATTCAGAGTATTCAATGGCAGAAACAGTGAGTGAATTCAGCTAGCATTTTGAATATATATTCATTTTTCCTTTTCTGTCTAATCTAAATAACATGTCATTTATCCAAAATCCACATTTATCTCTGTAGCTCAGGCATGACAACATTGACCTAATTTGCTACTCACTTCACAGATACTGCTATATCCTATAGATTGCAATCTGTAATTTGTCCTTAAGTGTGTAGGCACTCCTTACTACATGTCACCGGAGCTTTGTCAAGGGGTCAAGTACAACTTTAAATCAGACATCTGGGCCATGGGCTGTGTTCTATATGAGATGTTGACGCTCACCAGGACCTTCGACGCAACGGTATTTATCGGGGGGAGAATACCTTACTTTTGTTGTTAATCTTAGCACTGGCTGTTTGGCCTAGGATTGCTTATTGCCCATTTTATCTCCAGAACCCTCTGAACCTGTGTGTGAAGATCGTCCAGGGCAACTTTACTATGGAGATGAACTCAGATGTTTATTCAGCAGATCTCATAAAGATAGTCTATGAATGCTTGGATCAGGTGAGCAGATCGAAAGTGTTTTTTTTTTTTTTTTTCCCTTTTTCCTTTTGTTCCCTCTTTTCCTAATGTAAAGCTATAATCACTTTACACAATAGTTTGTGTTATTAGAGTTACAGGCAGTGTTGGGGGACGTTACTTTTTAAAGTAACTAACTACATTACAAAATTACTGTGATTAAAAAGTAATCCGTTACATTACAGCGTTACTTTCTGATAAAAGTAACTAGTTAGAGTACTTTTTCATTGCAGAAAATGAAAACTCCTTTGTGATTCCTCATGCATGTTGTTTTAGTCAAGACCTTTATAATTATTCTGCCATCATCACTCAGCGAAGTTTGGCCCATAATCTGTTAACTACCAATACCCCTATCTCATCTATGCGGTTTCGCGTCACGATTCATCGCGAGTTTTGGCGCTGTGATTAGGTTTCCATCTTTCCACGCGTTGGCCCTCCCATAGTCAAACCGCATAGGTGAGATAGGGGTATAAGAGCAGGAATAACAGAGGGGGGCGGGTTATCGGGGCGGGGCTTGTACGACGACTTTCACACACACACTAAGGGTTTGGGAATGACTGCTGTCTGGCTTACGGATTACATAAATTGTCTAAATAACGGATACATTTTTGAAAAAGTAACTAAATAACTTAAATTGTGGGCCTAACATGTTAGATTACTCATTACATCAAAAAAGTACTTTGTAACGCGTTACACCTAACACTGGTTCCAAGTATGTAGTTTGGCAGTACAAAATAATGCAAATGGAGATGCTAACAAAAGACTGTAACTCAGCAGTAAATAAGTGCATATACATTTGTGTTTTAGGATCCAGAGAAGAGACCTAGTGCTGACGAGATTCTTGACCAGCCCATTATCTCCTGTGATAAACAGTGAGTGTCAAACGATAGAAAAGCATGGTTCATAAAGAATGCTTATTGTGAAGAGTAAACTTCCTGTTGCATTCAAAAAACTGTTAATTTTTATATACGGTGTGTGTGACTGGACAGTGTTTCTGTGTTGCTGATGTTTTAGCTTACGTTTCTGTGCAAAAGTCTGGGGTACACTTTTTTTTTTTAAATAAGAATTTTTTTTGAAGAAATGTCAGATTGACCAAAATGCTTGGTAAAACTTACAAGGTAAGATTTTTATAAAACTGGATTTTTAACTGCCATGAGTTTTTAAAAAAAATCTTCTTTCCCCTAGATGGTGTTAAATTTTGCAGGCTTCTCTTTTCATGGGCCTCCCCTCTTTCTCTTTATTCCTTATATGGTAATCCTTCCTATGACTTTTATTTCCCCAGATTTCTAAACAACATGCTAATGGCTAAGATGTAGTAGACTCTGGAACAGGATTAGTCCTTTATATACCTCTTTATTTGTGAATAAACCAGTACATTCAGACACTGCGTGTGTGTGTGTGTCTGTCTCTCCCTCTCCGGAGCGGCGTGTCAGAGCCCGCCCGTGAGCATTTCGATGCATAGCAAAGTTATGCCAAATATTGATTATCGGTTAGTGCTGTTTTTTTTGTTCGTTTATTCCCCCCTAATATTTTTTTAACTATTTTTTCATTAGCTTTACAGCATTTGTTTACATGTGCCTCTGACTTTTGCACAGTGTTGTATATCGTCCAGTCAAGTGCTTCGATTTGTCAACCACTTTAACTGTTGCATTTGTAATGTTCTGTTTACTTTTGCAAAACATAAGGTTTTATTTTCAGGACCAAAGCATGAGAACATAGATTTTTTTTGTCCTAAGGTAAAGCTTTATTTTTTGGGGGTCCTGAAAGTAAAA
The DNA here is from genome assembly GCA_030068275.1 of Clarias platycephalus. Taxonomy (NCBI): domain Eukaryota; kingdom Metazoa; phylum Chordata; class Actinopteri; order Siluriformes; family Clariidae; genus Clarias; species Clarias platycephalus. The sequence continues at coordinate 10,429,165 of JAQQZT010000005.1, read as the reverse complement.
TCTCAACAATATTTTAAAACTTTGTCGATGCTTGCAGGAAGTTGGAGACACGTGTGGCTGCCCTGAATTCAGCTATAAAGAAGCCCAGGTAGGTGTAACAATAAATGCGTCTTCGTTTAGTATGCTTTTACAAGTCTGTGATTAATTCAGTATATATATTTGTTTTAGGTTGAGCACAGTGTCGGACACGCCAGTTGCTGTAGTAACCACCCGTTCCAGAGAGATGTATTTCTGGGGAGGAGGGAAGTTTACTCCTCAGAAACTGGACGTGTTTAAGGGTGGCACTAGTGCTCAGCAAGTGTGTGCAGGGGAGACACATTTCGCTGTGGTTACTGTGGAGAAAGAGCTTTACACCTGGGCTGTAAGAATAAAAATAAATATTCTGCACATAATTGTCATAATCAGAGTTTGTTTGTTTTTTATTGGACACTGAACAAAATATATGCAGGTAATTTAATTGTTTTTTTTAAAGATTGATGTCATTTGTCTAATCATTAACAAACTTGCTGTGAAAAACCTGATTCTTTTACTCACTCTCACTCACTCATCTTCTTATACCGCTTTATCCTGTATTCAGTGTTGCGGGGGGCCTGGAGCTTATCCCAGGAGACTTGGGGCACGAGGCGGGACACACCCTGGACAGGGTGGCACACACATCGCATGGCACACACATACAAAAACTCACATGCCCATTCACACACTGCAATTTGGGAACGCCAATTAAACCTAACCTACATGTCTTTGGACTGTGGGAGGAAACCGGAGTACCCGGAGGAAACCCACCAAGCACGGGGAGAACGTGCAAACTCCATGCACACAGAGACGGGAATCGAACCCAGACCCTGGAGGTGCAAGTGACCGTTCTAACCACTACACCACCGTGCGGCTGATTCTTTTACTGTATGAAAAAAAAAAAACTTAATGGCGAAAGGTTAATTTTTAATTAGTTTAAAAAGTGGAGAGGGTTCTGAATCTGATGGTTGTACTTGGGATAGATTTGTAAGTCGACTCCTTCATGTAAAGGTTGCTTGCCTGTAGCTTTGAGCATGGCTTTGAGACACGGTGTAATTTCAGGTGGACAAGCATTTACTTTGTATAATCGAAGCATGTTATTTTGTATGTGTATTTTGCTGTGTAGAGTGTTCAAGGTGGCGCTAAAATGGTGGGCCAGCTCGGGCATGGGGATCAGGCCTCATACCGACAACCTCGCAAAGTGGAACGTCTGCAGGGAAAAGCCATCAGGCAGGTGTCCTGTGGGGCAGACTTTACTGCCTGTGTGACTGGTAAGTGAAGAATAAAAGCTTATTGACTTTGTTAAAGATACATTGGGTTTAAGAAAAGTAATCAAACATATGATTATTTCAGTAGATTTTCTTGCTGTGTTAATAAAACCAGGTTGTGTTTATGTTTATGAATGTGTGCTTTGATCTTTCCTACCAGATGAGGACCAAATGTACATGTTTGGCTCAGACTATTATGGCTGTATAGGTGTGGAGAATGATAGGGGTATGGAAGTTCTAGAGCCGGTTCTGTTGGAGTTCTTTCAGGAACGACCAGTGCGACAGGTATCTTGTGGCGATAACCATGTGGTAGTGCTGACACACAGTGGACATATTTATTCCTGGGGCTGTGGAGAACATGGTAAGCACTAGATATGTTCAGAGTACCAAAAAAGTAAAAAAGATTGCAGTATTATTGTTTTTTTAAATAACACGTGTTTTATTAACATGAGATTGTGTTTTTCTGGGCAGGTAGACTTGGCCTGGACTGTGAGGATGACTTTGCCTCTCCTATGCTAGTAAGTATATATAGTTCATTTGTATTAGTCTTTCATGCATTTCTGGTAAATATTTACATGATATCATGCAGTCTGTGCTGAACTGTTTTATGTTGCATATAGTTAATTGTGTAGTTGCACATTGGTACACATGAATATACTGTAGCATGGGTGTGTTCCTTATGTCCACTGTAATTATTTCATTTGATTGAGTCTTTTATATTTTAATGAAAATTCAAATGCAACATTAAGCACAAAATTTATCACAGTAACAAATGGAGGGCACGTAGCCTTCAGTTTCTGTAACTTGCCTGTATTATATGTGTGTTGTGCAGGTTGAAGTACCAAAGGGTGCCTGTATTGACTCTGTGTGCTGTGGGAACGATGGAACGTTTTTCCTTGCCGAGTCTGGAAAAGTCTTGGCCTGTGGAAATAATGAATTTAACAAGCTAGGTCTCAATCAAGGCATTACTGGTATCAAGAACCACCTTGGGGAGGTATGAACCTCATGGAGGGCTCACACCGAAGCAATTTCTTGTGTTTTAGCGTACATATGTTTAACCCTCAAAATGTCTAAGAACATCTAACTGTCATTTAGGGTTGTCAGGACATACCATTCACAACAACTCTGACTTTAGTAAAGCTGCTTGCCCGCTTTAGGATCCAAATCATCGCCCTTGGAAAGACTCATACAGCAGCCATTGATGGTAGAGCATTTATTTAAAAAATTTAAGTCTTTTGGTATTACAAAATAACTCATTTGGTATTACGGAATCACCTAATTTGTTTTTATACAGAACTATTAGAAATATTCATTATTTTTTTCTTTTTGTTTTGTAACTGTAGAACGGGGACGTTTGATGACATTCGGCTGCAATAAATTTGGCCAGCTTGGTGTGAAGGACTTCAAGAAACATCAAGGTGTTCAACTGCTTTTAGGACCCTTTGGGGGGAAAGTTGTCTCCAAAGTTTCCTGTGGAGATGGCTTCACGATTGCTACCACAGAGGGTGAGCAAGGAGCATATCAATGAAAAGAGGCAAAAAGGGAATGTATAGGAAGTATACTAAAATTAAGTGAAAGCACATACACTATTAACAGCTATTATATTTTTTCCTTTTAGATAATCAGATCTTTGCATGGGGAAATGCAGGAAATGGACGTTTAGGTATGCCTGCTGATCGAGGATTTGGCTCCGAGGTTTGCCCTGCTCTTCCTCGTCCCATATTTGGTTCTCTACATCACGTGCCTGACTTGTCCTGCAGGGGTTGGCACACAATCATTATAATGGGTAATTAGCTTACCTTTTACTCCACAAAACTAGGGCTGCAGATTTTACACATTTCTTTTAAATGATTGTTGACAACATAGCAAATTAAGAATTATTCATTAACAATTTATGATATGATATATTTAACGTTAGTTCATGTTTGATTTAAATATTTCAAGTGGGACAATCCCAACATTTTAGTTATGTGACACAATTGATTTAATAAAGCCTACTTGAACTTGAACGTGTCACTTCAACCATATACAGTTAGTACACAGTGAAACGAAACAACATTCCTCCAGGACCAAGGTGCTACATGCAACATAAATTTACAACATAAATTAACAGAAAAACTAAACTAGCTAACTAAGAGGCCTAGTTAGCTGGTTAGCGGAGACAAGACAGATTGACCTGACAACATAAATTAATAACATAAATTAACACAAAAAACTAACTACCGGTAGCTAACCCAGAGAGGAAGACTATGTACGGTTTTGTTTTTTTACAGACAACATAAAGTGCACGTGCAAATGTGCAAACAAAGTGACAGTGCGACAAACACGACATAACATAACATCATACTCTGTGGTGATGAGTTGAGGTAGTGGAGAACCAGTACGTTCTTTAACGTAGCAGCAAGAATTAAGAAGTTATTTAGCTCAAATTGTTTAAACAAACAGTGAAACTGTAAATGAAACGCTTGTTTTTCTTCATTTAAAAATAAGGTCACTAAAAATACAATGTGCACCCTCTTGTGGTGCACAAGTTAATAGACAGATGTGCTACACAAAACAAACATGAATCTACTACTGCTTAAATAATATCACTATTACTGACCACAATCTAGTAAAAAAAAGTAGTTTGAATTTTAAGTAGGGTTCAGCATTATAACATTAACGTTCTGATCTTGTAAATTTTTATGCTTCTCACAGAAAAGCTGCTTAACTCCAAAACAATCCGTTCAAACAGTAGTGGAGTGTCCATTGGAAGTGGTAAGAAATTTGATAATTTGGTGTTATATTTTTGTTTACATACTTGCAGTTCCATATAAATTGAGTGCTTAATTTACCTCGTGTTGATCTGTAGTTTGATGGGGATTTGTTTTGAATTGAATTCTGATTTTTTTTCTGTAAATATTGTTAGGAATAGGTCAGAGCCCCAGCTCTTCTATGGACTTGGATATATACACGTCAGACTCGGGAGGTGAGATGCGGGAGGGTAATATGGGAGGTACAGTGGAGGTTGACCTGGAGGAGAGAGGTCCTGAGACTCCATCAATGGTATCAATGGAGAGCAAGACCAATGAGAGTTCTTGTCCATCTTGGTTGCAGAAGGTATACACTGCTGGCTACTTCAGTAAAGTACTTCTCTAGAACAGGTAGCCTCCCTGAAGATGCCTCGAGTTCACTTCTGATTTTCCCTCTTCAGGAGTTGCAGGATGCAGAATTCATTCCCATGCCTGGTGGCCCGTTGACTTCATCCTACACAAAAAGTGACACACTCCCATATGAGGAGCTGAAAGAACTGAAGGCAGCTGCGGCAGCTGCTGCTAGTGGAAATGACTTCATGGTACTTTTTTTTTAATTTTTTTAAATTGAGGATTCTTAGGTTTTTGAGTTAAAAACACAATCAATTGTCATTGTAACAATGTTCATGTATTCTGTATATCTTTCCAGCAAACAGCATGGGTAGACTATGAGAACTTGAATGGTTTGGACTCTGGACCTTGTAAGAAAAATAACTTGCCACAACACCAACATCCACAGCAGACTTGCTGCCAAGCGAGCAGTGAGTTGGCACAGGTAAGAATTTCAGAGACATAAGAATAGACAACTTGTACTGCTTTGTTTTTAATATGCTTCCACCACTAACATTGTATATTAATACTGAATATATTGAAGTCATGACAACTAATATGGAAAAATGTGTTAAATAACCCAGAATGTTTTGTGTTTTTGATTCTTCAAATTAGCCACCTTTTGCTTTGATGAAAGCTTGGCATACTCTTTAGATTCTCTCAATGTGCCTCATGTGGCAGTCACCTGGAATATGGTTTTCCAACAATCTTGAAGGACTTCGCAAAGTTGTTGTGTACTTGTTGTCTGCTTCTTATTCGCTCTACGTTTTATCTCCTCCCAAATCATCTCATCAGTTGGATTTAGATTGGGTGATGGAGGTGTGTTTTGGATCAGTGTCTTGTTGGAAAATAAATTATGGTCCCACTAAGTGCAAACCAGATGGGATGGCATGTCACTACAAAACGCTGTGGTAGCCATGCTAATTAAGTGTGCCCTCAGTTTTGACCAGGTCATCAACAGTGTCACAGCAAAGCACTCTCACACCCTTACACCAACCTCCTCCATGCTTCACAGTGGGAGCCACACATTCAGGAACCGTCTGTTCATCCACTCTACGTCTAGCAAAGACATTGCGGTTAGAACCAAATCTGAACAGATCTGAATTCAGTCTCCTCTGAACAGTGGATGTTGATGCCTGAGACTTGAACTTCAAAAAGCTTTTATGTGGCCTCTAGTCTGGAGATGCTGTAAATCTGCAGTTTATAAGGCTGGCCATTCTACTAAACTTATTCTGAGGGGTAGCTCTTGTTCATTCTTTACTGGACGGTCCTCACGAGAACCTGTTTTATCATAAAGTTTGATGGTTTTGACGACTGCACTTGGAGATACAATCAAAATTCTTAATGTTTTTGGCTTGACTTACCTTTATTTTGTTAAAGTAATGATGGAATATCTTCTGAGTTTTTCTTACCATACTATGAATGTATGCAGTAGTCTTAGTAGCATTAAATGGGGCTGTACTCGCTCTTCCTCCGCACAAGACAACTGATGGTCCAAAGAACATTAAGGGACGCCTGTGAATTGAAAGCACTTCCAGAAAACTACCTTGTGAATCTGATGAGAATGACATGATTGTGCCAAGCTGCCACCAAAACTAAATGTAGCTATTTTGAACAAACTAAAATATAAAACATATTCTGGGTTGTTTAATACTGAAGGCATCCAAACAATAAAAGAAAATGTTGTAATTACATAGTAAACAACAAAAAAAGTGTTAATGTGCTCTGTTGATTATGGAAACCAGAAAATGAAATAAGTTTGCAATTGAACAGTCAAGGTTACAGCAAGGTCAGATGTCTGAAAGTTTTTTTTATAAGTAGCAACCTTCCTGTTTGAAAAAATAATAATGGATATTGCTTGGATACAAATGAGTACCAGGAAAGACTAGGCTTCCCCATTGACACGACTGTTGACAAGTTTTACTGAAAGGGGTAATACCAAACAAATCCAAGAAGATCATTAGAGATTTGTGTCATGACTTTACATGATATTACTTCTTTTTAATATTACGTGCTTGGTTTACATAAACCGTTTTCTGTTGTAGCTCAGAGAAACAGTGAAAAATCACGAGGCAACAATCCAACTGTTGCAGAAACAGGTGAGTAGCTGTGTGTTTCTATATCTGCATGGAAACCAGTAGCTTGAATCACCTTCTGTTAGTCACCTTCTGCTAGGGCTTGGTAATTTTTAAGGGGGACAGCTTTAGATTTTCTCCAAAGAGAAAGATGAGTCAAAGGTGAATGCTTAGGATATCGCACACTTACTGTAAGCACTATTTACACAGGATTAGTATTACCTGGGGATCTTGTGTGATTTGTAATAATTGCGGGAGGTTGTCTGTGATCTTAATCTTGTGAGATTCGGCCTTGTCTGTAAATCAAAAATTCCCCTTGTAAGTTACCAACCATATTTCGCCAAACACCAAGGTTCTGGTAGGGGTCATTTCTAAATCACACGAGTTCCAGGTAATAGTAATCCTGTGCGAATAGTGCTAAGAACTAGGAGACTATAGGATTTGTAGATGTGTCTGTTAGCCCGTTAATGCGCTGGAGATTATGTCCATTAGGAATACTGTTTTAAACACCCATATTTTTATCAATTGTCAGTATAATGACCAGCTCGAGGAGAACGAGAGACTGAGGAAAGCCTTGAATGTCCTCAAAGGAGGTGCTGATCATTGTGACAAGAGCAACCACCATGGGAGTCCTCCTGATGAAGAATGAGGGAGAGAATGAGACAACACATGGACTTAACATGTAACAACACAACACATGTAACACATGGTATAACGCAGTGCAGTAAAAGATCTTCTCTGAACTGATACCCAAGTGAGTAGCTGATTGGGAAAGATTTTACTCAGTTGGACCTGAGTGTTCCTACCATCACAGCATGAGGGGAATGACTGTGCTTTACCATGTATTTTTGCTGCCTCTGGTAATAATCAAGGGTTATTCTCTTCTTGTATCAGTACAAAGTTATATTAGTTGTCCACAGCATTCCTGCTGCATTATGGCTGTATTTACCAATAGTGTTTTTTTTCTTTTTCTTTTTTTTTTTTCTTTTCTTTTCTTTTCTTTTTTTAAATCTGGAATAATTATGGTTCAGTACTGCTTAATACTTGACAGGATCTTTTAAAATGCATATTTGGATGATAAATGCTATTGCCAAGCCAGCACCTATAGTAGCAAGCTTTAAGCTAGTTTACGTGTGGGGCCTTTATTTTCAGTATTGAGTTCAATGCATCTTTTTTTTTTCTCCCCCTCACAGGAAAAAAAATGCATAGACATTTCCTTCAGTTGTATATTGTGGGGCCTTCAGATATGACAAACCTATCATATGTATTTTCTTGTGTGTGTCTCTTTACATACTTTATTTGGAAGAGTTTTTGAAACCTGCCACCATCTTTTTTATTTTTGAATGTTGTCCGTTATACGCAAATGTGTATTAACGGTTTTGCGCATATCATCCAGCAATCTGTGATGAGGAATGTACTACTGATTTTCAGACTATGTATACTTGTCTCCCTCTTATGGTTGCAGTGAAAGATGAATGAAAGATGACCTATTCCTGGATGTTCTTTGTGTTTCTAAACCTGTGGGTGAATCTTGGGCTGCTTCTTCACATCTTTTTAATTGCTCCTACTTGTTTTCGTTTCTTATACCTTTAGTAGTAAGGAGAAGAGAAAGTAGCAATACAAGAGTATAGAGTGAACATGTTTACCAACTGAGGTGCCCTTGTTTGCAGAAACATCGCTATTAAAGCAACTTATTAATGATGTTTTACAGAGCATACTGAATCTTCATATGCACAGGAAGTCCGGTACATTGCAATTGTTTAAGGTTCTTTTAGTGCCTTATGTTATTGTATAGTTTCATTGAATTTGAGTTTATGGGAGAGCTGGAGCATTTAAAGGTGCAATAGTTGATTTCCCCACTTACGCCCTACAAATAATCTGGAAAGTATATGAAAGCATGATCAAAAATTTTGGATTAAGTTATGGACTCAACCATTGAGAAATCCTGTCTTGAAAACCAACTTCCAGGCTGGGATGCTTGTTTGTGTTTTTTGCATACACTGTAGGTCCAGATGGAAAGAGGTTTATGGATCTTATTCACCTACGTAACTGTTAAAGATCTAATCTTAAGCAATAAGGCTAGTCTTACTTGATGCCATTAAAAAAAAAAAGAAGAAATTCTCCATACATCACATGGTATCAAACACGAGTTTGACCAAGTGAGTATCTGTATGCTTTTGTTTTACAAGCCTCTTAGATTTAGCTCGGTGCATTAAAAAAAATAAATATATATATATATATATATATATA
>JAQQZT010000005.1:10399318-10420338 GCA_030068275.1 Clarias platycephalus | reverse complement strand
AATAAAAAAAATAAATATATATATATATATATATATATATAGAAATTTTTAAACTTGATGTGTCTGTGGCAGGCTTTGATTTTTTTTTTTTTTTTATATATACTTTGATTGATTTCTGGGCCACAAGCTGAAGAATGTATTATTGAGGAGCCGGTGAGACTCAGTTAAGGTGTTGTGGAAAGCCCTCTGTTCCACCTTTTTTTCCTGACTTGCTGCTGCATTGTTACTGTCTAAAGGAGAGCAGAAGCCAAAACCAGTTATCTGACCTTTTTTTTTTTTTTGGTGGGCTGGCAACACCATCTCCCCCTCCCCCTTGTGGAATTTTGCTTTTAATTATATTGGAATACATTTATAATATCCTCTTTTCAGTCCACCTGTACTGATACAATATTTTGTTATAATTTGAGCTCTTCTAGGTTTTAATGGGTTTGTGTGTAGGTTACTCCTGTTACAGCTCAACCAGGTCATAAAATAATCTTTGGATAGATCATTTGTCTTTATGTATTACAAAATCCTGTACAGTAGGTAACATTTTTACAGGATGCTTATCAAAATGTTCATGCCAAAAGTGGGTGTAATTGTACATGCACTTTCCGAACACACCAAATTCTCTGCTTTTTAAAATTTCAGTGAAACCAAGGATGTTTTTATGTATTTGTGTATATTGCATAATTCTATTTTTATATTTTATTTTCGTTATGACTATATCTCACTGTGCTCCATTTGTTAACGATGGATAGCAAATTGCCCACATCTTCAGTGCAAAATGTAAGCAGTAACCTGCAAAAAATAATAATACTTTTTTGCAAGTTGAGATAAATTAATAAATTGTAACTTAATTAACAAGCGAGGTCTTGCTATACGAGTAGTACGCATGCGTTTTGTCTGCCGAGCGTCACGTGATCACATCTGCCATGCTCAGTCTTAGTGTGCGTGTGCCACTCGTATAGTCAACATCAGTATGCAAATGTACTGTTAATTATAACATTGTGACCACGTGTGTGCGTAAAGCAAGTGTCATTAGAGAGGTTCCTTGTTAAAGATCCAGTTTCCAGAGTCTCTCTGTCAAAGAGCAGTGATTCCGTTAGTGTATGCATGCGTGTCATTAGAGAGGTTCCTTGTTAAAGAAGTTTCCAGACAGAGCAGTGTTTCCATTAGTGTGTGTTTTTTGTGTGCGTGTAAGTCATTGTACACAGTAGCCCCCTCCCTCCTCTTCTCTCGTCGTACTTCAGCTTCACACACACACACACACACACACACACACACACACACACACACACACACACAAACACTGCTCTGTCGGGATTCTTTAATGTAAAGTGCAGGATTATTTGTTTTATTTTTACTTTACATTTTTTCTATTACTTATTTTTATATGAATATTTTCGGGTTGTGGAAAGAATTATCCGAGTTTCCATTATTTCTTATGGGGAAATTCGTGATTTGATATACAAGCCTACTTCCGGAATGAATTAGGCTCGCAATCCAAGGTTTAACTGAGTGTGTGGGTGTGTGTATATATAATATAGCAATTTAGCAATTTATGTTTACCTTCTAAAGCTGCATATGCTGACTTATGATGGTATATAATGTTTCTGCTTTCTATATTCCTTTATTTTATTGAGATTTTCATATTTTTTAGAAACCTAAGTGCTTTTCTATATTGAAATGTTTTCACCAAAGACTGTATGGCTGATGTCTGTTGTGGGTGTACTGAAGTGTTTTCCAATATGTAACTGCACAAACATACTGTAAGTGAGAATTGCATGCATTGTTTTAATAAAAGTACTTGAGTTTTAATGATGTGTACCCAATCACATTATACAAAATATGTGCAATTTATATTATACTACTTATATTTCTTCACTTTATATTAGTACATAGAGTATTTAGCTTTTATTGTTTGTCATCAGATAAATGCAAACCCAGACAATGATATAATTACTTCAGATTTGCTTTGTGTATTTTACAGGGCTTTTTTTCACCTGCATTGTTTGTTTATTTTTTATGGCAGTGGACATTCTCTGTTTTTCTAAAAAAAAAAAAAAAAAGAAGAAGAAAAGATATATTTTTTTAAATAAGACATAACTATTCGAGATGGGGGGGGGGTCGATTAAAATATTAAATGTGATTATTTTATGTGCTGATTCACGTATCACCACACTGACTGACTGCAAATTGACTTCTAAATGATTACATTTATAATAGACATGCATTTATAATGGAAATGGCCTTTTTCAGCCATGACTAATCAGATATAGAAATAACCAATTCTATGCCTGGTGCAACAGAAATGCATTTTCTCCCATCTGTATTAGTGACAAACACACTAATTAAACATACTTATACCAGGCTCAAGGCTTTGGAGGCATTTGAGACTGTAAAAGGTCTGTTTCTTTATAATCCTACAGGTCTTACACTGAACTATTCACACATGGGCGTCACATGTGGTAGGAGTCTATTCTTTGCTAAATTTGTTTAAAGTTAAATGTTAAACTTTTGTATTCAAAGTTAGTTTATATTGTTTAAATGCTGCACTTGTATTTTAAGTAAGAAATTTGAATGAACTACATTTAACTGCTCATGTTCAGTTCAGCGGTAAAGCTGATGAATAAAACCAAGGTACAGGCCTTTCAAGATTTTTTTAAGGCCTTAAAATTGTAACAAAATCAGGAAACTAATCTATATATTTTTTTTAATCGTTATGCTTACAGAATTGTAATATTAATTGAATCGGCACCTAGGTATCGTGATATTGTATCAGGTGGTGACTAGTGATTCCCATCCCTATTCACTAGAGATGGAGGGGAAATTTATTCAGGGTATGTATTGAGATTTTGTTTTGTTTAAATGCTACACTCAGTTTTTAAGTAAGAAATCTAATGGTATAAGAAACAGGCTACATTTAATCATTAACTCTCTTAAAGGTTTCAAATTGTAAAATTTATTGAATCTGCATCTGAGTAGCGTGATATCGTATCAGCTGGTGAGTCCTATCACTATTCTGTATGCAATCACATTTAATGGCGCTCTACTGACACTTCGGGATATGCTTCTTAGCTGGGCCAGAAGTGAAACATCTGGTGCAGTGGGGACAGGTTACACAATCTGAATACAGGTTTGGCTGAAAGCCCCTTGGTGCTTGATGTAAGTTGCAAATCAAATCCTCATATTTCAGACGCCAGCTGCTCTTCTTGGGCTGAGGACATAAGAAATGTATTCTGATGTAAGCTAGACAGTATCATATTAAAACAGCTGGAATGATTTAATGATTTACATGTGCTAAAAACCCAACCAGAATCATAAATTGCTTTTGTATTTCTTCATTTCCTCTGTCCCTTTGCTCCTCACTTTTCACCTTGTCTCCAGATCTACTTATTATTTAAATCTTCCTTAGTGTTTCTGTTGCTTTTTCGAGGTTTCCCTATAAACACATTTTCCTTGTGTATTTCCGTTGCTAGCCGGATCTCATCATCATAAAGTCGACAACAATAAAAAAAAAACAAAAAAAACAGCATTTGCTAAGCTCTATTAAAATAAATATAAGGTTGATCTATGATGGGTGACAGTTCATGGACATTAGATCACCCGCTGTATATTTTTTTGTAACTTAAAATGTCTTTCGTTTCTCAGATAGCTGCTTTTTCTCTTCAATTTCTACACAAAAACCCCGAGCACGTAGGATGTAAAACAACAAAAACCACAATCAAACTAGTTAACCATCCGACTCGGTCATTATAGCAGAGATGGATTTGTTGATGCGAGTTGCTTAGAGACAAGACGACCTACATGACGTCCCTTCAGCTACGTAATAGGTTCCGGAGAGCTGCCGTTGAGGTGACCCGGATGTAAGAAACCCCGCTGACTCTGAGTGGATGTTTTCTGCTGCTCATGAGTAAAACAGTACTGATTCCAAGTCAGTCTTTATATTTATTGCTCTGGAAGGTAAATGTCTGTTCCTGAACGCTCGTTATGGTAAAGATTTATGCGGGCTATACGTCTTTAGCTAGACCTGCTTCAATTCTGCTTTAATGCTGTTGGGCTAACAGGTTTAGAGGAGTTTAATTTCTATAGACATTTATTCTCCAGCCGAGACCGTAAGCATGTCCACAGAGGAGCTGCTCTCAGTAGATTATGAAGTGTACGGGAGAGTCCAGGGAGTGTTTTTTCGAAAGTATACTCAGGTAAGGTTACCCTGTGTTGGATTCATACAGACTGATATCTATATAAAAAAATAAATAAATACAATATCATGACAGCCACTACAATACCGTATTTTCCAGAATATAAATCGCTTTTTAGTCATTTGCCTGGCCGTGCGTTTTCTTCTTCTTCTTGATGTTTACCTGCAGTTGGCAAGTATGTTGCATTACCGCCACCTTCTGGTCGGTCTGGAACTCCCTTTCAGTTTAAATCTTCTATTGTATTTTTTTTTTTGTATTATCTATTTTTATATGAAAATTTTATATTTATGAGACTTATACACCAGTGGAACTTATTAAAAAAAAAAAAAAATTCTAATAGTTCGGTGCGACACATAGTCCAGAAAATATGGCGAGAATGAGAATGATGTGTAATGTGTGAATATTTTCAGTCTGAAGGGAAGAAGTTGGGTTTGGTTGGCTGGGTGAAGAACACTCCGGCTGGAACGGTAGAGGGTCAGCTCCAAGGTGCAGCGTCTAAAGTCCGACAGATGCAGGAATGGCTCCAAACCACTGGCAGTCCAAAGTCCCGGATCGTAAAGGCAGAGTTCAGTAATGAGAAAATAATCAAGAACATGGACTTCAAGGATTTCAAAGTTGTCCGCTAATAAGTTAATAAATTTTAGTTAAAATGAATGGACTGGTGATATGAATTCTAATTTTATTTAAAGTTATTTAAGATAAGCTATTTGCCTGTTACACTGAAAATAACGTTACACTCCAATGAGGGATAGGCTGTACCCAGCACATGCTGTAATAAATGAAATAACAATGCACTTGCTTTTGATGTGATCTTTGCGCACACACCTGTTATTTAGTATGTATGCTACATGGGTAGTTTTGAACAAGTTGTATCAGTGGTTGGTCAGTTTTTAATCATTTAATTAGATGTATGACAGACCATTGGGATTCAGTGAGATCATGTGTTCACACTCAGCTAAATGTCTCACAAGCTGAAGAGTGTATTATTGAGGAGTCAGTGAGGCTCAGTTAAAGTGATGTCGAACGCCGACTTTTCCTGACCTGCTGCTGCCTTGTTACTGTCTAAAGAATCTGACATTTAGATTTTTTCTTATTATATAAAGTTTTAAAATTCATTTAAATATATTATGTTTATTAAATAAAATTTCCTCCTAGTCCACTTGTTTCTTATGCTATATTTTGTTATAATTAATTTGTGAGCTCTGCTAGTTTTCAGTACCTTTGTATGTGGGTATTCTGTTACAGCTCAACCAGCACAAAAAATTATCTTTGGATACGTCCATCTTCTTCTTCTCTTCTTTTTCTTTGTCCTTCTCCTCCTTGTTGTTTAACGGTGGTTGGAATCCAGTAAGTTGCATTACCGCCAACTGTAGATCTCACTCTTTCTTAGCTTCCAAGCCTCTTAAATATGATTTTCCAGTCCAGCCTTCCTTAAAAAACCTTAAGTTCTTCACTCTCTATTCTCTTATGAAAAGTGAGAAGGGAAAGGCGATTTGAAAGACTTTGAAAGTTTGAAGAAAGAATATTATCTTGAGAAACATGATTTTTATAGATATCTTCACCTACGCAATCACTTTGAAAACAACATCAAAAGTAAAACAGACTTTGACGACCCAATTGTAAAGATATTTAGAGGTGCTTATCAAGGTGATTTAAATAATGGTGTCATATCCAAATTTTATAACGGTCTTAGGATAAAAAAAATATATATATATACAGAATATATTAAAGAAAAATGGGGAATGGCTTGATGTACACAACATATGGCGGGAATTTGGATGGAAATGCCTTATCAGATTCTTTATTACACCAAAACAGAAGGCACATATTGAGGGACACCAAATGCTGGAGACCGTGTGGGTTTCGGGAAGCCAATCATTGGCATATATTGTGGGAGTGCCCAGTGATCAAACCTTTCTGGGCAGACCTTCATAAAGCAGTGGAAAGCATACTTAAAACCTCAATGCCCTTGCACTTTTCCACATTATTTTTAGGAAGTGTTGACTTCCAAATAAGATCCTCCGAGAGATACCTATTTGGCATTTTAACAACTGCTGGTAAAAAAGCACAAGACATTGGTTGCTTCCTGGATCCCCCACAATACGAGAGTGGATGGATATAGTAAATTATATTTATTTTATGGAAAAGATTACTTTTTCTCTTCGTCTGCAAAAGAATGTGTTTAGAGAGGTCTGGTCCAGGTGAGTCAGATATATAAAACCATTACGGCCAGACTTTGTGGAAGTATAAAACAATTGATCTTGCTTTTCTGAATGGGAAATATTGTCATTTCTATGGGATGCCTTTTCCTTGTCGGAAGCCAGCGGATTTTTCCCCATAGTTTACAACGTAGACCAGGAACAAACAGTTGACATTATTCAGTACAGCGTATGATTATTAAGTTTATGTCTAACCTCCCCAGAATTGTACAAATGATTATTGTTATTAATGATATTATTAGAATTTTATTTTGTTTATCTAGTTCTGTATTATGTTAAACAAGGAAACTGATTGGCAGAGAACAATGTAATTACATTTGTTTGGAAATAATGTATTGTTGTTTAAACTGCTACATCAAAATAAAAACAATAATAATAAAATAAAGTAATTCTTCCCTCTCTGATCTTGTCTCTGTGACTATAGATCTCACTCTCCCTCACTTAACATTTAAATGAACTTCCCGCCCAGTCTTCATTAAATAACATTAAATGCTCTCGTTCCTGATCAGTGACTCCCCATTCTTTCAACACTGACTTTTACTCTCCCTAGTTCTTGGAGCTGTGACATATCTACCTACTCCCGCATAAATTTCCTGCATCAGAGCAATACATGCCCATCCTTATTCTTATTGTTCTTCCTGCTGGGTTACGTTACTGCCAACTGTAGGTCTAATTTTCCCTCATCTTCCTAGCCTCTTAAAGCCTTTTTTCCAGATCAGCCTTTCTAATTTCTAATTCTTCTTTCCTTCATCTTGTCTTGTTCTGTCTTGAACGTTTCGTTTACTTCATCCGATACTTCCACACGTGCTTTCTTCTCAACACATTTCCTCTCAGTACCACTCAGCATGTAGTTTAAGTTCTGTATGTTGCACCACCACCATCTATAGATCTTAGTCTCCTCAGCTACCCTGCCCTTTAAAGCCGACTTTCCAGTCCAGTTTTCCTCAACAAACAAAACATATAAGAAAACAATTCCATTCTATTCTCCCTATTTCCTAGACCTGTGCCATCATATCTAGCCTCTCCTGTATATATTTCCTGCACAAGAGAAGTACATGCTCGACAGTCTCACCTTTATCCTTCAGCGGTTATTGGTGCACTAATGCTTGAGCTTTATTCAATGTGGCGTCGACATCAGCCCCAGAAGCACTGATTATGGCTAATTTATTCTACGACCCCAATTCTGGAAAAGATGGGACGTTTAAAAATTTGAATAAAATGAAAATTAAAGACTTTCAAATTACAAGGACTAATATTTTATTCACATAATAGGACATGGAGAACATAATGTGCTCATTTCAAATTTCAAAAAAGTCTCAAAATAGTTGGGACGGGGGCCTCTTCTTTTCAAAATAGATTGAAGATGTCTGGACATTGAGGTTTTGAGTTTCTGGAGTTTTGGTGTTGGAATTTGGGCCGCTGTTGGCTGATGTAGGCTTTCAGCTGCTGAAGAGTTTGTGATCATATTAGACATATTTTTCATTTAATGATGTGCCAACTGTTCTCTATAGGTGAATAATCTGGACTGCAAGCAAGCCGATTCAGCACTTCTATTATGAAGTCATGCTGTTGTAATAGCTGCAGTATGTGGTTTTGCAATGTCCCGTTGAAATACACAAGGTCGTCCCTGAAATAGACTTCATCTCAAAACTTTATATACCTTTCAGCATTCATAGCTCCTTCCAAAACACAAAACATGCAAGCTGCCCATACCATATGCACTTATGCACCCCCATACCATCAGAGATGCTGGCTTTGGAACTGAATGCTGATAACACGCTGGAAGATCTCCCTCCTCTTTAACCCGGAGGACAAGATTGTCAAATTTGGACTCGTCTAACCAAAGAACACTTGTCCGCTTTGAAACCATTTTAAATTAGCCTTGGCCCACAGGACACAATGGAGCTTCTGCACCATGTTCACATATGGCTTCCTTTTTGCATGATAGGGCTTTAGTTGGCATCTACAGACCTGATGCTAGATGTTCTTCCAGCTGAATCTTTTCAAAATTTCTGGCTTTTTCAGCCCTTTGTTGCCAACTTTTGTATCCCAACTTTTTTGAGACCTGTAGCTGGCATCAAGTTTGAAATGAGCTCATTTAGTGGATAAAAATGTAAATTTTCTCCATTTAAACTTTTATGTTGTCTATGTTCTACTGTGAATAAAATATTGGCTCATCTGATTTAAAAGTCTTTTAGTGTTCATTTTATAAAAAAATTTAAAACGTGCCAACGGAATTCAGGTTGTATATAAAATATGTATGGTTACTACGTTTACTAAGAAGAGGTTGTTAAAAGTCTTCATAACCAAAAACGTCATAGTATATTACATCTTTATTCTGATTGGCCAGAAGATGTTGATACGAGTGTAAATATACATGCACTTTCCGGACACTCAATATTCTCTGCTTTTTATAAGTACAGTGAAACCAAGGAGATTATGCGTTTGTGTATGTGTATATTGCATTAATCAAGTTTTGTATTTTGTTTTCGTTATGGTCATTTTATATTTGCCCAATACCTCAGTCCAAAACCTAAGCTAAACCTATAGTCCTTTATTTTATTGAGATTTCCATATTTTGGAGATACATAATGAGTGCTTTTCTAAATCAATATGTTTTCACCCGAAATTTTAAGGCTGATGTCTATTTTGGTGTATTGAAGTGTTTTTCAATACAGTATGTACCTGCACAAACATAAGTGGGAATTGCATGCATTGTTTTAATGATACGTTCCCAACCACATTATACAGTATATGTATTCGCTTTATATCAGTGCATGTTGAGTAGTTAGACGAATGTAACCCCAGACAATGATGTAACTCCTTTAGATCTGCGTTTTGTTTACAGGTTTATTTTCATCTGCATTGTTTTACAGTCTTATACAGGCAGTGGTCATTCGTTAAATGTTTTTTTGTTTTGTTTTTTAAAAAGAAAAGGATCTTTTTTTTTTTAGGCATAAATATTAAATATGGTGGACAACAGAGATCAGTAAAAATGTAGCTTTTTTGTTTTAATTAAAGTTAAATGTTAAACTTTTTTATTTTAAGTTAGTTTGTATTGTTTAAAAGCTGCCTTGGTTTTAATTTAGAAATTTGTTGTAAGGAATGAGGTAAGTTTTATTGCTCATGTCCAACTCAGTTGTGAAGCTGATGAATGAAGCCAAGGTATAAAATTTCTAAGTTTTTTAAATTGTAGCAAAATCTGAAAAAAAACAACAAAAAAATCAAATCTGGATATGTAAAAAATTACAGAATTGCAAAATTCATTAAATCGTCATAATATTGTATCGCCTGGTGAGCCCCATCACTATTCAGTATGCAACCGTTGCTGTCACGTTTAACGGCGCTTGGAAGGTCGAGGTATGTTCTTAATGTACCGACACTTCGGGATGTGCCTCTCAGCTTGGCTAGAGGCAAATCGTCTGGTGCAGTGGGGGCAGGTTACATAATCTGAATACAGATCTGCATGTGGCTGAAAGCCTCCTGGTGCAGGAGCACGAGCTTGACGTAAGTTGCAAATCAAATCCTCTTGTTTCTGATGCCAACTGCTTTTCTTGGGCTGGGGACACAAGAAATGTATTCTGATGTAAGCTAGACAGTATCGTATTGAAACAGCTGGAATGATTTAATTATTCTGTGCTAAAAACCCAACCAGAATCATAAATTTACATCTGGACTACAGATGCTTTCTGTTTACCATCTTGAGTTTAATATCTTAATAGTAGTTTGCATGTGATTACGACAGCTGCTCTTGTATAATCTTACCTCTGGGGATTTTTGTTGACCCTTTGACATCAAAAACTCCTCTAGCTGGGTGCCTTTGGCCCGGTGGTATGAGATGTTGTAGACTTGACGTTTATTTGCTTGTGTTTTCAGACAAATTTTGAAATGCTGCGCCACACGATCTTCTGTAAAATATTTATTACATGATTTACAAGGGACACGTCGGACATTGGTGTCAGGACTGCTTTCTGGATTAGGCAGCACTTGCTGGAGACTTTTGTCGTTTTGATTACTTGGACCAGCTTCAGAAAGTCCCTTTTTGAGAGGCATCTCCTCTGTAGTCTTGTTACTGTACTGATGCACACTCTCTTCACTTTCCAAATGTTCCTCTGTAAGTACATTTGTTTTGTCATGCTTGGAGACAGCTTTTATTTTCATTTGTGAAGTTGAAGCAAGCTTGTCCATTAGGTCCCACTGCTGATCCTCATCGCCTATAGCTCTTTTAGGATTTGCTCGTCCAGGTCTTCTCATTTCTGCATTATTCATTCTCACTATTTCTCTCTTCTTCAAATTTCTCTGATCCCGTTCTCCCAAATCATTCCCTTGCTGTTCCACTGCTCTTTCTCTCCTCGTCTTGTTTTTTATGGTCCTTGCCCTTTCCTGTGTATTCCTTTTCATTTCTTCAAAATGGTCATATTCCTCTTCCTCATTCTCTGTGCTTCTCTGTGTATTTCTTCCTCTGTTTTCACACTCTGATCCCTCTCTCTTTTTTTTCTTTTGTCCATCATTTGTCCCTTTCACATGTCCCTGTTTTCCTACACAATCTTTCCTTCTAACCGAGTCATCATATTCTTCTTGTAGTTCTTTATATCTTCCGCCTCCTAAAGCTCTGTCTCTGGCACTCTCCCAGTCCCAGTTTCCTTTCTCTGTGTAATACAACCTGTTTTCCCTGCTTTCCTCCTCACTTTTCACCTTGTCTCCATATCCACTTCTTAGTTGAATCTTCCTCAGTGTTTCTGCTGCTTTTTCCAGCTTTTCTTTTAATAACATTTCCTTTTTTTGTATTTCCTTGGTTCGCCGGATCTCATCCTCATAAAGTCTGCGTTGGCCCTTCTGGTACCCATTGAGAGATTTACTATACACTTCAACTCTTTCTCGGGGTAGGTCATTGGAGTCAGTATCAAAAAGCTCTAACTCATTCTTGTGTTTCTCCTGTCTTCTGTTACTAACATTTTTACTGCTTTCCCAGTGCTCCTTAAGGCAATCAAGGCCCCTTTCATCTGTTCCTATGAAGTAATCAGTGTCTGCTTGGCATTTGCTTTGGTTAAATGCCAATTGGTGACATCCAGGTTTTGAGGCGACAACGGTGTCCATTTCATGTCGTTTCCCCATGGCAGCATTTTGCTTTTCCCCAGAATATATTTTTGGCCTGGCACTGCCAGAGTTGTGTCTCCTTGGGACAGGATCTGGCCAGTTGTTACAGTTGAAACCATCTTGCTCGCAGTCTTTCATCGCTGCCCCCTTTCTCTCCTTGCCTTCCTGTAGTCTAAAGGGAGAAGGTGAACTGTAGCTGAAGCCTTTTCTTTTTAAAGGTGGGAGTTTTTCCAGTACGACGCCTTTCTTGTGGGGAAAAAAACCCAGACAGAGTCAACCAGGTGCATCATTTGTAGCTGAGACAGACACTACAATAATGAAAAACACAATAAAGAAAAGAAAAAAATACAACCTCTTTTGCTAAGCTCTTTTAAAATAACTATAAGATTAATATATGATATGTGACAGTTCATGGACATTAATGTGACCAGCTGTGTATTTTTAACTTACCATATCTCTGTCGCTTCTCAGACGGCTGTTTTTTCCTCTTTTATTTCACAGTTTCTACACAAGAACCCAGAGCTCTTTAGGAAGTAAAACAACAAAAAAACAACAACAAAAAAAACAACCACCAAACTAGTTAACCATCCGACGCTATCGTTATAGTAGAGCTGGGTTTGTTGATGCGTGTTGCCTAGAGACAAGACGACCTACATGACGTATCCGTAGGTTCCGGAAAGCTGACGTTGAGGTGACCCGGATGTAGGAAGATGACTCCCTGGGATTCGATTCGAGTCAAATAACACTAATCTTTTTTTAATAGTATTTCCGTTTGCATGAACAACAACAAATATTTTTTTCTTACAGTAATATAATAAATAACAATGAGGCTTTACTAAGTTGCGTCCACTGTTGAGCAAGTTATATCGTTGTTGTTGGGTAAACCGAATCTGATGTGAGGAATCGACTCCCGCGCTTTGACTCCAAGTGGGGAGTCGACTCTTCCTGGATTCGGCTCCTGTCTCTAAGTTACCGAAAAGGAAACGCAGCCGACTCTGAATGGAGGATGTTTCCAGCTGCTCATGAGTAAAACACTATTGTTTTCGAGTCAGTCTTTATATTTATTGCTCTGGTAGGTACATGTCTGTTCCTGAAAGCCTGTTAGATTAATGGTTTAAGCGGGCTGTGTGTCTGTAGCTAGACTTGCTTTAAATCTGCTTTAATGCTGTTGGGTTTGCAGGTTTAGAGGAGTGTGATTTCTATTTTATAGGACATTTGTCCTCCAGCTCAGACCGTAAGCATGTCCACAGAGGAGCTGCTCTCAGTGGATTATGAAGTGCATGGGACAGTCCAGGGAGTGTTCTTTCGAAAATATACTCAGGTAAATTTAACCTGTGTTGGATTTGTACTGTATCTCATATCATACATGTAGTGGTCTAGGACTTGTTCATGTTTGTATCCAAGGACACCTGAAACTAGAAAATAATTTGAACTGACCCCGAGATTGTTGTATGAACATTAATAAAACCTCACTCACTCACTCATCCTATTTACGCTTTATTCTGTATAGAGTGTCGCAACGGGCCTGGAGCCTATCCCAGGAGATTTGGGGCACGAGGCAGGGTATACCCTGGACAGGGTGCCAATCCATTACAGGATGCACACACACACACTATGCCAGTCAGCCTAATCGGCATGTTTTTTGACTGTGGGAGGAAACTGGAGCACCTGGAGGAAACCCACCAAGCACAGGGAGAACATGCTCACGGAACCCGAGGTGGGATTTGAATCCGGACCCTGGAGGTGCAAGACGACAATGCTAACCACTAAACTACTGTGCTGGCACCAACAGAGCGTTTATTATTATTTTTTTTTAATGGCCATTCTTTATAATCCTTTTTGTTTTGGTGTTTCTGGGCTTTGGTTTAAAACAATTCAATTCAAGTTACAAATCAAACAGCATAATAATTATAAGGTAGTAAAGGCGAGACAATGCCTCATTTATTTGTCGAACCAATAGTTTCTCCAAAAGATTCTTCTTCTTCTTTTTTGTTTAACGATGGTTGGAATCCAGTAGGTTGGTTACATTACCGCCAACAGTAAGTCTCATTCTCTCTCATCTTCCCGGCCTCTTAAAGCCGATTTTTAAAACACCTAATGCATCCTTCCCTGATCTTGTCTTGACTTGTTCTGTGTCTTGAACTCTTCGGTTTATCCGATACTTCTACACTCTTTCTTCTCAACATGTTTTTTCTCAGTACCATCTAATTTAAGTTCTGTAGGTTGCATCCACCAGCACCTATAGATTTCAGTCTCCTCAGATTCCCTGTCTTTTAAAGTCGTCTTTCCAGTCAAGTCTTCCTAACAAACAACATCATACAGTATGCTTACTTCCCTGATCAGTGACTCCTCATTCTAAAAGACTCTTAACATTAAGAGTACCTTGTAGACTCACTAGTTCTTGGAGCTCTAGCCACTACTGCATAAATTTCCTGCATGAGAGTAATACATGCTCAACAGTCTTGAGCACGTACAGGACACATCCTCTTTGTCCTGTATTAAATACATATGTCTTGCTTTTGGTTCATTATCCCACTTCTGTTGCCACTGTTGTTTTGCCTTTCTCCACATTACAGTATACCTTTCCTCACTGAGGACAATTTGATATTGTCCAAAAGCTTCATGAAGCTTCTTTTAAAAGCTCACTGTACTGACTTCTAGTGGACAGATTTTGTGTAGCAAGTAGAACCTAAAATCGAAGTACAGTTAATGTGATCCTGAAGCTGCAAGTGCTATTGCATTTATAATTATTTTGTGTGTTTGTGTGTGAGAGCAATTATCATTTTGTGTGTTGTTTGAAAGTGCACTGTACAAAGGAAATGTTTGTGCACATAGCTACCATCTCTGAATCTTTAAAAATAATGTGAAGCACACACACCTGCACACAAAAAATGAAAATGTCTCTGTCTATGTTCTAGCAACTTATTACAGCAGTTATCTTATTGGTGGGAGAAATTACTTCAAAATTTTCCCAAATAGAAGGAAGTCCTTCTCTTTCTTGGTGCCTCTGTTCAAATATAATTGCTGTGTAACAAGTGTCATATTAATAAGGGTGCACAGTATGACATCCATGAGAACGAGCCTTCACTTAAACCAGTTGAAGGGCAGAATGAATTAGTCACATGATTACATCAAAAGCGACGCCTTGTTTGTCACTGGACATGTGACTCTCGGGGAAACGACACGTGCCTCTGAGTGAGGATTTATTTGGAATCACTCCTTTGCTTCGGTGCTTTTTTGTCATATGTAACATCACTACTATAAGAACAAATACAATAACTTTATTAAATTAAGAACTACTGATACAGTCCCATAGTGAGTGGTCTTGCCTTCGGATTTGTATGTGTGGAGTTTACATGTTTTTCCCCGTGCTTGGTGGGGTACAGTCCAAAGACAGGTAGACTAATTGGTGGGTGTATGAATGAGTGTGTGTGTGTGTGCATGCTTGCACCCTATGATGAACTTGCACCCCATCCAGGATGTAGCCCCACCTTGTTCCCGTGTCCCCTGCGATAGGCTCCAGGGCTCCCACGGCCCTGTACATAATAAGTAGTATAGAGAATCAATGAGAATGATGTAAAGCATTATTGTGAAAACATAATGTGTAATCTGTGTGTATTTTCAGTCTGAGGGGAAGAAGTTGGGTTTGGTTGGTTGGGTGAAGAACACTCCGGCTGGAACGGTAGAGGGTCAGCTCCAAGGTCCAGCGTCTAAAGTTCGACAGATGCAGGAATGGCTCCAGACAACTGGCAGTCCACAGTCTCGGATCGTAAAGGCAGATTTCAGTAATGAGAAGATAATCAAGAGCATGGACTTCATGGATTTCAAAGTTATCCGCTAATCAGTGCGGTAAATGAATGGACTGGTGATATGAATTCTAATTTTATTTAAAGATATTTAAGATAAGCTATTTGCCTGTTACACTGAAAATAACGTTGCACTCCAATGAGGGATAGGCTGTACCCAGCACGTGCCATAATAAATGCTGCAAATAACGATGCACTTGCTTTTGATGTGATCTTTGCACACTCACCTGTTATTTAGTATGCACACCACATGGGTAGTTTGTGTCAGTGGCAATTTTTTATCATTTAAAAGTAGATGTATGACTGACCATTGGTATTCAGTGAGATCTATTTTGATTCGCTGATTCACTATTTTGGAAATTTTGCATTTATGCAGTGACACAGAGTTACTGATTCCAACAGTGAGTAAGGAACGTCTGCAGTGCCCTTTGTAGGAGTTAGTGTAACCTTGCAAAAACAAGGTGAGTCAGAAGTTTATCATGCACTTGTAGTCAAACTCTAACTAAAGGTTGCATGATGATGGCATATTTCTATAAACAATCCCCTTTGAGATTACTAAAACGGCAAGGCCACATATTTATTATTTTTTTTTTTATATACAGTGAAGACACTGAGATGAAAAATGTGTTACAGTAGATCAGAATTTCAGCTTCCATATTTTGCTATTTAAATCTAGATGTGCTACACAACTTACCTTTTGTTTGAATCCACCAATTTTTTAAGGGATCAAAATGCCAAAACATGTGACTAACAGGTGTTTCTCGAAGCAAACAACAACTGAAAAAATCTGCATACAAGCCATAGAAAAACATCACAAAAGAAAAATAGTAATGTCCATCTGTTGCCAGCTTGATGATTTAATTTGGCTCACTTTAATTACAATACTTCTGCTGACCTAAAAAGTTGGGTGGTTTGCCACTAGAAGTAAATATCAAGTAATGAAAGTTATAATTCTGATCTATAATTTCATCCATCTTTTGCTCTGAAACTCAAATGTCTTCAATCTACAGTATAACAAAAACAAAATATTTGGCCTTGCTGTTCGAATACTCCAAGGTGACCACAAAAGCATGCTATGAGGCCATTCAAGTTCTTCAATACAAAGGTAAAAAGTATGATAAGACATCCTTATCATACTTATCATATCATCCTTATCATTGATCAGAACCGTAATAATAAAACACCTGACATGTGAAATGTCTTTCCAGCAACAAGCCTTTGGTAGAAATAACCTAACAACCTACAGTATGTGCTGATTTAAGGTTTGTACTGTAGTTTGATGTTCCTGCACAATTGTGATGCCTCTGACTTAAAATATTCACTGTGTTCCTTAGTTCAGTGCTATGGATTTAACATTCGTTCTCATATCCGTCTGGGTTTGACCTTTATTCGGTTTTGACACTATGTATGTATGAAGTATGTAAACATTTGTAATATTTGAGCTGTAGATATAATATTTGCTTTCTGTGCAGTGATCCTTGGATTGCTGTGTTTGGGCCGTGCTTTGTAATGGACTGCGATGACATTGCTTATTTGATTGCCAGCATCTTGTCATCTTGCAAGACATTCCAGATAGGGATTTCCTGTGCTCTAGATCTGATTATTCACAATTTCAACAAGCACTGCAAATTACAGTTCTGTTTCATGCACACCATCAGTGTAAGGAAATATGTGACCAATAGAAACATTTCTCAATATTCATTTGAGCTGTAGTTACATTACTGTTAAACTGAAAAACATGTAAATACATACCGTACTGATACAAACTGCTTGAGTATTTGCACTATAGGCCATTTTAAGTCTGCGGTGTTTGTTCACTGTGCACCATTGTACAGTATGAGCTCAGGACAGAACCCAGTGTTCTCAGATTCTGATAAATGACTAAAGCTCACCATTAGGATCTCATAATGTTTATCAT
This sequence comes from Clarias platycephalus, assembly GCA_030068275.1. Classification (NCBI taxonomy): domain Eukaryota; kingdom Metazoa; phylum Chordata; class Actinopteri; order Siluriformes; family Clariidae; genus Clarias; species Clarias platycephalus. Next base: position 10,403,114 of record JAQQZT010000005.1, on the reverse strand, counting down.
ACAGGCAATACATTGATTCAAGGTGGCCTCAGCTCATTATTCAGTAATTAATCATAAAGGATACTATTCAGAAACCACCATGAATAATCCAGAAACTGCAGTTAAACTAACAGGAAATGTATGTGGTTACAAAAGAGAGGAATGTAAACCTGCAGCCACCAAAACTTGCCCCTGGATATTTTTTAATGAATTTCATAAGTTTTTCAAATTATGACCGTCATTTCTGTAATAAAATGCACACACTTAAAGGTGAAGGGGGAGCAATACCTGAGTAAACTAATTGTAAAAAACATAACAAAAGAAAAAAAAATCCCGAAACATGAAATTGCACAGAAGCTTTTCATAGGTCTCCAAAAAGTCAGTTCTCTTACACGCACCATAAATTTTATTGCGCTCATATTGGTATGCTCGCAGCAGATACTCACCTCACCATAATTCTTTGCTTCCACACTGTTTCATGTCTAAATTGACCAGCTGGTCTAGGACCCTCCCAGTACCTAGACCCCAGAATGAAAAGACTTATTGTGAGAGAGCCAAACATTCCAGGAAATGACTATTCCCCCTCCACCTCTCTCCTTCCCAATCCAAGCCTGGCTGCATGTCTTGTACACTATCTTTAAAAAAAAAAAAAAAAAAAAAAAAAACTCACCCATCCAAGCCACCCATATAGAACCTTGCACCATGTATAATTTTAAGTCCATTTAGGAATGCTCTTGCAGTGCTTGGCTCCCCTACTGTACACTAACCCTTGCTACTGGAGCATACGTGAAAGATAAAATATGAGGTTTGCGCCCCAAAAAAAGCCCCTCAAACATGTCATAGCTGTGATGGTAAATTTCATTTTAAACGCATCTTTCTTGTGTGTCAAACTTTGTTCCTGGAGGGCAAACAGCTGTGCACAGATATTTGTTTATTTCCTCTACTAACACACCAAATTTGCGTCACGAAAGCTTTGGCAATTACCTGATGAGCTGAATCAGATGTGCTAAATGAGGTGGAATGCTAAACTCGGCACTTCTGTGGCCCTTCTGTCTGTCACCCCTGCTTTTGAGAATAAGACATCACCATATATGAAAGGATTTCTGTGCAGTGCAGTTCTGAGACTCTCTGACGGTTGAAAGTTTGCCTATTCACAAGCTAAACATCAAACTTGGTCAGAACTCTAGAGTTAAAGACCTTTTAAGTGACTTTTAAAAGACCTTTTCTGCAGTATAAAAAAAGCATTGCAAATGCTGTGTCCATTTGTATAAACTCATTTATTCATTCATTCATCTTTAGTAACTGTTTCATCCTGGTTTATATTCAATCCGTGGTCGATCCAGACCCTATGATGGAAACACTAGACACAAGGTGGGAAAACCTCCTGGATGGGATGGTAGTTCGAAATGCAAACACACATTCACAGCTAGAGGCAATTTTAGCTTATCCACCTACTGCCTTGTTTTGGGAGCTTGCAAAGCAGGGCAAAGTCACATAGACATGAGGAGAACATGTAAACAATCTATTTTAACTGAACAGGGGCCCAAATAAAATCAAACTGCATTCAAATGTAAACAACTGGTACTGTAATGGATATAAAGCGTATATGTCCCTTATATCCCTATTCTGTAAACCGCTGCCCAGTTAAAGACTGCTACGAATGTTAATGCAGCCTAAGATTTACCGTTCTGGTGATCATCAGAAAGAAGTGTGACATGATGATGTTTTTAATACAGTTGAGAAACTATGCAGAACTTCTTGTTGATATTCAAAAACAGTACATTGTCAGGGTTTCAGCACATATTCTTCTTGTCTGTTAAGTCAGAATCTATTTGCATATTCATAATACAGTCCCCTTTAGAAAGTATTGGAATGTCAATGTCAATTCTCTCTCTCTCTCCCTCTCTTTCTCTCTCTCTTTCTGCTATATATTGAAGTCATTTCTGCTTGAGTTCATACAGTAGATCAGAATTTCTATCCATTCCATTATTTACATCTGGATTTGATAAACACCTTCGAACATTGCAGCATTGGTGGCAGGCCACCCCATCTTTAAGTAAGCAAAGGTTTTGTAAAACAAAAAATGCAGAATATTTGAGGGCATATCACCTGCAATTACTGCAGCAAGCTGGAGATCCACTGACATTACCTAACTTTTCTTTTGTAATGCTCTCCAGGCTTGTACGGCAGCTTGTTTTGCGGGTTTTTCCCATCAGAAATGCATGCCCAGTTTGGGTCTGGCCAGTCTAAAACCTTCCACTTTTTTCCTTCCCTGATAAAGTTGTTTGTTGCAAATAGTGTAGATGAATTTCTCTGTGAATTGGCAGAATTTCTGAATTCATTTTGCCACTACCATCATGAGTTACATCAAGATGAGTGAAATTGTTCAAGAAGCAGCCATGCAAGCCCAAGCCATAACAATACCTCCACTGTGCTTGACTGATGAACTTGTATGGTTTAGATCATGAGCATGATGCTTTGTTTCTCCACACGTTTGCCTTTCCAACACATTAGTAGAGGTTAATCTTGGTTTCAGAACTTTTCTCAATCATCTATGAATTTCCAGTTCTGATGCTAACTGCTGATGAGGGATTTGCATCTTGTAGTATGGTTACTTGTAGTATGGTTTTTGCTCTTGACGTCTTCTCTAAAAGCTGTATTGTAAAACCATCAGCCTTGCTTGGAAATGTCATTGACTGTTGTTTGGGGTTTGTTTCTTCGCAGTTTTCACATTGCTTGTCAGCCACTGCTCTTGTTTTCCTTGGCTGACCTGTTCGGTGTCTGGTTGTTAGTACACCAGTGGTTTCCTTCTTTTTCAGGACATTCCATTATTGTATTGGCTATGTGCAATGCTTGCGCAATGGGCTCTGATCATTTTCCGCCATTTCCTCTGCTTAGGAATGGCTTGCTTTTCACCCATAGACAGCGATTGAGTCTTGGTTGATCCTTTTTAACAGGTACAGGCTTCACACCAGCGCTTGAACCAAAAGTAGACATTCAAAGTTATTAATTGTTTGCAGAACTCACAGGGCACACTTTGGCAACAAGAAACATGTGTCAATCACATGTTAAAAATTTTTTTTTTGACCACTTGAAAAAGGGATGTTTAACACCTCCCATCACATCAACACATCACATGTTTTACACATGTGTGTATATATAGGGAAATAAATGTTGAAATCTGCCCTACAGACTCACATTTATATTTTGACCTCAAAACTGAATGTCTGTTGATCTTTCGGCCATCTAAGGGTCATCACAGCTGTACATCTGATCTGCACACAACCTGGCACAGGTTTTATGCCAGATGCCCTTCTTGACGCACTCATCTTCTATACCGCTTTATCCTGTATTCAGGATCACGGGGACCAGGAGCCTATCCCAGGAGGCTTAGAGCGCAAGGCAGGGTACACCCTGGACAGAGTGCCAATCCATCACAGGGCACACATACACTCACACACTCATTCACACACTACAGGCAATTTGGGAACGCCAATTAGCCTAACGTGTATGTCTTTGGACTGTGGGAGGAAAACAGAGTATCCTGGAGGAAACCCACCAAGCACAGGGAAAACATGCAAACTCCATGCACACAGAGACAGGAATCGAGCCTGGCTGGGAATCAAACCTGGACCCTGGAGGTGCAAGGCTGCTAACCACTACACCACCGTGCCGCCCTTCTTGACGCAACCCTACCATTTTATTCATTCATTCATTCATCTTCTATACCACTTCATCCTTATATTCAGGGTCGCGGGGACCTGGAGCCTATCCCAGGAGACTTGGGGCACGAGGCAGGGTACACCCTGGACAGGGT
>JAQQZT010000005.1:10372549-10399184 GCA_030068275.1 Clarias platycephalus | reverse complement strand
AGCCTGGCCGGGAATCGAACCCGGACCCTGGAGGTGCAAGGCGACAGTGCTAACCACTACACCACCGTGCCGCCTCCTACCATTTTATCTGGCTTCAAATGTGAATATCTGTAGTACAGCAAAATAAACATTTTGGCTAGGCCTTTCCAATATTTTGGAGAGGGGACTGTATATAAAGCATAACCTTTTTTAAATGAGTATAATCAGTTCCAGGTGATGGCTAATGAAAATAGTCATCTATAAACTTACTGGGAAGTAGTTAATTCAGAAATGTATAAACACATTTTTGGAAGAAAGCAGTATGTTCAAATAAAAAAAATAATAAACAAGGACATACACTACATTTCTTTGGAAAGGACAGTCTTAGTGTAGGTTACACAGTTAACACATTATATCCCACATCAGCTTTCTTTTCTAACTGTAGCTGCTAATTACTGAATCTTGACCAATATGATCGGTAGGTATGTTTGTCCTCTTGACTTCTTGGTACCAGTGGCGTTTCCAAAACAAGAGCACACTAATGGGTAAAACCACCTAATTATTAAAAGACATGGTGCAAAATAAATGCTCACACAATAACCTTTTTTTTTTTTAACATGAAAATGTGCAGGACATATTACCATTGAGTAATATACTGTACATATTAACAATATACATATTATTATTGAGTGTTTCACGATGGAGAACAAATGTTCTAGAGGGTTCCACTTCTCAAAAAAAGAGAAGTGAAGCCTAATTTCTTTTTGTGTCAACCTCTCATCAATGTGATTTGAGATCAAAACTGGTGTGGCAGTTGAGATGACAAAGTCTATTTCAAGCAGTTAAAAAAAAAAACACTTTGTGTTTGAATATCGAAAACTAGATACAAAACTACTATTATAGAATGTAGCCTATATGTACTCTATTATAGAATGTAATCTGTGTTTAATATATTATTGCATTTTAACACTTATTACAATCTTTATAACATAATGTAACTATAATTGAATTAAATAATATTTATAGCTCTGCAACATAAAGTGACATTTAGGTACATCCCTGAGTATACATTTTTATTAGGGACTCAAAAATGGAATCCCAGTACGTCACTGTCCTTATATGGTCAACTTCCTATTCGACGCTATTGCGTCACTGGAGGACGTGGGTGCAACAGAACAGATTCCCAGGATGAACCCGAGTTGCCAGATTGGATTATTTCAGAACTTCCATTTGCGGCATGATTAACTAAAGGATTAACTAAACCCAAGCACCTTTAATGTTAAATTCTAATTCTAAATATATTTTAGCTGCCAAATGACAGTGTACTGATTCCCCCTAATATTTATATATTTAAAAAATAATAATAATAATAAATAAACTGGAATCCTGGAATATTTTCACAAAAAAAAAACATTTTTGGAAAGAATATGCTCGCGTATGTCATATCAGCTACAAACAATTACCATCTTTACTATTTTATTGGAATAAACTATTCATTATGCCATATTGTATATTTCATTCATACTGTCCAGGGGAGATGTGTTGGCTTTTAGAGTAGTTGGAGTGCATCAGTATTTCATGAATGAACGAGTTGCACATGTTCTCTAACGGGGCGTCAAGGATTACAATGAAATTAAAATGAAAAACATTTAACTCAAATTGTTATTCAATAATGTTGTGTATTAAAATAGACCATTGAAGTGTGTATGTATTCTTAAAGGCAGGTGCCTTTGTGTTGTGAAAAGATGCTCCCCGCAGCCAGAATGGTACATCCTCGGTTCATTCATAAAATTCTGAGGGAATAAATAGGAGGGGCTTGGATAGGAGGCTTATCAGGTTTATATATAAACCTGGAAAAGGGCGACTGGAATCAGGGAAGCAAGGCAGACAGAGCAGGTCCCTGGTCTATTTCTTTTTGTTTGTTTGTTTTTTTTTTTCTTCTGTGTGGAGAAATGATCCTCAGCAAAGCCGGTGTGGAGTCTGTGTCACGCTGCAGTTCTGCATCTCCTGTCGGAGAGCTGATGGAGACCACACAGGTAGGCAGCATCACTAAATGTTAAACATCATCATAATATAATAATGGTGTAGGATGCGTAATTAGAGGCAAACAGCACGAATACAAATCCTGATATGCAAATAGAGTCTGTGGGATATATTTGCAGAATAAAGCTCACTATGAAATTGTATATAGATATTTTTTATTTTAATAAAATTTGATTTTGATGACAGCACATTTTCAAATTTCTTATTAATAATTCTTATTTAACTAGTCTCCTCACCTAATCATAGGAGTAATTACCTAGATTTTCAACTAGACCGTATGTTGTTGATATTATGTGAGATGATGTTGACGATGCTTTCTGTCGTGTCTCAGTGTTGAAGTGGCTCTGCAGCGGTTCTCTGTGTGGAGACTCCGCAGCAGCTCTGCGTCACCACTGACGTCAGCGACAATAGAAAAGTCAAATATTGATCAGGGATCCTATTTTTGGACGACGTGCAACTTAAAGAAAGACCTTGGCTTTAGACGCACCGCCGTCATGCCTAGGCTCACTCATAGAAAGAGTGTGTCGATGATGCCAACTCTTCATGCAATAACCTACTTACACATTACACATTCCCACACTGTATGCAGGGCCTGGGGCCGGATCAAGAGGCGCCTGTGGCTCCGTTTGTCCCCACAGTCACTGCCATCTCCACCAGTCCAGATTTACAGTGGATGGTGCAGCCGACCATCATCACGTCCGTTTCCCCGTCTGCGTCCAGACCTGAAACCGGAGAGACAGCAGCCAAGAGGAGTGGGGCCAAAGCGAAGAACATCACCAGAAAGGAAAAAGTCGAGCAGGTAGGGTACTCACGGTCAATGTGAATGTGTTGCCTGCAGGTGTTCCTATACACTCCCCGAGAGCTGCGCCATGGTTATGATGCTGAGCCCGGGCGCATCCACTTCAAATTCACTTCACTGTGTGTCTACACAACAATAACCTAGGCTATTTATAGTCGCAGTGCAGGGAAAGATTGATTTCTTCCTGAAGGTGTATTGCCATGGGAAGATCTTCCAGCTGAAATGGGTTAGATCCATCATAGTAATAACTTCCAACCTGTCTTTTCCCGCCGAGCAGCTCACACCAGAAGAGGAAGAGAAGAAGAGGATAAGGAGAGAGAGAAATAAAATGGCTGCAGCAAAGTGCAGGAACAGACGGAGAGAGCTCACCGACACCTTGCAGGCTGTAAGCTGAAATGTCAATGGAAGGGAGTTCATTATCTTAAAATGTTACCAATTTACAATTAAAACTTTTTTTTTTTTTTTTTTTAAACCTCAATCCTTATAGGAAACAGACAAGCTGGAAGAAGACAAAGCAGCTCTGCAGGCAGAAATAGCAAATCTTCTAAAAGAAAAGGAGAGACTTGAGTATGTCCTTGCTTCACACAAGCCTATATGCCAGCTGCCTGAAGAGCTGGAAAGCATTTTCCCAGAGTCACCACAGCCTCTCCCTTCTTCTGAGATATCTGGCCAACTTCCAGAGGATGGTGCGCAGGACACCCCTTCTCTACAAGATTTAGAGACTCCTTCTGTTCCTCCCACAGCTATCTCAGGCAACTCCAATATTCTGCTGTGCTCTAGCGCAGAGGTCAGTTTGTGCGACCTTGAGCCGTCACTGGATGTCAAGGAGGAGCTGCTGGAAAATATCCTTGGCAGTGTGGAAGAGGACAGGATCTCAGTGGAGAAAGCACGCTCAGTCCCTGACATCGACCTCAACGGTTCCCTAGGCTTCACAGACTGGGAAACCCTGTACAAGTCAGTGGCCAATGATCTGGAGCCCTTAAGCACCCCTGTGGTCAGCGCCTCCACCCCTACTTGCAGCAATTACCTGTCCATCTTTACTTTCGCCTGTCCAGAGCTGGACTCTCTGACTGAGGAACTGGATGGCTGCAAGAGTGGGGTATCCAAATCTGATGCGAGTGTGGATCTTCTAAACTCCCCTACGCTCCTGGCACTATAAACACATACTGTGTCTAACAAAATGGAAGGTTTTACATTGTCAATGAATAGATATCACTGTGTTGTGATATCTGAGAAGAGTGGTATTTTCGGGAAGTCTGCAGCATCCGTGAACCGTGTAATGCAACCAAGAAAGACCTAGTTTACCCTCTTCCAGATACTTTTGATGTAGCTAAGAGCATGGAAAAAAAAATCTATGACATTGTATCCTATGGACAGTTATGAACTATATTCTGATTTGAAAAGCATGCGCAAAGATCTAATATAAAACAATATATAAATCAATTAATATATATATATGTATGTTAGAGTTTTATATCTATTTGATCTTCTGTGAGGTCTTCTGTAAGCTATATTGTGCACTGTTTGCTGTGCAGTTTTGTGTTTTTGATGGCAGTATAGATTATCAGTGTTGTGCTTTAGTATATATTCTTGACAGTTCTTACATACCTCAGTGTCATCATGCAGTCTGTGTTATGACATCATTAATAACGTTTAGAGTTTTCCATGAAAACATCCAGTGGTATATTAATCAAAATGTATTTTATGATACTTTATTTTTCTACCTTATAAATTTTTTGACTTGTGCATCAGATGAAAAGAGTTAAACAAGCACCGATTTCTTATGAATTAATAATCACATTAAAGATTCATGTAATGTGGCATTGATTTAATTTCTATTCATCTTATAAGCCCCATGCTCTACCTATGTCTGTGTGGGTTTCCTCTGGGTTCTCTGGTTTCCTCCTACAGTACCTCCACCTATGATAGTTGCCGTTGGTCTTTCGGCTGATCCCGTTCAGGGGGAAAAAACACCCTTTCCTGATTTTCCGGGGTTGGGTCCGGCACAGCATCCAGTGGCTCGGATTTGGGCATTGAACCTGGGCCTTCCGCCTCTTAAAGTAATGATGTAAAATTGTCTTCATGGAAAATACCCATTGTTCCTGGGATAGGCTCTGGATCCACCTGATAAAGAGAACCTAATGAAGTCGAATGAATGAGAATAGGTTTAATTATGTACGATTAATTCTATTCATGCGTTATTCACGTTAGTGTAGTGAAAGTAATGAGACATCAGTACCCTCTGCTGGCTGTGGTATCAAGACATTTAATGCCATTTAAATATCATCACAAATAAAATGTGAGCTAGACTGGATTGCAGCTAGTAGACCATGCATTGTCAGTACAGTAGGCTAAGATTCACAGACACTGGGGAAATGTCCCCTTCCATGTAGGCTTGGATAGCTTATTTTTTTATTAATTTATTTTTTCTTTCTTTTTTTTTTTTTTTGAAGCTGAGCTCTTCTCCGGCTGTTCAGGGTTAGTGGCTTGTTTGTTTTCTGGTATCTAAGGGGTGGAGTGAACAGGACTTCCCTCACTTCTCCCCTTCTCTCTGCCCCCTGCTTCTTTTTGGTGCAGGACAGATTTTCTCTTTTTTTTTCTTCTGCATCCCTGCTTACGTCTGGCTGCCGGAGGAACACAGAGTTCCGCATTCCCGAGTCCTCCCAGCCAGGGATCAGTATATAAACGTGCTGATGCAACGCTTTCCCCTGTTCAAAATCTACTCGAGACCCCCAGCTGACCTGAAGAAGGCACATCAAGGGAACGCGGGATCGAAGTCAGGTAAGACGCAAAGTTTAGGAACTTTAGCAGGAAGCAGCAAACGGAGGAGGAGGAGGAGGTGGTGGAGGAGGAGGAGGACGACTGGGGTTTTGCACGGCGCCACGCTCACAACGACAAACACACTCACACTTTAATATTTCGGATTATTATTAGTATTGTTATTGTACATATATATATTTTACATGCGTATTATTTCCCGCATTTTGTGGGCTGTGCAAACTAGCCTCCTTCGTCCTGTTTGCTGTATCGTGTGGCGCTGTAGCGCGTGCATGCAAATTCATTCCCCTTTCAGTTCATCTCTCTCTCTCTCTCTCTCTCTCTACTTATTCCACATGCATCTGTCCAGGATTTTATATCTCTCTCTCTCTCTATATATATATATCTCAGTGTAACGGCAATCCCCGCTACAGACAGACGCGATGCTCATGCCAGTCAGACAGTTACTTATTTCAGGGTTTTTTTTTCCGCCCAGGCTCGTGCTCGTTACTTTTCGGTATTATGTAAGACACGCTGCATGTTTTACTGACGCCCGACTTCCGCTTTGAGACTGACTCATAACACAGGGCGTTACTCTGGAACTTAAAGTCAATGCACTTATTATTATATTTATAACATAAATCTCTGTCTTTATAACGTTTTGGATATTTCATTAATACCGTGCTGGTAACATGGCTCTGTACTAGACTTACTGTACTAATGTAGACTCATGCTGTTTTCATGCTGCCTTAAAAAGCACCCTCGGATCCCAGCTGTAATTCATTATCATCATGCAAGACATTAGGTCCATTTGCAAACCATCTAAATTCTTGCAGAGAGTAAAGAATAATAATCTCAAGTAAGGCTTGTTCAGCGCTGTGGCCTCGCACCGCTATGGTCCGGGTTCGAATCTCCGTCTGTGTGCGTCTAACTGGCGTTCCCAAATTGTGTGAAATGTGCGTCCCCCCTATGATGGATTGGCACCCTGTCTAGGGTGTACCCCGCCATGTGCCCTAAGTCTCCTGGGATAGGCTCCAGGCCCATTTCGTGACCCTGTATACAGGATAAAGCTGTACTGACGATGACTGAGACAGAGTGAATCTCCAGTTATTAACGAGAAGTTGATGTTTTTCTCTGTACGCAGTATTTAGCCGTATCCCGTTCCAGGTTTAGACCCGATTTGCTCTTATAATAACCTCCACTCTTCTAGGAAGGCTTTCTGTTAGATTCATCCACGAGAGCATTAGTGAGGTCAGGCTCCGATGGCGGGTGAGAAGGTCTGGGGTTCGTTCCAAATGTGTTCGGTGGAGTTGAGGTCGGGCCTTTGTGCAGGTTAACCGAGTTCTTCCACTCCAACCTTGGCAGACCATGCCTTCATGGAGCTCATTTTTGTGCTTGTTTTTGGTTTGGATCTCAGTTCCAGTTACTGCGGCATGATTTGATCAAAAATCACGTTGCCATTGTTTAAAAAAAAATGTATTGCAGTTTTAACAGCAGTATGTAACTATTATATAGTATGGCTTGTATGTGACATATTTACCTAGTCTAACACCAAGTAATTGGACAGATCCTGTCATTAAGAGGATGTTATCCAATATTTATGTATCACTTCAAAAGTTAACAAATACTTAAATTACTGACAAATGATGGGCATGGTTGGCTCAGTGGTAGGTTTCTCGCCTGCCATGCGGAAGTCTTGGGTTTTCCACAAAATACCCAAACCCCAGCAACGAGATGCAGTGCCGGTATCAAGCCCGGGAAAAAAATTTAAGTGTTGCATCAGGAAGGGCATCCGGTATAAAACTTGTGCCAAGTTGTGAGCAGATTGGATTGTCTGCTGTGGCGACCCCTCAACTGCCAAATTACTATTATTGACAAATGCTACATAAATTCTCACATATTTGTGTATAATAGTTCGGACTCTTTTGTGATTAAATAATTGCACAGGTCCATATTACGATTTTGACTTTTATACAGTTAATTGTGCAGCACTAGTTCCAGCGAAGGGAAATTGTAATGCTCCGACATTGCAGACTATTCTGTGCTTTCCACTTTGTGGCAACAGTATAAGGAAGAACCACATATAGGTGTTATTGTCTGGTGTCCATATATTTTTGGCTATATATTGTCGCTCGTGCTGGAGTGCTGTTTGTTTATTAAAGGATAAGTCCACATTAAAGCACTTTAAATATGGTTGTATTGAAATGCTTTTTATTCTGGTTCTGCTTTGATATTTTTGTCTGATATTAGCTGGTGTCTTCTTTTCTGATGTCACAGAGGAACATTGCTGGTGCAGTTTCACTGGCGTTTAATAACAGGGCAAAACCAGCATTTTAGATTCGTTTCATCCGTTTTCATTGATATTTGATGTCGTATTAATGAGACGTTCAGCACAGAAGTAGTGGAGACAGGAAATTTATGACTCAGATTTCCAGAATGGAGTGCAACATTATGACACAGTCGTGCTGAGTAACAGTAGAGACTTGGCTTTTTGAGTTAGCCGTCTACAAGATGCCAAACACAATGCTGTGCTTTTAGTATGAAAGTTGAAGCTTTGGAACCTAATCAGACAGCTTTGGAACCTAATCTGTTTGAACAGAGTGTACAGATGAGGAGCTGAGAGAGCTGGACTGACTAAAGCTGCGGCATCACTCTCTTTAGATGTGAAAGATAAAGATGAAGCAAGAGCCACAGCTAAAAGCTAAAAGATAACTTACACCAAAGATAAACGCATGCATACTTCAAGTTTCACAACTACACACATTTCACAAACATTACCATGCGCTACTTTTGTTAAGTAAAGTCGGTATGTAATTTGAAAGGACGTTTTCAAAAGAAGTCATTTAAAAGAAAAAAAATTATAATTGTATAATATAATATTATCGTAAAATATATCTTATTGTATATTATGTTGTATATAATATATGTATATACTATACAGAGTCAGCCAAAAAGCCTATATAATTTAATCTGCTCACACTTAGTAAGTGTTTGTTGCTAGTATTTGTTGCCATTGTGATTTTAGTGCTTAAACTTGTAAGCACTAAATGTAATTAGATGTAATTAGTTATTTCCAGATCATTCTCCTTTCTCATGATGCTATTCCTTCTCCAGAAAAACACTCCCACAGAACTATTCTGCCACACTATTGCGTAACACTCATCGTTATGGCCCAGACAGTTACATTGTTGTTTCATCCAAAAGGCTAGGGGTTTGTCCCAGCAGCAGTTGTCAGTCTGCGTGGTGGAGGTATTGTCAAGGCTTGGGCTTGCATGACTGCTTCTGGAATGGACTTACTGATCTTCAGTGATGATGCAACCCATGATGGTAGCAGAAGAATGCAACAGTTTGGTAATGTCATGGGGGTTACTGGCTTGCTTCAGTCTTAATTCCTTTATAAACTATTATTGACATATTGTTGAGCAAAATGAAGATAGACCAACATATTGAGGAGAAATGTATTGAGGAATTTTTGTTTCTCAAATCAGTTGAGCAATAAAAACAGACGGAGCTGGTTACAATAAAAATAAACATCAGGGTTTTGAGTTAAAGTCGGAACACATATGCTGTATTAAAATCACTTCAGTTTAGTTTCATTTCATATAATTATAGGAGTGGGATACGTATCGTATGGAATTTTGTTGCTATGAATGCCCATTAGTTGGTGCGCCATGCTGTGACACTGAAGGGTGTTGATTAACTAAAGCTCCTCGAAGCTATAAAGGTCAATGTCATTATGTAGCATTATAGACATTGTTATGCAATGAGAAGAAGTGCACTTTCATTGCTTCCAGATTTCCTTGACCCCATGTTGCCGTGCATAACTTTTCAGAAGCGAAACAATTTCTCGCGCCTTTTTAAAACGACTCTTTTTATTATGTATAATAAAAAAAGTTGTGTTTATTTAATCTTTTTAAAATATTTTCTGAATGATGACTGAATCTCAAATGGTCAGATAGACTAGGATCATATTACTTACGAGGCCTTGCGAAATTCTTTCTTCTTTTGTACGTTACATTTATTTATATGTTAGATGTGGAGGTGACAGTGTGTCAGAATGGAAGAGATTCTGCTGTGTAGACGTGTGAAAATGTGCTGATCTAGGATTTTTTCCCCTTAGATGGCAGTAATTTTGAAGCCACTTGATGGTATCATCTGCTGTAGTTTAAAAATGAACAGTGGACAGTATAGTGTGGTCTGATCCCACCATAAAACTGAATAGGACTATGGCAGTGCTTTACAGTGCATTGTAAATGGCAAGTGCGTTTCTTTTAAAGCACATAGCCGTGCTGTATTTGTTTCCCAGCTGTAATAATAACTAATAAGGAATAATCGGTTTATTCTTTTTTAGTTAGAGAGGAAGAAATAAATAAGCCTCCTGTCATTTTACAGAATAGTTAGTAGACAGTTACATTTATTTCCCTATGTGATAATTATACAAATTTTTAAAATGCTGATTTTTTTTTTTTTTGGAATACATGCTAATTTCTATGTTTTTCAAACTGTTACTTGAAAGAAATCCTTGAGCCATGCTTTTAAATAATTCAAGGATACCTCTAATGAAGCACGGGGTATTTCTTGCATTTCTTGGATATTTAGAATACAAACTAATTACGTGAACTTGTTTTCTTATTTCGTGCGGGGTTTATTGTATTGCACACTTTCTGCTGACAAGCATTCCTCTCACTATATCACAGAACATGACCTATACCCTGATTGTTCTGTAACAGACATTTCTGGCTTTGTCACAACACTTTACATCAACTGCTGGTGTTCCTGTTGTGATTTACTTTGTCGCAGACACCCACACATTTTCCAGATCTTTGATAAATGTGATAGCCTGAACCCATGTTCAATAAGTAATAAATACTTTGCTGCAGACGCCCACACATTTTCCAGATCTGTGCTCAATCTAATAGGCTGAACCTATGTTCAGTAAGTAGTAAGTACTTGGTTGCAGACACCTACACATTTTCCAGATCTGTGATAAACCTGAGAACCTGAACCCATGTTCAATAAGCAGTAGTAAGTAAGGACATGATCTGTCTTCTCCGATCATCATTGTTAAAAAAAGAAATTGTTTCTCCAATCAGTTATGAATGTTTTTTTTTTTTTTGCATTTTAAGGACAACATGACAGAATGAGACACTGTGTATTTGGCATCTCTCTGTGTAATAGTTTTCCAGGAGCTGTGCAGGATCATGCACTATGTGCATTAGAACAAGTCATAACTGCAGAACAACTGTAAGCGTAACAGCACTTCTGGGATTTTTAAAGTCATACAGTGTCCGCTAGACCTTAGCTGACTGCTTGTTAGGATCAACCTTTGAACATCAAGCCAATTATAGCTGGTTACATTCAGTCAATCATAGCCCAATGTGCAAAAATGGAAAGCTCTTTTGCTGCCCTGAAATGTCAAATAAAAATGACTTGGGGCGTCCTACTGTTTTTCATTTATTCCCTTACACTGGTCAGGACTGGTTGTTTCATGATGAGACATAATCTACTCCATCTACCTAACAGCGCTGTTCTTTGCAGTGACCATTTGCAGTAAACAGAACAATTAGAACCATTTGGTTGTAGAACACGTTTGGGAAGACAACTATTCTGTCCAGAAACTACTGTAGTCATTGCCGTATGTCGAAGCTGCAGATATGAGAACGTTCATTTCCACTGGTTGTCACTCCATCATTTTTATGTCTCAGACGCCATGAGTTCTCAGCTTCAGTAACAAATACATTCACTGTCTGAAGGCATGCCCTGGAATTTTCCGTATCTACACCACCAGGTCCCTGCTAGCATCAATGGTTGACTTTTACTCCGTGGAAGTTTTTCATTTTGTATCTTACGTTGAGTGTGTAGCCTTGATCTAGAATAACTTTTCACTGGAATTCCATGAATTAATGTCATAAAGTCGTGTAAAAGCAAATACAGTATCACACTTGCTGAAGAATTGCTGACAGATAAGAGGCTGAGGTTAAACAGAATTGTCCTGAAGAGTAATCTTTCCTCATGAACCAATGCATTTATAATCTCCCCTGATAACATTACATTGTAGAGTTCATGATATTAATTGAAGCTCCACT
The DNA here is from genome assembly GCA_030068275.1 of Clarias platycephalus. Classification (NCBI taxonomy): domain Eukaryota; kingdom Metazoa; phylum Chordata; class Actinopteri; order Siluriformes; family Clariidae; genus Clarias; species Clarias platycephalus. The sequence goes on along the minus strand of JAQQZT010000005.1, from coordinate 10,387,520 downwards.
GGGAGTCAAATCTGAAAAAAAGAAAAGAAAAAAAACAAACCCTCAAATATTGTTCTTTTTAACAAAATGTACCAGGCCAGCCACAATATGAGTCACTGCCCTTGATATGTCGGCATGGTGGCTTAGTGGTTGTCGCCTTGAACATCCTGGGTTTGCTTCCTGTGTCGGGTCTATGTGCATAGAGTTTGCATGTTCTCCCCGTGCTTGGTGGGTTTCCTCCCACAGTCCAAAGACTAAGTTCCTACCAGGGTTCTACAAGATGGGAATAAATACAATGGCCACCATTGGCCTCCACAGTCTCTAGTTGGACTACAGATGTTCCTAGATGAATGGATGGTTCCTTGATGGATGGATGGGACTGCTCTTGATACATAAATTCATGGATGCGGGACACTTTTTAAGGACCAAAATATATTGGACAAGATTACTCACAAATATTAAGGATGTTGACAAAGTGCCTGCTGTTGATTCAAACCCCACATGGCACGTGTCAGCTAACAATAGTCTCAATTTTTTTTACATTTTAATTACTGATATACCCCATCAAATGGTAAATCCCACTCGTAGTCAGTAAATCTGATTTCTTTTTCTTGATAACAGCAGAACTACTCAGTCGTGGACTTGGAGCTGGGATTGTATGGGATGCCAACAGGATGTACAGGCGCATAAATTTAAAAAAGCAGGGATGTAATTAAATACAAATATGTTTTGCCGAACGAACAGATACCAAGGTTTAAACAGATCTGAGAATATAAATGGGAAGTGCCAAATTTTTGACTCACTTTCTATAAGGGTTCACAGAGCATTTGCCTTAAGAGAAGGAGTGGGACTGGGATCAGGTGCTTTAAAACTCATGGGAGTTTTAAAGCACCTGATCAAAACCCTTCCATCCATCCATCTAGGAACCTCTGGAGTCCAACTAGGGACAATGGAGGCCAATGGTGACCACTGTATTTATTCCCATTTTCACATCTGTGGTAGGACTAAAGAGGTTCCTAGATGGATGGATGGAAGGGCTGTTTGTGTTAGGGAAATATAGGCAAGTAAATTTGCATTGAAAATAACGCTGGCAGGTGTAACGAACAAAAAATTGGATTGGAAACCAGCCTTCTCTAGACAACCACATCTCTAGATTTGACCAATTACGAACCGTCAGAGCAAGAACTCACAGACCTTGGTGACAGAGCATGCTGTCAGAGAAAGATTTCACAGATTGTGCTGACAGTGCGTAAATTTCTACATCTGGGTTTTTCCAGTGTTTTCCAGTGTTTCCAGGGGTATAGCTGTATGGTACTAAAAAAAAAAAAAAAAAGGAAAGATGGTGAATGATGGTGAAAAATCAGTTTTTCCACACTTTTCTCAATACAGAGTTATTATGTTGCACAATAAACACTAAATAACAGCGAGTTATTGAGAATATAATCAAGCTCAGCTGAGAGTTCTGGAAGTTCTGGACTAATTCACCTGTTGGTGAATACAAAGAGGAGGTTATATTTGCCAAAAAAGGACTGATGAGGTTTAGCATCCCAGTCTCCAAAGTACATTTTAAGCAATTACAGGTTTTAATAATACTGTAGGTTCTGCAGTGGACTTGGACTATCTGTGCTCTTTAGATGCAAATCACCACACAGACCTGAATTATAACAAGAATTTCCACTATAGGGAGTTATTAATCAAATAGCCTTTGTGTGCATCAATGCCGAAGGGGTGTAATCTGGCACAGACCCACACCAGCAGGTCTTCAATCTCACATTCCATTTTTTTTTTAAACTCACATATTGCGTGTGCGCATTACTGCCGTCATTTTTTTTTTTAAACCAGTAACGCAAACATTCACTTGGTCAGGGTAAGTTCATGATGAAAAGCATCTGCGGAGGTGCTGCGGATGTTCAGCCTGTTGTGCTTAAATCAGTTTGAGGTCAAATATATTTTTCTTATCTAAGTAAATTACTGAGTGCACTCAACACAAAAACAGACACTTTCTGACAGGAAAGGTTTCACAAATCAGTACGTACTGTCAATGACCTATTAAAAGCTTCCTTTATTTCTGTTGTTTCACTTTCCTTACAATGTTGCTGTTAAAAGCAGAATAACTTCCGCTTGTGAAACACTAGTTTTATTTACGAGGATTTTCTTTTTTGCAGAATACCAGTTTAGATGCTGAAGGAAGCAATTTTTTTCCCCTACTGCTGTCTAAAATCAAGCTTTGCTTATTAAACTTGGCTTCCCATTGCAGTTACGCTCTTGTGTAACCTGCATCCGGCTTCTTGGATGCCGGTGTCCTTTCTATAAGCATTATGAGACTTACATCAAGCTTTGACATTTTGAAAGTTACTGTCACAGTTAATGCATTTCATCGCATTTAAAAAAAAACGGCTTTTAATAGCAGATCCAGCTCTTAATATAGTTTGTGTCATATTTGATCATAATTTTGCATTGCTCAGTACATTGCTCAGAGTGTATTATTGTGCTATAGAGGAATTTCTGGTGAAAATCTAAACAAAGGGAACACTGTTGTATTCCATTTATTTTCCCAAATTAATCATGCTGTCATCGCTTGAATACATGCTTGTCCTGGCTGGCCCACATAGAGTTTTATTTGGAAACATACACCAAGTTTCAAGGATGGAGATTTGAATGGATTTCACTCAGGAAACAGCTCTCCGTAATGGTATTCCCTATGATGGAGCATGTGTACTGTAGATGCATTATACTCATCTTAAGCTCCAGTCTCCTCTGCAAGTATTGGAACGGCAGGGCCAGTTCTTTTGTTTTTGTTATACACCGAAGTCCAAATGGTGAATATGAGACGATTTCAGCTTCAATTTCCTCATATTTATAACTAGATGTGTTAAACAACTTAGAACATGACAACTTTGCTGCCAGGCCGACCCAATCTTTAAGAGCGCTCAAATATTGGAAAAGACAGCGGTCTAAGTAAATGAAATTAAATAACACTTTATATTCGGTTCCATATTTTTCGCTGGCAATAACGGACACCACCAATTTTTCTGAATGCTTTTCCAAGCTTGTACTGCAGCTTCATCCAGTTGATGTTTGTTTAAAGGGGGTTTCTCCATTATTTCTTCTCTTCAAGAGATGAAATGCATGATCATTTGGATTAACGTCTGGTGATTGACTTGACCTGGATAAAACCTTCTGACTGATGAAGCACCTGATGAACTGCGGCAGTGTGTGTTGGCACTGTGTGTCGCTTCATGACAATTAGTTTCGGTGGATTTCTCTGTAAATTTACAGACAGAATGTTTCGTAAGTCCTATAAATTTGTTCAGCAGCTACCGTCACGGGTTGCATCATCATTCAAAATTATTGAGCCCAATCCAGAAGCAGCCACGCAAGTTCAAGCCATGACACTGCCTCCGCTGTGCTTGAATGATGAGTTTGTATGTTTTGGATCTTGAGCAAATTCTCCAATTCTCCACACTTTGTCCTTTCCATCACTTTGGTAGAGGTTAATCTGGGTCTCGGAACATTTGTGGCTCATCTCTGTAGTTCTTTCCAATTTGGCCTCTGAGTCTTACTACTAATGAGTGGTTTGCATCCTGTGCTGTGGCCTCTATATTCTTTGAATGGTGGGTAATCTGTAATACTGTACCTTCACCCCTCCCCTGTGGAGCTTGTTGGTGATGTCAGGGACACTTGGTTTTGTTTTTTCTTTGCAGTTTCTGTCAGTAGCTACTACTGTTCCCCTTGGCTAACCAGGTGCCATGTTGTAAGTTCTTTAACAGATATAGTTGTAACTAGTAGGAAATGAAAGCTGAATTTAAATAAAGATTTATTTGACCTGAAACCCAAATGTCTTCAGTGTATAGCAGAAACAGATTGCCATTACAACACTTTCAGAGGAGACGGAAAGATGTTGATAACCATAACAGGTTATGGAGTTGAAGTTAAACACACTGCCTGGCCAAGAAAAGTCACCCTTATGTTCCCAGAGCCACTTTTTTTCACAATTTGAATCCTGGAATATGAATAACCCGGTAATTAATATAGTCAGCTGACTGATGAGCCATAACATTAACACCACATAACATTAACAGTAATTATCAATTACTGTATATACCAGTAAACTAGTGAAAGGGTCAAGGGCACCCATGGCTCATGCAAGTCTGTGGGGACCAAAGTCTAGCCCACTCGGCCTGATTACACAAAAAAGCTGCCCAAGAAAGGCATCAGAACACAACAGCTTGCCGCTCACAGGGCTCAGGAGGCAACGAGCCTAAGGCCACCAACCCGGCCTCCAAATTCCCCAGATCCTAGTCCGATCGAACACCCAGGGAATGTGCAAGACAAACAAGTCTGATCCACCGAGACCCAAAGGATCTGCTGCCAATATCTTGGTGCTAGACACCACGGCACACCTCCAGAGGCCCTACGGAGCCAGGTCCTGGGGGGCCCTGTTGATTATAATGGTAATGTTGTGACTGACTGATGTATCACCACATGCACTTATCACCATGGAACAGGGTCACTCTGGACACATCCGTACAAATGACATTTTCCGTCGCTCCAAAATCCAATCTTTATGATCCCTAGAAAATGTAAGCTATTTTTCCTGATTATTAGCAAGTGGGTTTCTTATGGACACACTGATCTTTGGTTTCACATTGTGTGTGTGGAAATGCTTTTGCTTTCACTATTAAACACAGCTGTGATTTTTTCTGTCAGTTCTTTATGATGCAACTTCATCAAGCAATTAAATGACCTCCGATCGTCAGCTCAAGCACTATCCTTCTGGGTTGTAGGAAATGTGTAGATCAAATCTCTTTAGTTGTTTTCTTTGCTTGATGATGGCCAGTATGTTCACCTTTGTGGAATACAACTTTTCCTTTGGCCAGGCAGGGGCATGTAACATGACCATTCTAATCCTGGCCACAGCAATGCAGTATTTTGTTTTGCTTTACTTTATTGAATTAATTTTTATTTGCATAGCACTTTGAAGTCAGAGGTGATGGTGCAAGGAAAGCTTCGGCTTTAGATTTAGCTCATGAACAAATAATAAAGCCCATCATAAACTAAATATGATTCGGTAAAGCAGGTTAAGCACTACTGCTAATGCCCTGTAAAACCAGAGCTTAACATTTGTGGTCTTTCAGCATTCTTTACATTTAAACATACCAAATCTACACTAAACCCGAGCTTTCGTAAGAATCCTTTTCACTCCTCCTGAACCTTTCAGTTTTTCTAATTGAGCATACATATCTTGGATATTAGTTCTTTCGCATTATCAGGTGCAGAAACCGTTACAGAGCCAACATCCTCTGCAGACACAAAACAAGCTTTTGAATTCCATTGTAAACTTCACTTCCAGTCTCGAGTCTTGTTAAAAGTGGGCGTTTTTTGAAAAAGATTTTTGGAGAGGGCCAGTGGTGGAGGCCGATGACATTGTGCTGTTCCTCTGTGGCCACATTCCAGTGTTCTGACACAGAGAGCGGTGAGCAGGCCGGCGTGGGGGGGGGGGGGAGCGGGCAGCAGGCGGGTTTTGGCTGGCTCGCTCCCTTCTTCTCTCCACGGGATAAAGGGGAATGTGTCTGGGACTACTTTTGTGTGTGCCTTTCAGCCCGGCCTCTGGAGTGAGTCTTGCCAAAGCGGCTGTAAATGGGAGTATACTATGGAAGGGAGGTGAGGGAGTTTGTGAGGCATGTATTGTTTGTGTGGTATGGAGTGGCAGAGGAAAAAAATGAGCAGGAGAAAGGTAACAGCAAACGAAGAAACAATAAATGCGTTCTTGTCGAAAATGATCGACTGGTACTGATGATGGACCGATGGGAATAACGTGTTGGAGAAGACATTGTGTATTGTTATACTGTACGCGTATGTGTTTGGTTAGACAAGGTCAAGGATATGTAAAGTTGGGTCACAGTGGTTTAAGAACTTGTGCATATTATTAGAAAAAGGTTACAGACTTAAATAAGTAAGAATGCAAGTTTACACAACAAACCATACGCTATAAATTACGGTTGCAAAATTCATGTACTCTTTTTCGGATTACTTGACAACGCAGGTTTTACAGAAAGGCCACAGTGTGTTTTGCAGCAGTCTGTTTTGTCTCCATAGAGATTAAGTACTTAAGTGAAAATGAGCTCCAATTCCTCTCATGCTGTGTGTTCTAGCTGTGGTGAAGGGCGTGTATGCCATGATGCCCGGACAGATCCCTGACCCATCGGTGACAGCAGGCTCTCTACCCAGCCTGGGTCCACTGGCTGGGATCTCTGCCACGACGCTCACGGACCAGCTGAAATACGCCGACCTGTGCAGTCTAGGAGCCATGCTGTCTCCGCTGCACCTCCTGGGCAAGCTCAGCAAGCACCATCTTCCTATTAAAGCTGAGGTGAGGCATTAAATTAGTTTGTTTACCAAGCAGACATAGTGTTAACACTGCAAATTTAGCTTGAAACCGCATGATAAACCAGACCATTGGAATACTAAATGGTATTTCATTAAATCTTTCGGTATAACAGGGCAAATTCATTTGCAACTTTACCTGAAATGATTTTTGTTATTGTTTACATTTAGAACATCCGTTTGAAGTTTCTTTGATATTCTTTGATGTTATACAGTATGGTATTGCTTTATGAATATCACTTCTGCATAAAATCCAGAAAGAACAATGAGTCCATCTAGTGGGCAGTTAGGAATTACATAACTGAAATTTGATGCAGAAGACACAATGCTGCTCTTTGTCATCTGACTCAAGGCCTAGTCAGAATATCAGGCGTACCGAGTGACCTGTTTTGCAATATCTATTAAACGATGCATCATCAAACGGAAAGCAAAAATCGATTTCCAAGAAAAGAAACGTTCACTTGGTCTTGTGATTCTGTAAATACCCATCTGATCTAATTAACTAATGTAGATGTTGGTCCTTCATTCAGAAAGATGAGGAGGAGGAGAGGAGGAAGAGGAGACGAGAAAAAAACAAAGTGGCAGCAGCAAGGTGTCGAAACAAAAAGAAAGAGCGGACGGAGTATCTACAAAGGGTGGGTTTTCTCTCTTAGCTTAAATTATTACATCCTGCATGTCAACAAGTAGACAGAATATTGCATGTAACACCAGCACTGCAAAAAAAAAACAAAAAAAAAAAAAATCAATAATCATCCTGAAACTGTGGCCTCAGGAGTCTGAGAGGCTGGAGATGATGAACTCTGAGCTCAAAGCGCAAATCGAGGAGCTGAAGCATGAGCGGCAGCAGCTCATCCTCATGCTCAACCGGCACCGGCCGACGTGCATCGTGAGGACGGACAGTGTGAAAACCCCCGAGAGCGAGGCTAACCCCCTCCTGGAGCAGCTGGAGGCCAAATGAGGAAAAGTACAGAGACTCACGAGTGGTGCTTTTCCACACGTTCTGTTTACAGGTTAGCTTCCATACAGCTAGCTAGAAGCACTTAGCTCTAAACTCTCGGACACTTAAAGGTTGAACGAGTGAAGCACTCCAACCCGTATGCTTGGAGTTTTTGAGCCTTTGTGGAACCCCTGTCTCACCCATGCATACATGTCCCAATCAGATTGGACTACATGCTGACAGTTACGAGTTTGTAGTATTTTTGTTTTTTTTTTATTCTATGCCTAATGGTTTTATCTTAATCCGACAGGCTAACAAGACAGTTTGTAACAGATAGCAAAAACGCACTTCCTCAAAGTATCATGCAAGATCTGTGTTTTTTGGCTGTGCGACTGGATGATTTGTGCTATGTCCATGAAACCAAGTCACGATTTTGGCCTCATGGAATTGCTTTCCTTTCTTTCTTTCCTTCTTTCTTTTTGTCTTTTTTCGTTCTTTCCTTTCTGTCTTTCTTTTTTTAAGACGCAGGCGTCATGTATGCACATATACAGTATATGGACTGTTTACATCTTGTTATTATAGTTACATACAATTTATATATATATTTTTTCTGATTTTTATACTTCATGTACATTACATTATACAGACTGTTATCACTAGATGTGATACATTTTATATTACTGCTATATAACAGATAGTTATATAACCCCTTTTTTTCTGTGACTTACTCATTATGTTTAATGGCTGTGAAGAAATACAAACAATATACACAATGTATTTGTGAAGTATATTTTACAGTCCTTAATTATTAAATCAGTTCCTCTTCAACTGTTTGAAACCTTCTGTGCAGTTTCAATTGTTTAATTGTGTTTGGTCGTAAATCAGAAAATATTATTCTGATATTGTTATTGATGAACAAGGTGTACTTTTGACAAGAAACATAAGGTCGCCAACACAAGGAAAGCATTAAACTGACGGATATATATTTCTTGATTTCTCAAATGTAATGTAATAGAAAATATGTTTTTTTTTTTTTTAAAGATTGCAACCAAATGTGCTCATGCTTTTGCACGAATCATACATGAACGAAGGCTGCACAATTAATAACATGGCAAAGGTCATTTATTTATGACTGTAAACACTGATCAGCTATAAAATTACAACTGAAAAAACATATTGCCCAGTATTGTGTAGGTTCCTCTTGTGCCACCTCGGAGCATGTCTGCACAAGACCTCTGGTGGTGTTCTGAGGTGTCTGGCACCAGGACGTTTGCAGTGGATTCTTTGAGGGTGGGGTCTCCATGTATGGGACTTGTTTGTCCGGCGCATCCCATGGATGCTCAGTCGGATTGGGACCTGATGAACTTCGAAGCTGAGTTGGCAGCCTTGGGCTCTTCACCTGTTTTTCTGTCGGATCAGACCGGACAGTCCCCATGGACATGGGTTAGCTTGGGTTTCCATGATTTGTCACCAGATTACTGGTATATAATTGATAATCAATATTAATGTGTAAATGTTATGGCTGATCGTGTACATATACAGCTATACCTTGGATTGAGACCGGAATTCGTTCCGGAAGCGTGCTTGTATATCAAAATACTCGTATATCAAAGTACACTTTTACACACACACTAACGGAATCACTGCTTTCTGACAGAGAGAGGATCTCTGGATCTTTAACAAGGAACCTCTCTAATGACACTTGATTTTGCTTTTACGTGAGACTGAGCATGGGAGGCAATTACCCATAATCCCGCAGTGCACGATAGAGAAAACCATTTGCTAAGTTGTGATCACGTGATGCCTGGCAGACAAAGCGCATGCATATTACTTGTATATCAAGACCGCGCCTGTTTTTTTAACGCTAAAATTTATTTAAAAGATTTGCTAGTTTGCAAAAAAGCTCGCAGACCAAGTTACTTGCAATCCAAGGTTCCACTGTAATATGCTCTGACTCTGGTGCAGTTTTATCAGCATCACATGAGTTCAGATTTTTTTCAAAAAATCTTAATTTTAAGAATATGAAGTGGAGGAGTTAAGCAAACATGGAATTGTAAGGAGTGATGCAAAACTGAACAGAAGACTGATAAGAATAATTTGGAAGATTCAAGAATCCAGCTGCAAAGTATTGTTTATTAGTCTTTAAGCTGGAATGTGTAATTCTGATGATGGAATCTGCTTCATCCTTACTTTTTGCTCCTGCCTACATTAGTACTACAGTGGCTCTGACATGAAAAATATCATCAAACTGTCAAAACAGGGTGTTACAGAGCATGCAGAAGATGCTCTTCATGGTCATCATACAAAAAAACACTACTGAACTCATCTTCATGTTCCTCAGGGTTTCTAAACATGATGTTTTTGCAACCTTAATTTATTGTGATGCAACAATTTCAATTTACTTTTAACACTCTGCTGTTATCCAGCCAGTTATTAGCTCATTGGTGACATCTAGTGGTTCGGAACAATGCTGAACATCTCTTTAACTACAGGATTTTGTTGGAAGAGTACTGTATGAATAAGTCATGGTGATTGATTTGCAATACAATATATTGATGCACGAACAGAGGAATTTTGACAAAGAGCCAAAACTCATTCTCATGTGTTTATGGTTGTCGAAGTTTTTCTGAAGTTACACCACATCATAACTCATCTCCAGATGAATTTGGTTTTAAACCCCAGGAGAGATAATGTGTGCATTAAGGAATAAAGCATTGATGTTCATAAGAAAATTATCACTGACAGGATGCTGTAATATACTGTAGAAAAAACATGATACAGTACCATCATCAAGCTGATTATTTTTCTGTAACAGCGCATCCCAGTGTGTGTTTATTCCTCTTATACTACAGCGGTTAGCTCATAGTTACATTTTTCATTAAATCAAGAACAAAATATCAGTTTTATTAATCAGTTTAATCATAATTAAATGAGGGGTGTTCAAGTCAAACCGGGATTTTTGATTGTGCTGAATAACAGAACAGTGGAGAAGTGAAAATAACTCCCAGCTGAGTTCCTATAATGTGCAAGTGTTGTTCATGAATCATTATGTGTACTCTTTATCAAGCTGGTGACAAAGTATTTGTTGATTTTCGAGAATCAGGCGTTCCACTCACTGAATGTTCATGGGAGCGACTGCAGTGTGGATCCACCTCAGCCAGGATCGTCGTTCACGGATGTACGACCTTCTTTAAAAAGTTTGCACCGTTCAAATGCTTTACTGCAGCTAGCAGTCCCATCATTGTACTGTGTTTAACATCTTCTGTAAATGTTAATTGGTTCATCTCAAGTACTGATTTGACTTGAACTTATAGTTTTTTACTTTAATTAATGACATGACTGAAAACATGTATTCCCTCACTTTCCTTTTCCCTCACTTGCAGGACATAAGATGAAAAAAAAAAATGCTGTGTGACTGGTAAAAATTGCTCATTTTTGAGACTCCTTCCATAAAGGTTTACCAAGTGGGTCGGCTGGGTCACGAAGGTGTTCGAATGATACGATATCTTACTATAAACATGTCATATTTATTGTGCTGTTACTGAGGGCAAGCGAACAAATAATTTAACCAGACTAACAGAGAAATGCACTTTGGCCTCCCGCATGTACCAAATTATGCCAGGCAAGAACAAAGAGCAAACATATAGAGATGATATAGATGATAAAGTTTATGGACTTAAGAGTAATAAAAAATTATCAACATGTGAATCAGCTGCCACAACACTGGTCCTGGTGTTAATAACCTGGTCCCAATAGTAACAAATCATACTTATTTTAATTTTTTTTTATTTTACATTGTTTAAAATTTATATTGAATGCAAGAAATATTTGTGCCATATGTATTACATCAGATATTTCTCTGAACTTCTCAGTGTTCCAAGAACATTGCACTCAGGCTTAAAATGAACCTGAGTGAGTCTCATAACCTTTATTTATTTCCAACTTTTTACCAAATAGTTACCTTAAATAATTAGGATGTGTTGCATATTGAGGAAATTAGGAATATTTAGTGTGTAGATTTGGGATGTGTTTTATAAATGATCTTTTAAACTTAAAAAAATTAAATTCCATTCAATTTTATTTGTATATCGCTTTTAACAATTGTCATTGTCGCAAAGCAGCTTTACACAATCAAAAGAATTATTTAAGTTTGTATGGAATGTGTGAGTATGAATCAAAATGGTCAGGTTGTCCCTGATGAGCAAGCCGAGGGTGACAGTGGCAAGGAAAAACTCCCTGAGATGGCAATAGGAAGTAACCTTGAGAGGAACCAGACCCAACAGGAAACGCATCCTCATCTGGGTGATAACGGATAACAGGGATTGTTCAGCAGTCATATTTTGTGTTACTATGTACTGGGAAAATGGGAAATGGATATAGTGTCCCTTTATGATTTAAGGTACTTTTAAGCTTAGGGTGAAGCTTTAACGGGACACAAGACACACACAGGAAATGAAAATATTGGCATTAAATAGGCAAGATAATGGGTGGGTTAGTGGTTAGCACTGTTGCCTTGCACTTCCATGTTCTCCCTGTGCTTGGTGGGTTTCCTCTCACAGTCCAAAGACATGCAGATTAGGCTAATGTGTGAATGAGTGTGTGTGTGCACCCTGTAATGGATTGGCACCCTGTCCAGGTTGTTCCCACGCCTCGTGCCCTAAGTCTCCGGTGATAGGCTCCAGGCCCCACACGACCCTGTATACAGGATATAGACAATGAGTGAGCGAGTAAAGCAAGATCATGAGTTAGTTAGTTGTGGAGATTTGTATGTAATTAGAATATTGATAACTTAAAACTATGACATCTGGAGTCTGAGAGGCTGGAGAGGTTGAACTCTGATATACAATAGTATAACTATAACCACAAATAAGTCATGTATTAGTACTTATATGATAGTAATTATTTCTAAATGATGAATTAATGCATGCATTAAGCTTTGGCAAATCAGGAAGAAATGAATTTTATAAGTCTACATTAACTCCCCCCCCCATCTATGATACATAATCATTAATGAAAAAATTAATGATTATGTATCACAGAGTGTTAACATATTACTCATTTGTGGACCTCACATCAAAGTGTTGTAGTAAGTCTTGCTCAGAGGTCACTCAGGGAAAGTAGCACGTGCTGTGGGGAGGAGGTGGCGTCGAATATAAATCGAGGTGGATTAAAGCCACTGATATGTCCGAGTTCTGTGCACACTTTGCTCCCAGGTTAATTTGTCACGTTTTGCCTCGGTGGAAAAATGTAGTTTCGCTTCAGCGCTCAACATGTTACCTGAGGGAGAAGAAAGTACGATCTCCAAACCCGCGCGCGCAGACGCGTGTACTGAGCGCGCGCTTCAGGAGAGTCCTACCCGCCTGTACAGGAGACGATGGCTGATCGTTTTGCTCTTCAGCTCGTATTCTCTGTGCAACTCGTACCAGTGGATCCAGTACGGAATCATCAACAACATCTTTCTGCGGTTTTACAACGTCAGCGCGTTCGCTATAGACTGGCTGTCCATGGCCTATATGCTCACTTACATACCGTTTGTCTTTCCAGTCACATGGCTTTTGGACAGGAAAGGGCTGCGAGTTGTGGCGCTCGTGGCCGCCGGCGTCAACTGCGCGGGCGCGTGGGTTAAGGTCGCGAGCGCCAAGCCGCACCTGTTCTGGGTGAGCGCGCTCGGGCAGGTCGTGTGCTCCGTGGCGCAGGTGTTCATCCTCGGCATGCCGTCTCACATCGCCGCCGTGTGGTTCGGACCGGAGGAGGTGTCCACCGCCTGCTCCATCGGCGTCTTCGGCAACCAGGTAAGTCCAGTGCACCTTTCGTTTCATGCATGAATGATCTCACTCTGAATCAGGATTTCTTTCTCAGTGAGTTTTTGGCGTTCCCAAGTTGCCTGTAGTGTGTGTGAAATTCTTTAAGATTTCTCAAGTGTGTTTTTCACACTGATCTGATTTGGGGATCAGCAATAGCATTTGCTGTCAAACCAAGAAGAAGAAGAAGACAGTCCTCAGAGGTCCAGTTCAATTTTTCAATTCCTGATCTTGTGTATGCGAGGAATGACATGACCATATTTATTCCTTGGAAGGTCTTAATTTCCTCTGATGTCATGACCAGATTTTCTTTTCCTTTTCTGGAGTGTGTAGAAGTTTGTATGATCATTATTTCATCTATCAGATCTGCATGCAATAGATGCATGAAGCACACTCTGCTACATTGTCATTATCACACAGTAAAACAGTAAGTTTTTATTTATTTATTTATTTATTTATTTATTTTTTTACAGAAAATACTCTGCAAGGAACATAATGGTAACATCAATAAACTAATTTACAACCTAAAATTTTAGAATAAAATGAATGGCTAGTGTATGAATGTATGAATGTTTTCAGTGTATATTCCGGCCTGAAGATGAATGTGAATTACAGTATATCCTGTTGGCTGCAGAGTTAAAGTATGTCTGGGTTGATGGTTAGATAAAAAATAATATAGCTTACTTATGCAACAAAAGTTAACCAACTAAACTCCGTTCCTGTTACACATTGACAGTATGATTATTCATTGTACACTATATGGAGAAAAAAGTATGTTGACACCTACAGTACCTATCACAATCATATGTGCTTTTTGAACGTCCCATTCCAGAGTTTGACTTCTTTGTGCTTCTATAACAGCCTCCACTTTTCTAAGAAGGTTTTGTGCGCAATGACCACCAGCATGTTAATGAAGGTGTAAATGTTTTGCAGTAAGTCCCAGTGTGTACCTTTGCAAACAATCTTGCTTTGTACCCACTTTCCTTTTGCACACATGAGAATTTCCATCCTGGAACAGATTTGGGCCCCTTAGCTCCAGTGGAAATCTACTGCATGCGGAGACATGAGCCAGTGTTGGAAGAGTGACTGTGAATAACGTCAGGATCATATACTGTACATACGTGTGTGTACGGCGCACTTGGCTAAATCCTCTTCAGCAGCCCTGCCAAAACAAACAAACAAAAAATATATTTTTTTAATAGCACTCAGTTATCGAAGTGATTTATTTATGGTCACACTATCCAGTATCATCCACATGCGGATGGGTTTCCTCTCAAGGTTTTTTCATCATGTCATCTCAGGGAGATTTGCCATGCCAATTTCGTCTCTGGATTGCTCATTAGGGCTATAAATTTAAAGATTAATAAAATTTCAAAATGTATATTCAGACATTTTTTTCCCCCATAAAACTGTTTTCTGACAATGTTCATTGTTAAAAGCACTGTATAAGTACAAATGAAGAATATGAAGGAATTCATGTGGACTAGTCTTTGTCTCCTCTGTAGTTGTTTAGTTTATTTAGGTTAAACTGGTGGCTAAAATCATTATCCTCAGTCTGCTGCTATATAAAAGCCCTTTAAGGTACTGTATTACTCGTATTTCTCTTAGAAATTTTATTGTTTTCCAAGGAAACACACACTAAATTAGTCTGAATAGAAAATATAGCAAGAGAACAAGACACGCTGACATTGTCTGTGTTAGAAATAATGATTTTAATGGAAATGATGAACGTGTTTTTCAAGCTTTGCCTTCATTAAAAAAAAAAAATAAATAAATAAATATATATATATAAAAAGAAACGTCCTCTGACTTTCAACTGTTTTTACTTTCAGTAAACTTAATGTGTAAATATTTGTATGAACACTAA
>JAQQZT010000005.1:10347579-10364912 GCA_030068275.1 Clarias platycephalus | reverse complement strand
TAAAGCAAGTTTGTAATTAGGTTTCCGATTCCTGTCAAATATGTCTGATTAAGTATTTACATTTAAAAACTAAACACAACTAATAAAACAAAGTAATGGGATTTAAACAACGTAATATTCTTCATTTATCTTAGTCTCGTGTTGTTGTAATTAAAGGTTTGGGCTTGCTTCAGAAGATTTTCACACTTCAGATTGGGCTGCAGCCTTGTTAAGTTTGGGAATGCCTGGTTTAGACTTAAATTTTTTAATCTGTTACCTTAAAAGCAGGTAATGTTATCACTCATCGTCTATACGCCATTATCCTGTGATCAGGTTTGCGGAGGGCCTGGAGCCCATCCCAGGAGACTTAGGGCACGAGGTGGGTACACCCTGGAACAACCTGAAATCCATCACAGGGCACACACACATACACACATTCACACACTACAGACAATTTGGGAATGCCAATTGGCCTAATCTGCATGTCTTTGGACTGTGGGAGGAAACCAGAGCAACCAGAAGAAAACCCACCAAGCACAGAAAAAGGGATATCCCATTTAACACCCTGTCTAATGAAGCAGAAATTATACCACAGATCATAAAAAAAAAGAATTGCTAAAGTCAAACATAGACTGACTTTATCCCCCTGATTTTGTTGGTTCATTGCCTAAAACAACAAGTCAAGTCAATGAGCTCAGATAATTCAGACACTGATATTGAACTGAGTTGTCTGATAAATCTGAAAATGCCTGAGGACAATTCTAACAGTCACAGTGAAGTGGGACATTTTCTTATGCGTGGCTGTACACTGCAACCTTAAGTCAATGCTTGCTTACTACAGGGACGCATGGCTCCAAAAGAGTTGTTCTTTTGAGAATGAGATATTCATGAAAATGATTTACATTAAATGTAAAAATGTATTTATCAAAGTTGTTCCATTCAGAATATATTTTTCATCTCACTGATATTTCCCTCTTTTCTCTTTCAGACAGACCACCCTTGCTGTATATCTCCTGTCGTTTGTAGGAATGGTGATTTACTCCTTCACTTTAAACTTGGGCCATCTCTGGGTAGTCTTTATTACATCAGCAATGCTAGGGTAAGAGCTATTGCTTATTAGTGCTATAGTGATGAGTCGTTCATGAATGATGCGTTCTTTTTGAACGAATCTTTAACTTGACTCAGATGAACAACTCGTCTCGGAGAGTGATTCGTTCATTTTCTATTGGGCGCGCATGGGCAAAGCATCGCAAAACCTCTATATGTTATATACAGGAAACAGAAATGAGTCGTTACCTTTGAGTCTTTTCGGGCCTGAGTCGTTCATTCTTTTGTCACATGACTCCCATAGACGCTATGCAGTGCAGTACACAGGAAACAGAATTGAACATTTCTGTTAGTGAGTCTTCAAGTCCCGAGTCGTTCGTTCTTTTGACATGTGACTTCCACAGACGCTATGCGGTGCAATAGATTCAAAAGAACGAACGACTCCGACTGCAAGTTATAAGAGATGAACTACTCATTCTGTTTATTATAATATGTCCTTAGTTGCATTGTAATACATGTATTTTCATGACTGGAACTATAGCCAACATTTGTGTATATAGACGTATTGGGGGTATTTTTATTGAAAACGCAATATTTTTATTCATTTCTGATCAAAAGAACGAAATGACTCAAAAAAAGATTTGTTCATTTGATGAACAAGATTCAAAGAACAGTCACTAAAATGATTCAAACTTCCCATCACTAATACAATTGCTTGGTGAGTACAAAGAATAAAACTACAGCTTGTAATTTTTTTTTAGTTATTTTTTTATTATTGATGTTAGAACATAAATTAATCTTGCTTTATATGAAAAAAAAAAAAACTTGTTTAATGTGTGAATTATGGGGTTGGATTAAACTTAGAATTCTGACACTTTTTTTTAAAAATTAAATATTCTTAAAGGGTTTATTATATACATGGCCACTCTTTAGAAAGTTTGTTCAGGGAAGTAGTGTTTCAAAACAGTGTCTCAGGTAATACTGTCACACAAAATTAAATCTTATGAAATAATGAATAAAAACTAAATAAAATATAAAATAACATTACACTTAATATTACAAAATATTACCTGGTAAACCCCCCAGAACCCAGGAACTGCAACCAACAACTATGAATTCCATTTGCTGATCACAGTTCGGATTTTAACATTGTTAAAGTAAAAAATTTACACATTGATTACAGGCAATTTGGGAACGTCAGTTAGCCTAATCTGCATATTTTTGGACTGTGTGAGGAAACTGGAGTACCCGGAGGAAACCCACTAAGCCCAAGGAGAACACGCAAACATTCACGCACACAGAGGCTAGCAAACCTGGCTAGGAATCGAACCCAGACCCTGGAGGTGGAAGGCGACAGTGTTAACCACTAAGCCACTGTGCCACCTTAAAGTAAAACACCTGACCAAAAAAATATAGTACACCCTCTGATATTTGGTAAACCACCTTTATCTATGATTATGATGTGCAAAATGGCCAATTCAGATATGAAAATGATTCATGGTGTTCACAGAAACACTCTTTCACATTTTGAACATTCCTATGTCATTAAAAATCCATAAATGTGATATCCTGGTACACTTATTGGCACATAACGTTGCTGAGCCTAAACCTGAATGTCTAAAGCAACCGCAGATCATAACACTGCCTCCAGACCCGTGTACAGCATCTACTATACATTATTGTAAATTGTACCTAACCATGAATGTAATGTGTGAATGCGTGTGCATGGTGCCCTGTGTTGGACTGGAAGCTTTGTGCCCACTGTTACCGGGTTAAGTCGTTACTGAAGAATAAATGGATATGATAGCATTTTTTTTCTCACAGATTCTTCATGACTGGGTATCTACCACTAGGCTTTGAGTTTGCAGTGGAACTGACATACCCTGAGTCAGAAGGCACATCTTCAGGACTTCTCAACTGCTCAGCACAGGTACTCAGAGCTGAGCAAAGATGAAAGAGCTGTTTGTATGTGGATCGCATGCATTTAATGAATGGTACCAAATATGATTAGAAATAAAATAGAAATAGTTCTATCAAATGAAAGTCCCTTAATAATAAACAAAATGGTTATATATAATGTGTGATTTTTAAAAAAAGAGATTTTGCCTAGAGACTAATTAGTGATACTTAAGAGATTATAAATTACGGTATATAGAGCAAGTAAGAGAGTTAAAAGTTAAAAGAGGCACAGAACGCCAGTTTACAGCATGTACACTGGGATGTATCGGAAAAGTCAGAATCAATCAATAAGCCTAATAATACAGATAAAGATGCTCACTGAGATAGAGGAAGCCCTGAGTTTTTACTAGTATGATAAGAAATAAACTCCGTTATTATCTTATCCCAATTCAGGTGTTTGGAATCATATTCACCATTTGTCAAGGCAAGATCATTGACTCCTACAGCACACTCGCTGGCAACATCTTCCTCTGTGTTTTCCTGCTGTTAGGGACAATCATTACAGGTAAAGTCAACCTTGCTTCTGGAAATCAACACCATATATATATATAGTATATATATGTATATGTGTGTGTGTGTGTGTGTGTGTGTGTATAAAATGGATACACACTTCAGGAGAAGAAAAATAGTATGATGTATATTATATTCATATAATATGAATAATATTATGATATTATTATAATTATATGATCATATATCAATATATAATTTATAGCAATGTATTTAGTACTAAAATATTTATACAAGTTTTTTTCCCTGAAGAGTGTATACATTTTTGGCGGTGTATCTGTGTCCGATACAGCACAATTGTGGCAAGTGATAAATGCCACACATTCCCAGGTACAGTGCTTTACATACTGGTTCCATGTCTTGTATTGCTATAAAAATTAAGTATACTGTACCTAATTGGAATGAATGCCATGAATCCACACAAAAGGCCAAAATGTTAATTGGAGAGGAGACTGAAATTAATATAGTTTACAAAATAATTCACAAATAATAATGTCTTGCCTTGTGTGTGTGTATATATACTGTATATACTGTGTATATATTACAAAGTGGGGATTCCATGGATTGTCACAACATTGTCCAGCACAAATTCCAGGAGCTTTATTGGACTGAGATCTGGGGAATTTTGAGACAAAATCAACATTGTGTGTATGTGTGTGTATGTGTGTGTGTGTGTGTGTATATACCCACTCTTCTCACCTCTATAGTATGTCAAGAGTGCTTCTTGCCCTCTAGTGGCTGATAACAAGCAGCAAAACCGGAGACAATACCCTTTAAAAACCTTTTCTTAATTTTTTTTTCTGCATAAAAATAATTCCTTATCTAAATCTCACACAGTATTATTTTGTTCATGACCGTTTACTGTGTTACTGATTTTACACCTTTTGTTTGTATTTTAAGCTTTTATAAAGGAAGATCTCCGGCGGCAAAAGGCAAACATGCAAGAAGAGGCAGAATCAGAAACTGTAAGTTTGTGTTTTATCTAAAATATTTTCTCTCAGGATAAGGTTAAATGCTAGTTTTCCTACTGTACACCTGCATATTCATGCAGTTTTCCACACAGCTGATTATGTGGCAACATCACTGTGTAGATTCATGCAGATACAGGTCAGGTCAAGATCTTCAGTTAATGCACACATCAAACATCAGAATGGTGAAAATGTGATCTTAGTGACTTCAGATGGATTCGAGAAACTGCTGATCTTCTGGGAGTTTCAGTTTACACAGTGATGGTGCAAAAACCAACAACATTCTTCAGTTATCCACAGTTCTGCAGACAGAAGTACCTTGTTCATGAAAGAGGTCGGAGGAGAATGGCCAGATTGAATGGCCATTTGTTGGCAAGTTCAGAAAATACTGGTCAAGCATCAGTTGAATGCCACAGTGTGTCTACTACGTACATTTCCCTGTACACAATTTACCCATTGTCTACTTCTGTAATATTCCATGACACAAAGTAGAAATCATCTCAAACGGTTTCAATGAACATGTACTCCTCAATCACTGGTTCTGAATCTAATAGAGGACCTTAAGGATGTGGTAATGAGCTTTGCATCAGGAAAGAGCAGTTGGCAAATCTACCTGAATTGTGCCACAAAGTATTACCACTAATCTGAAACCTAGTATTAGTATGGTGATCCCAGTATACTGACTGGTGAGCATACGGTACAGTATGTATTAAATTATAAGCTAAACCTTATGCTGTGTAATTTTTCTGGTCTATATTCAATTTACACTCGATGCGAAACTTATCATTGTCTAGATAACTTCTATTGCTTTCTTTCTTTCTTTACATAAATTTTTGCTTTATTTGTTCAGAAACTACCAAGACACCAAGAAGACGGAATATCATCACCAAAACAGACTAGGATGTAGAAATGAAGTTTTCCTGCATGCAAATCAGCACATTTATAATTAGTGGATGAGAATTCTTGCAAAAAACAAAAAAACATATATTTCATCATGCAATAGGGTGTGCAACCTTCTATGAGGAACTTCATCAGATACTGTAAATCTGGGATGTTCACGTTTACATATATGAACATATTTAAACAAGACATATTTGGTACAAAAGTCATATCCAGAAAATGAGTTGGTAAAAAACATCAACACTGTAAAGTTTAGGGTAATAATTACCTACAAACTGTTAATAATGGTTCTAGAATTTTCTTTCAGTTTATTTTTACTACTACAGACCATGCACTTTAGATTTACAATATGAACAACATTAGGAATGCGTTTTCCTACTTCTTGTAGTTACACCAACTGTCTTTATGTTGTTTATTATATTGGATTTCATATACGTATACAGTGTATAGAATTTTCTAGCATGTTGACTCTTCCAAAATTCTACTGAAACTGCTTCCAGTAATGACATGAAGGATTACTTGATTGGATACAAGGTGGTATCAAAAAGTTTTGAGATTAGCACTATTTACAAGAAAGTACTTTATTACTTACTTATTAATACGTATTTATTATCTGGTGAGTAGGGTGGATAAAGATGTTCTCCAACAGTCATCATGCACAAGTCGCCGAATGGTTTCAATATTTTTTTTTCAACAAATGTTCTTCCGCTCTTGAAGCGCGAGGGCCACTCAAAACACCTACTGTAGAACGACCCATTGCAGCATCGCCTGTTCGCTCATTTCATGTTCGCTCTTTGTTTAAATTTGCTGACTTTTGGCACACTGACTTATGAAGCTCGATGCTCTCTGTGACTGTGTGTGCTGCCATCTGTTGGCGTGTTATATAACTAGTCTCACAACTTTTTGATACCACCTTGTATTGACTAAGCATCAGAGTATTTTCTTTTAAAACAAGTAAAGACAACAGAGTTTAAACTTTTTTTTATTGAGAATTGGTTTTCTAGTATTGAAGTTTTGTATATCGGTTAAATACTGTCTATATTTTTACTAAATATTAAATTGATGAAATACTGTGGTGTATAATGGCAATATCAGACTTTAGGAATTGCTAGAAGGATTGCAATTAGGTTGATGTAAATAAGTAGCAAATTGTTGTAAAACCTTGGACTTCATAGTGCAACATTATCTTTACTGAATCCTCCTGTATACCAGTGTGCATATGACAATGTACAGTGCAAAACTGAATCTGTGGATTTTTTTTATATAGAAACCTTACAAATTATGTCCAGTTTCAGGTACCTGTGGAACATTATGAGTAGATGTAAGTAGTATTTGTCCTTTTACTTATACTTTACCTGTGTTAAACATTAATATGTCAAACTTATACTATAAGACATTACTGTGCGAGTGCCAAAATGTTAGTTTGTGTTAAAACATTTATATACCAAAACTGTACTAGAAGACACTTCTGTGTGAGTGACAAAAGCTTAAGTTTAAAGGTGACTGTCAAATTGTTTGACTATAAATTAAAATGTATCAAATGAACTATTTATCAATGAGGTTAAATTAATTACAAATGGAAATATATAATTGATTCTAGTTTAGTCATGGGTTCAATCCATCATACTGTAGATAAAAGTTAATCTATGAACTAAAACAATATGTTAATGTATTTCTATGTTAGTTTTACTTTTTATCAATAACTGTAACACTATTGTGGTGCTGTTTTACCATTTAAGATCAGTAAAAAGCTATCGATCATACAAAAACCCTTAAAAAATAATAATAATATAGCTGTTTTATAAAGTTTTAGTTTCTAACTGCTGAAATAGTCACATTGATAAACATTTCTCATAGTATCTATTTGGTTATACCTTTTTTGTTGTAAACACAGTTTAGCCATTTAATGTACTTTCTAAATTGTGCACAGAACTTTTAATAACAAACGTTTTAAAAAGAGTTTGATTCAGACATTCATGCTGATATGTGGCAAATTTCTGTAATACTGTATATATTTTTATATCAGGCGGCACGGTGGTGTAGTGGTTAGCACTGTCGCCTTGCACCTCCAGGGTCCGGGTTCGATTCCCGGCCAGGTTTGATTCCCATCTCTGTGTGCTTGGAGTTTTCATGTTCTCCCCATGATTGGTGGTTTCCTCCAGGTACTCCAGTTTCCTCCCACAGTCCAAATATATGCAGGTTTGGCGTTCCCAAATTGCCCGTAGTGTGTGAATGGGTGTGTGTGTGCCCTGCGATGGATTGGCATCCTGTCCAGGGTGTACCCTGCCTTGTGGCGTAAGCCTTCTGGGATAGGCTCCAGGCCCCCCGCGACCCTGAATACAGGATAAAGCGGTATAGAAGATGAGTGAGTGAGTACTTTCATATCCTTACCACAGTCTTATCCATGCTGATTATAAACATATAATGGCAACCACTGCTTAATATGTAATAATAATTAAACTGATTAATGTTTATACCGTCTCTGTGTATATTCATGCAGTTTACATGAAAAATACCCCTTACAATTACTAAGACTATTTCATCATCATCTCGGTAGTATTGAGCCTACAAAACAGAACCTCAAAGTAAACAGATTTTTGTTCCTGGTAAATATTTAAATTGAGACAAAATATTAAGTATATTAAGGTAAGACGTTGGAGGACAGGCCTTAATATGTCCATGAAACACTTGCAAACTGTGAATTCTTTACTTTGTATAATATTGCATAATTTGCAATGTATATAATGTGTATATAATGTTTACATGAAATCCTGTGTTTGCACTTTGGTATGGATGGTATGAATTCCACATGTTTGTGTAAAACCTCATGATTCATGTAAGAGCAAAAGCCATGGGAGTGCTCTCTAAACAACGGCTAAATCGCAGGGGATATCTGACCTTTTGTACAAAGGAAACATAAACTTTAAGTCTAAACACTGATAATCTATTTAAACTGACCAGGGAATCACACAGATACAGTGGGGCAAAAAAGTATTTAGTCAGCCACCAACTTCCACTTAAAAAGTGAGAGAGGCTTGTAATTTCCATCATAGGTATACCTCAACTATGAGAGACAAAATAAGGAAAAAAAATCCATAAAAACATGTACTCGCTCCAGGTTTTTTCCACTACTTCAGGCCCTGTTAGAGTTATCAAATAACTGAAATCTTTAAAAATATTTGTTCATGGCGAGGTGTGTAATAACGCAAGCCATCAATATAGAGGGCAAACCCCAATGAGTCCATAGACATGTAAAATGTTCAGTGGTGGGATATATTAGGCAGCAAGTGAACACTTACAGTACTTCTCAAAGTTGATGTGTTGGTAGCATAAACATGGGCAAGTGTAAGAAGTTGCAAGAGTGACTTTGACAAGAGACTAATTATGATGGCTAGATGACTGGATCAGAGAACCTCCAAAACAGCAGGTCTTATGGGTTGTTCCGGTTTACTGTGGTTAGTAGCTACAAAAAGTGGTCCAATTGGCTGGATCATGGAGAGCTACACCACGGAGCAATGGAAGAAGATGGCCTAATCTGATGTGGTTGGCTGGGTGTGTGTACGTTGTGGCACCAGGATGCACAATGGGAAAAGAGCAAGCCTCTTTCAGCAGGATAATTCCTCCTGCCATACTGTAAAAAAAAACCTGTTCAGGAACATGGCAAAGGATTCAAGGTGTTGGGTTGGCTTCTAAGTTCCATAGATCGCAATCTGCCAGCATGTGTGAGATGTGCTGGACCAATGAGTCTGATCCATGGGGGCCTCACTCTGCAATTTACAGGATTTAATGGTCCACAGATACCACAACACACCCTGACAGGCTTTGTGTAGTCCATGACTTGATCCTTGCTGTTTTGGCGATTTATGTACATTTTATTTCATAAAAGTATTTGTTTATTACTGTTCGTTATTTCAAGGCCAAAGGCAGGAATCCAGTTCTATACACCTCTAATTACAAGGCATGATATACACATACACCAATGTAATTTATGAATAGTTAAAATTGAACAAGTTGCGCGTGTGCTTGTTTTGAGATCAGCACCTGGGATTAGAATACATTCATTGTTTCTTTAGAAAACAAGTCCAAATGAAAATGTGAACAGATATGGTTCCAATCAGACTGTCTCCAGCCTTAGTCAGCAATGATGAACCCATCCAGTGTTCTCCTGAGTGTCAGTGATACTGAACCATAATCAGTCACTGGGGTCTAGATTCAGATCTTTTTTTTCTGCCTCGCTCCAGTTCCTTCCTCCGGTTCTTTGATACACTGGAACCCAATTAACATGCCCACAATAGAACAACCTGGAAATAATGTGGCACAAGAAGAACTGTAAGACCTTCATACAGTGCAAGACTTAAAGTGACACTGAACTTCTTTAACAGTTACAAAAGACAGGAAATTAAAGAAGTCGGTTCCTGTAGGTTATTTAATTAAACCATAATCACACAACCACATCTTGTCTTTTATTACATTACATTGCATTATACTCACTTGCAACAAAAAGAGGAGCCATAACTCCAATAGTAAGTTGAGCTGTTTTGTACACGAAGGCTTCGGACAGGAAGTGTCCAAGAGCGAGAACAAATGTCCACAATGTGACATGATAAAGCCTACAATAGGAACAGAAAGAGAAGACGTATGTACAGACACCAGGCAGTTAGCATATATTGTATTTATACAGTTTCAAACTTGCAAAAAGGACAGAGAAAGTCCTACGTCCTATTCTTAATGTCTATGGCACAGGTACAGCGAATGATGGATGACAGTAAAGTCCATATTCCAAAGGTCCTTGCTTGAAGACCATTTACTAAAGAAGAAAAAATGACACTGATTAGTGTTTGTAAATGAACATATTTGTCTTGAGTCTATTTATGAACAGCTCTCACCAAAATCTGGTGCGCCAGTGTAAAGTTTTTCAGACAGAAAGCTGTGGTCACGAAAACTCTGTACAGTGTTGCCCAGTGCGATCACGGACACCATGACAAGCCAGGTCCTTAGCAAATTCAAAAAGCGACTCATGGTTTTTGAAATCCACCACACACACTTGAGCACACACCTGTAAAAGCAAAATAAAAGGGGAAAGGAATATAACATGAGATGCAGTGACATTATAGGAAAATAATCAATATTGGGGGGTGAAGTCTTAGTTGAACCACCCTGAAGTTAGTTGATAGATGGACAGACAGACAGACAGACAGATAGATAGATATATAGATAGATCCTTATAATGGCAGCAGCCGAAAGACTAACAATAACAACATATATAAAACAGAAATTCTCTTTTCTTAGTTGGGCGGTGGGGGTGGTCTTTGCACAGGTAGTTTCTTCATAGGCGTGTCACAGGCATTTAACAATGAAATGTAACAGCAGGCAGCGTCACCATCAACTTTTGCAGTATGTCTTACTGTGAGCGTGTCATAGTCGTTCCTCACCAAATGTAACAGTAGGCAAAGTCATCAGTTTTTTTAAACAGAAAATGCCACCTAAAAAGCCTTATTGTGGGCATGCCACAGTCATTCCTCACTGAACATAACAGTGACGGCACATACGACAGGCAGAATAAAGAGCTGACAGAACAATGGAGCAGTGTGAAGGGGGGCAGCAAGATGACCACACACTTCATTCGCAGGTAATGTGAGCATGCAAGTGCCAGGATCTGCATCAGGGTAAACTCTACTATATACACACATATATACAGCTCTGGAAAAAAAATAAGAGACCACTACAAAATAATTAGTTTCTTATGTTTTTTTCTTATAGTTGCATGTATTGGTGAGATAAACAGTATTTTTGTGAACAGTTTTTTTGTGAGACAATATTTCTCTTAAATTCAAAATATAACTATTGTTATTTAGAAAAAATATAACTATTGTTATATAACTATTGTTATTTCTTGTTATTTGGAAGAAAATGACATCACAACATATGAAAATAACCCAAGATCATGCAGTTTTTGCAGAGCCTTAATTACTTAAATAAAACAAAATGCAAATAATTTGTAAAAAAATTTCTGTTAATGCTTTGGATAAATAACATTAAGAAATCAGTATTTGGTGGAATAACCTTGATTTGCAATTACAGCTCTCATGCGTTTTGGCATGCTCTTCACCAGTTTCTCACATTGCTGTTGGGTAACTTTATACCACTCTTTTTGTAAAAATAAGCAAACAGCTCAGCTTTGCTTGATGGTTTGTGACCATCCACCTTCCTCTTGATGACGTTCCAGAAGTTTTCTGGAGTAGATTGCAGTATAATATAAAACAAATTGGTTTCTTGTCCTTATGGAGAGGAGATCAAATGAGAAAGGGATGAATTGAAATGAAACTAGAAAGTGAGAAACTTCAAATGATATTCCATCTATTACACTGATCCCGCTTGCTGAGCAGGACACCATTTCAGACACAAAATGAATAAATAATTATATGACTAATATATACTATATGACAGCTCTGAAAAAAAAATCTGTATAAGAACTTCAAAATGTAAGAAAAAGTTTATTTTAATGCATAATAAATGGGTAGGATTAAACTAAGATCCTGAATTTGTTATTTAGTTACGGCATTATCAAAGGGTATATTCATAACCCCGAAATTGTTATTATTCAGCATCTACGTGACATTTCTGTAAAAAAAAAAAAAAAGTAATTTATTTAGTAAATAAATGCCATGTAATCAAAATATTCTAAAAACACAAAAAGCAACTATAATAATTCCTAATGACATTTGGTTAATACATTTAATACCGCATGTTTCATACATAACCTATTGAGCACTAAGGATTCTCACCTAGATCACCAGCTTGTCGTTACTGTAATAGCATTACTGACTCGCTTCAGGACTTCGAGCCACTGCTGGAGCGCCTAACCGAGGCTGAGTCCGCAATACCTCCGCATTCCCTAAATAAGGTCACTACATGAGATACAAGGTATGGGCTTCTATAAGCATACAAAGCGCACTAGATGCACAATGGAGACACTTCACGCTCTGCTATGTATCGTGATACATTGTAGCGAGGTATGAAGAACAACCAATAGCAGCTTCCGGACTATTATCGGATCACCGCCAGAGTGGACCGTTTAAAAACACGTGGTTTAAGGCCCGCCCAAGTTTAACCTTCTTTAACCAATTACTAATAGGATAGATGATCACATGACACCATGGTTCACGCCTCAAATCTGAATCGTCTCAGTAAAGAGCAGGTCAAAATAATAAGCATAAGGAGTTACTATCCCGCTCAGATTGTAGTTTCAGAACTTAATTATTCTGTTCAGTCAGTTTTGCCGTGTTTTAAGTGGTTAATTGCGTTATCTAATGTTTATAATGTTTTAAGTGGTTAATTGCGTTATCTGACGTTTATAAGGTTACAATTCCCTTTTCTTGGTTTATTAAAGACAAAATGTAGTTATTTACAATAAATAAGACATTAACATTCTTTATTCACACACAATCGCCAATTATTTAAAATTATTCAACTTTTTAAATGTTTTTTTATTTTATTACTAGGTGCATTACTAGGAAATCGCGTGATTCATTCATTCATCTTCTATACTGCTTGGACCTGACCCAGGAATTGGACCTGACCCAGGCCACAGTGCTGCCTCTATGTGATTCATTACATTCATAAAAATGTGAACTGCTTGTTGTGCTTTTTGAAAATCAAAGATTAAAAGATAAGGACTAAACATTAACTGATTAAAGATTAAATATTTACTGACCCAAGATATAATTTTTTAATATGAAAAACAACTTTGTGTTTGTCCATCTTTCCCAGTTTTGGTGTATCGAGGTGCGGCGGACACAATAAGCAATAATTCTTCTTTTAATTAATCTTAA
This sequence comes from Clarias platycephalus, assembly GCA_030068275.1. Lineage (NCBI taxonomy): Eukaryota > Metazoa > Chordata > Actinopteri > Siluriformes > Clariidae > Clarias > Clarias platycephalus. Next base: position 10,351,717 of record JAQQZT010000005.1, on the reverse strand, counting down.
AAACAATTTTGACACACTCTTCTTTTTAAACCCAACACAACCAATTTTTAAAACACATGTAACCTATAACTACTCTATACACTGGTAGAAAGGGATCAACTTTGGATCATCAGCGACCAGATCCTCTTCGAGAGTTGGTTGATTCTTAGTACACTGTACATTATAATCACATCATCACTGACATGGGAGTGTGTTGGAGGCACTTTTAAAAGCCTAGTTCACTTTCATCTTTTTCAGAGATCATAACCCTTTTCCCACGGATAAGTAGAGGTTATTGCCTTTTACCCATTTATCAGTAGTTATTTCTAGACAATGCATGTCATTGACGTGCAGAGAATGATCCGTCCACCAAGCAAGACTGCCTGCTTTATTTTTGCCGACTCTGGGTTTTTTTTATATATATTTTTTTTGGAACTGCGCATGCGCACTGGGGTGGTTGCCGGTTGGTTGCTGTAGTTACAGCTCAGGGGAAGGGAAGCTTTACACCTGCGCTCCTCCTCCTGCTGGAAAGTTTCGCTTCATTTATTGTTTTTAGTTTGAGCAGCAACAGGTATGTTTAGGATTATTAATTCACGCATGGACAGCACATTTAAATTACGACTAAACTGGAAGTCGGTGGGAGACTAGCTGAGTTCCGGGGCGTACGGTGACTGTGTTTTAGCTAGCTCGCTAATCTTAATAACACTGGCGTTAAATCCAGCTTTAACCCGCATAACGCCTGCTTGTTCAGTGAAAACAACTAAAATTGCATAAAACAGTTAGTAAACATCATTAGCAGCGCAGTCTTCTGATAGTTTATTTTGTCATTTATTTAACTGGCTAGTTGTATGATTGCTAGGATGTTTTTGTCTTTATTTCTGCACTATTGAATCAAATAGCTAACACTCAAGACAGCTACTAAGCCAGCAGGTGTTATTAAATCACGTGACATTAACGGTAACGGCATGGAGTACATTGAAACTACATTAGTTAGCTCATCATTAGCTTCAGTTTCAATATCAGTAGTGACAGTAAGGTATTACACCAACCTAGCTGTAACTACATTGAGAGTATTCTTTATAACATATGTACAACACCATACACATGAAGTGTGGCTTACACACTCATTGTCCGAAGTTAAACGTGACTCAAGGAGGTCAGTTAATACAACCTGTATTTGTATTGAAATACAATGAATCAACCTACTTTTCTGTCTGTTTACTGTTTATTAAAGAACAGCTGGTCCATTGTTATGAAGAAAAACACAGTTTGCTAATTAAATTGTTTTTGATAGGTCTCTGCATATTGGAGATGCGTGCTCCTGTAATCCTGTTTAGCTGAAATCCTGCAAGTGGTCTCGGTCTCCGTGGTGGAAATGCCGACTGTGAGCCAGGATAAAGAGGATTCAGAGTCTCCATCAGAAGATGAGCTAGAGTAAGTGACCGTGCAGCTCATCTATTCTTTAGAATGGACCTTTAAGCTTCCTTTGTCCACGTGGGCAGGAAACAAACAGTGGTGTGACACTTGGCTACTGTTAGCTTATCATTTGATGTAAAGGGATAATTTAGCAACTCCACAGAAATTAGGTTTCACTAAATAGTTGTATAATTTCTAGTGATGGCCCTGAAAGCAATATATAATTTAATACTTCTTAGGCTAGATTTTGTGATGCAGTTCCAAAAAGGTTGATTTCTGTTTTTATTCCTGATTTTTATTTTATTTATTTTTTATTTTAAGAATTCATAAAAAAGGCACTCCGGTTATATTAAAACTTAATGTTATCAGTGCTTTAAGTTCAAGATTACAGTCTCCCAAGTCATGTGTTATATCAGCTCATTTGTAACTGCGGTGTGAGCAACAATGGATGCCCCATGTCTGATTCACACGAAAGATGAGCAACATGCAGTGCAAACTAAATTTGGACCGATATTCTAAGGAAGGTAAAAGTTTCTCATTAGAAAGAATTATTACTGGTGACGAGACCTGGATTCATCACTATGAGCCTTAGAGTAAATGGTACATGGAGTATGGAACAGAAACATTCTCAATTGCCAACCTAGAAAAAGTTTAATTTTCAGCCATCAGCTAGAAAATTGATGCTTACAGTTTTATTGGATTCTCAAGGGCCAATATTGGAACATTATCAGGAAAAGGGTTCAAAATCAAGTGCTCGTTATAGTGAGATGCTTATTAAAGTGCCTAAAACCTAACCTTCAGATTAAACACAGAGAACTGCTACTCAAGGGCATCGTGTCCTTACATGACAATGCACATCCACTCACGTCTGCTCACACTGTCGACACTTGTTTAGAGGTGTTAAAGTGTCCTCCCTATAGTTCTTATTTTGCTTCATCTGACTTTGACCTGTTTGGTCACCTGAAAGCAGCCCTATGAGGACAAAGATACACTTCTGATGTAGAAGTTAAGACAGCAGTGCATTCATGGCTCACAATTCAGCTTAAAACATTGTGTTAATGAAGGAATACGAAAGCTTGTTGACAGATGGATAGTGTCTTGAAAAGCAACAAGATTATGCTGAAAAATTATGTATTTGTCTTTTCTAACAGTTGATGAAATGAAAATTTTTTTTAGGGAGAACAGAATGCTTACCAAGATTCTGAAAAACATACTCGACATTACTATACTTTTTTACTTCCTGTTTTCTTACCTGTAGATGCCATCCCTGTATAGCCTGGAGTGGGATCAGCAGAAAGATTCCAGTTCTGCTCTTTCATGCTGAAGCTGCTGTGTCTAAGGAGGAAACTATTTGTTCCATTGGAGGTATGAAAGCAGTTTTGGTAGATGAACTGCCTGGCCAAAAATAAATTGCCATTTTAGAAGGGTCAAATGTTTGGGCTGTATCAAGCAAAGAAAACAACTGAGGACATTTGAAATGACTGGTACTAAGTTAAGAACCATTGAATACATTATCAAATCTTATCAAATCCTGGAAGGATGGTGCTGAACCATCAACTTTGATAAATATGATAATAAATAATAAATAAATATGAATAAGTATGGATAAAAATGGTAAGAAAAATTCAGTTGCTGTGATCAGAGATCACTTAAGCACTTTGCATCATAAAGAACTGACAGTAGAAATCACAGGCATGTTTAATAGTGAAAGTAAGAGCATTTCCTTACACACAATTTGAACTGAGAGGACTGGGGATAAACAGCTGTGTGGCCATAAGAAAAACCACTTGTTAGTGAGGATAAAGATTGAACCTAAGAGCAATGGAAAAAGGTCATAAGGCAAAAGAGTCTAGAGTGACCATATTCCACAACAACTGGTGCATCAGGGTAAGAATGGAAGCGCATGAAGTGGTCCCCATCATGCAGTGCACCCATCATGCATTGTGCCCACTGTAAAGTATCTGGAAGCAGTGTTATGATTGTTGAGGAGACAGTGTTATGTGTGTTGTAATCAAAGCTAAAGGTGATTGAATGAAATGAGTGTGTACCTTTCTTTTTGTCCATGCAGTGTATGGCACCATTCAAAACCTAATTTAACTGACTGGCACAATATTTTGTGAGATGTGATTTTGTGAAATTATGTTTTTGGTGAATTAAATGATGGCTTAGTGTTTAGCACTGTTGCATCCTGAGAGTTAGTCTGTGCTAACATTTCATCCATGTTGAAGTTATAGGTCATGACCTTTGAAAAGATGAGAACTTTGGAGAAGTATTCATGAAACTGTATGATGTTTTTTCCTTTGCAGAAAAATACAACTTGGCCTTCAAGATTGTACGCACAGAGAGTCGACTCGTGAGAAACATTCTTGTCAATCATGGATTCCATGAGGTGTAGCATCATTCATGACATTACATTTGCAATAGTTAACTTGCACAATATTCATTATGTTAATGGTTGAATACCAAAAAAGAAATTTGGGCCATGTTCATATGGAGGCAGATCAGTCTCATAAATATTTCACACAAAAAACACGATGTTCACGTGCGTAACCCAAATCACATGCGTAAAACCCAATTCACGTGCACGAAAAAAAAAATATATTCACAAAAAAACATTCACGTGCATAAAAAAAAATACATATTCATAATATACAATTCACAATATTTTTTTTTGAATGTTTAAAATTTACGAGTGCATCATGGGCTGTGCATGTGAAAATCGACTTACGTGTGTGAATATCGC
>JAQQZT010000005.1:10312083-10341772 GCA_030068275.1 Clarias platycephalus | reverse complement strand
GTGTGTGTGTGTGTGTGTGTGTGTGTGTGTGTGTGTGTGTGTGTGTGTGTGTGTGTGTGTGTGTGTGTGCATTTACTTTCATCTGAAAAGAGGATTTTGGTGCACTGAGCCACAGTTCAGTCCTATTTGTCCTTAGCCCAGAGGCTCCAGCTGTAGTCCACTCCTCGTGAATCTCCCTAAAATTCCTGAATGGGCTTTGTTTCATAATCCTCTCAAGGCTGCAGTTATCCATATTGCTTGTGCATCTTTTTCTACCACATTTTTCCCTTACATTCAACTTTCCATTAATGGGCTTGGATACAGCAGCCCCTTGAACCAGACTGAATCTCCAATATTGAAGATTATCACAATATTCAAATTTTTTGAGATACTGAATATTGGGTTTTTATTAACTGTATTAAAATGAAAAGAAATTAACACTTAAAATATATCAGTATGTGTATAATGAATCTATATGAGAGTTTGACTTTTTGAATTAAACTACTACTGAATTAAATCAACTATTCAGTATATATTATACACAGTATGTATATTTTACATCACAGCGTATTTACAGCGCTTCACTTTTTTTTTTACGTTTTGTTATACAGCTTTATTCCAAAATGGATTCAATTCATTATTTTCCTCAAAATTTTACAAACAAAACCCTATAATGACAACATTAATTAAAAAAAAAAAAGAAAGAAAAAAAAATTTGTACATACTGTAAGTATTTGCAGCCTTTTCCATGACACTCAAAATTGAACTCAGGTGCTTCCTGTTTCCACTGATCATCCTTGAGATGTTTCTACAACTTGATCGGGGTCCACCTTTGGTAAATTCAGTTGATTGTTCATGATTTCGAAAGGGACAGACAGACATGTCTATATACTGTACGGTTCCGCAGTCAACAGTGCATGTCAATGCCCAAACCAAGCAGTGAAGTCATTGTCTGTAGACCTCAGAGACAAGGTTATATCGAGGCACAGATCTGAGGAAAGGTACAGAAAAATTTCTGCAGCATTGTGGTCCAGATGAGTACAGTGGCCTCCATCATCCATAAATGGAAATAGTTAGGAACCACCAAGACTCTTCCTGGAGCCAAACTGATCGATCAGGGGAGAAAGACCTTAGTTAGGGAGGTGATCAAGAACCCAATAGTTAGTCTAAAAGAGCTCCAGCGTTTCTTTGTGGAGAGAGGAGAACCTTCTAGAAAAACAACCATTGTGTAGTGTCATACTCAAAAAGACTTGCGACTGTGATTGGTGCCAAAGGTGCTTCAACAACAAGTCTCTTATGGTCTGAGAGTCCTTCAGGTGCCTTTTGGCAAATACCAGGCGGGCCGTCATGTGCCTTTTACTGAGGAGTGGTTTCCATCTAGCCACTCTACCATACAGGCCTGATTGGTGGAGTGCTGCAGAGATGGTTTATTTTGGAAGGTTCTTCTCTCTCCACAGAGAAACACTGGGAGTCTTTCAGAGTGACCTCTTGGTTTTTGGTCAACTCCCTGGCTTAGGCCCTTCTCCCCAAATTGCTCACTTTGGCCCGGTGGCTCGCTCTTGGAGGAGTCCTGATGGTTCCACGGTTCTTCCATTAATGAATGAGGAAGGCCACTATGCTCATCTGGACCTTCCATTCTGCAGAAATTTTTCTGTACCCTTCCCCAGACCTGTGCCTCGAAACAATCCTTTCTCGGAGGTCTACAGACAATCCCTTGAACTTCATGGCTTGGTTTGTGCTCTTACTTGCATTGGTACGTACTGTAACTGGACCTTTTATGGACAGGCGTGTGCCTTTCCAAATCATGTCCAACCAATTGAATTTACCACACGTGGACTCCAATAAAGTTGTAGAAACATCTCAAGGATGATCAGTGGAAAGACCTGTTTCACAGATCACAATTTGATGGAGCACCCATGGAATGTGCCAGACAAAAAAGTCTGTTTCTATGTACTGTAGGCACCCACAGCACCTACGAATCTGCTCCCTACATAATGGAGGTCAGAAAGATTATGTACAGAATTGGGTGCAGAACTAAAGTGACAAATCCTCATGTCCATAATACTTCTTTATAACTCTTGCTTGTCTTCGTTTCTTCTAGCCAAGTCAAATCTCACTGGATGAAAACATCCTTGTGTCACGGTATATTAACAACCCATTACTCATTGATGGTGAGTATGCAGAAGAAACAAATAGCACTTTTCCAGAAACAACAATATTTTTTTTCTAACATTCTTTTCCTTTCTTGTCCAGATTTCAAGTTTGATGTGCGATTGTATGTGTTGGTGACATCTTATGACCCAGTCATTATTTACGTCTATGAAGAGGGACTAACTAGGTGAGTGCTGTTTTTTCTTTTTTCTTACCAGAGTTCATTCAGTTTTCAGTTAATAACCCAACGAAGCCACTAGATGTACACTAAATATTTGATCTTTAAAATATGGGTTATTCTGACACAGCAAAATTTGTTGTACTCCGTGCAGAAAAAACCAAAATAAAACAAAATTCGCCTGAGCCTGACATTCATCGCAATTTATATTAATTTCTGTTCTGGAGTTTCTTACTGGCGCATGGGTAGGCATATCCAGTTATTTTACCATTGTATCATTGAATTATTTTCTTTTATGTTCATCTAAGATGTGTGAACACTAGATGGCAGCAGGATCGTTCCTGGTTAAATAGCACCAAGCCTTCAATTCTTTTAGTCGTTTTGCTAGCCAATATAATTTTTTCTCCACAGGTTTCCTCTTCCATTTTCAATGAATTTGTAAGTTCTTCATTTCTACATAACCCACAAATGCAACATGCCATTTGGTAAACATATTGCTTTTGTTTTTAAGTTTTACAATCATTCTTTTATCCATAATTTGGTCATGCGAATTGTGAAATAAAGGCTCTAAAGAAAGCTTTGAGAAAATAAAGTGTTTGGAGCTGTTTAGGTATTGGCTAGGTGTGGTGGCAGGAGACCAAGGGATCAGATTGACTGGGGCAATGTGTAAAATGGTTGGTCTGTCTCTGTTAGGCTTGGCATAAGCAAGGCCTTCACTGAGTGACGCTTACGGTTATATTAACCATTATTAACTACCTTTCCTAAATTCTGGCAGAATTTTCAGTCCAACTTTTAGCTTAGACATTCCAGTGGCTTTGCAGGCATTCAGGGGTTCACTATGCCAGGAAATTCCCATTATTCTACATGTGGTGACCACTCAGTAAAATATTACAGTACTATACACACTGACAGGACCATATTCTACCTTGTGAGAAAATCAAAAAGTATATGTTTAAAATGTATTTAGAATTCAGCTTAATTGTTAGTGTGTCGGGTTCTGTCATTTGCATATGTGGAGCTCACGACAGTACAGATTTTGATGTGGCATGAAAGCTGACTTTTTTTTCCCCTAGCTTTGTTTTTGTCGTCTCAGTCAGAAGAGTATTAGTTATTCATGTTTGTGTAGTTGAATCATTCTAAATTGGGAATATCAGGGTAATACAGTATGTACTTGTCTTAAACGTGTTGCGTTTTTACTGAGGCAGATTGTGGTCGACTCTTTCCTCTGATTTGTAGATTTGCTACTGTGAAGTATGACCATGCTGTTAAGAACATCAAGAACCAATTCATGCACCTTACCAACTACAGTGTAAACAAGAAGAGTAGTGACTATGTCAGGTAAGGTTTAATCAGGATCTTTTCGATGTATGGGGTTTTCATCCTATATTCTTTCAGAGTTAGTTCATGTAGTAGATTTAGATAAATGTGACACTAATTGGAAAAGATTCTAGCTGTCATGAACAGTTAAATCATCACTCTCTGTTGTTCCTCGTTCCCAACCGGAGAAGGAATGCATCCTCAGATGTGAGATAATCCCCCTTGTTTGTTAATCATGTCAACATTGTTACACTCTGCTCATTGCTCAGTGCTGTTTTGGCAAAGCCAGACACTGAGGACCTTGTCTTGCTTTTCAGCTGTGATGACCCTGAAGTAGAGGATTATGGGAACAAATGGAGCATGAGTGCAATGCTGAGGTATTTAAAGCAGGAGGGCAAGGACACCACATGTGAGTAAATGATAAAGTTATTGGATCACGCTCACCTGTACTGTTATACTGCAAAATAGTATTATTTTATACTGTACATGCTAATATAAAATTAAATATAAGTAAGAAACACACAAGGGATTTGAGGAATCTATTGGGTTAAACCGGCTTTCTGATTGTTCCTATAATTCACCTTAGTAACTTCAAATACCAAAACACAGTATTGAACCTCGTTAATACATTTTAATATTAGTTAATGTATACAATCACACTAGAATTAGTGATCAAACCTTCCCCAGTCTATATGACTAACATTGTTCTCTGTTGTGTACAAGTGCTGATGAGTCAGATTGAGGACCTGATCATTAAAGCTGTGCTGAGCGCAGAGTCACAGATTGCTTTAGCGTGCAAGATGTTTGTCCCTCATCGCAACAACTGCTTTGGTAAGCCCCGTTAAATTCTTATAAAATGGTGTTTGAATTCAATAGCCAATTCTTACTGTATTGTGCAACATTTTACATAGTCACATTTCAGCTAAAATAAAAGGCTGATAAGCTTAGATCACTGGTTTTATTTACGTTTAACACATGTATCCTGTACTTATAGCTTACATCACTTAGAAATACTTTGCCAGTAAGTTTTATTCTTTCAATACAATAATGAGGTGTTAACTGCTAAGGTGAAGCCTAAATCACTTCTCTGCCAATTGTTTAGCAGCCCAGTAAGTAAGTAGCATTATTAAAAGTAAAATTAATTCCCCTAAGACTAGTTTGTACAAATTGAGACTGTAAGACTGCTGTGTGATAACAGTTGTGTCTGATTCCCATGTGACTTTATATTTTAGTCTAAAATAATAAACTATTCTTTGCTCACGTTTTGTTCATTTTTCATGTCTTATTAATTAACCCTCTTGACTTTTTGTGTGTGGGGGGGGGCTGTTACCACATTCCCGAATTTTATATCAAATTTGTTTAATCTCTGGATCATAAATCTTACGGAAATCGTCAGGAAGTTCATCAGAGTTTACCACAGCGTGCAGCATTTCAGGAGAGAACGTAGCCATTAAAATAAATAATAGAAAATAAAAGGTAACATGCTCATAGATTTTGAAGTGTGCTGACTAAATAAACACTGTAGCAGCTCATATGTGATTTGAAGACAGCTTTAATTGTTTGTAAAAACCTGCAATACAGGGGGTTGAGCAAATTCCATAAAATGGTTAAATTCACCCCTGCACATAAGCTACAGTACTAAGTATATTATATTATGCACTACAAAATACGAAATCCATTGCTAAAGTGGCTAAACTCTTCCTGCTTTAATACAATAAATATTAGACTTTGTATGGTGACTGAGGACAGAGGTGTCTTAGGTTTAAAACTTTTGTCACAGGTGACAGAACAAGGGGTATCCAGGTTGAAATTGAAAGAACTCATAGCAGTTGTAGAGAAGTCTTGACAAACCACATCAAATAACGAGTCGTTGTAGATACAGTAGTTCGTAGGTAAATAGCTTATACTCGTAAACAGTTTGTGACAATTCAGCATAAGTTTGGCTTGGTTTGTGTGTTCGAGTCTTGGGTGAATACATTGTGAAGATAAGTACATTTTATATAGCACTTTAAACAGTAAAAGTAATCAGTAAAAGATTGTTGCTCTACATCTGGAATCTGAAACAGTAAGAAAATGTGATATTTAACACTCACTGCTTCTGCTACAAACACTGTCTTTACTTGTCATTAAAATGCATTTCTCATGGAAATTACTGTTCATTTCACTCAGTTTAACAGTTGTGTGTAAAGGTGTAGTATTTTTATGCTAAGAATATGGACTAATATGTTTAAGGCAGATTTAACATCCCTATTTCTAGATCTCTTGATAGGGAGTTGCAGCAGAACTGGACTGTGATTATTGTAATTTTTTCCTTAATTCTTTGGAGCCATTACCTCTGTTAGTATTGGCATTAATTGCTCCCTCCCTCACTCCTTTTTTTTTTGGCTGAAGGTCTTAATCTCCCACTCTCTCCCCTTGGCATACACTTCATACTCCTTTTTCTCTGTCAATCCCTCCAAGAGCTGAGAGGAATGGTATTGGAATGAGCTTAAACTGCGTTGTCTAAGCTTCCCAGGGTCCCCTGTCCTGTTTGTCTCTACTCATTTTATTTATGCTCTCCCTTACACCTCTCTCTATCCATTTATTATTTCTTCAGTACTGTTATATGTTTGTAGACATAATAATTTCCTAAGAAGTGTTGGTTGTTTAGGTGGCAAATGGTGTATATCAGCTCTAAGCTACGCTATCTGAAAATCACCCTCATAAAGATGATATCTCTCTCTTCTTCTCTTTCTCATATTCCCCAGTGATTTGTCACTGAGCCCACAGGGTGAGGTTGTGGTAACGCGTATGACAGGCTTTGGGGTCAGTGCAAGTTTGGGTCAGAACAATATGTGACGGCAGAAGAGCAGCCAATGCAGGTGGAGACGTCACTGGAATGTAATGGATATGGCAAGACACAGATAGGGTCCATATGCATACAAAAACAGCAGGTCTTAACTGTAAATCAGAATAATTACATGGAAAAAAGAAATGTGAGGTGTTTGCTTGTCAGCAAAGTATTCATCAAAGTATTCATGATATACATCAAAGGAAAGTGTGTATTCCATACACTGTTTTTTGTTAATTAATACATTTCCTGCATATAACCTTTTCAGATATATAATCCTAAACCTAATGCCCTTTTTGTTATGCTGATGAGCCACCGCAAAATATTAACACATAGACACACAGACAAATTGATAGACAGATCAGGATCATGGGCACCCAAGGCTCACCCCTGCCTGCCTGCCAAAGGCCAAATTCTCCAGTCCAATTTCACAAAATGCACATAAATCAGCAAAAAAAAAAAAAAAAATGACTCAAGGAACACCCAGTGGACCAGTCTGCCGCACATGGGGCCAAGCAAGCAACGAACCAAATGCCTCCAAACTCCCCAGTTTCCAATCTAATTGCGCACTTATACAGTAGGAGGCACCAAACAATCCACAGCACCCTTTTGCTCCGAGGGGACACAAGGTGAACGCAATACAAGGGGGACACAATACAATACTGGCTGATATGTTTTGTGTTGTAATGTTATGGCAGGTCGATGTAAAAACATCCATAAAAAGTTTGTATTTATAAGCGTAATTGCTTTAGATAAACTCATATTTGTGCTACAGTTAGTACAGTATTATCAAATATATTACCAAATATATAATTTTGCATAACAAAATAATGAAAAAGTAAGAGGAGAGAGAAAGACATAAAGCCAAATGCACAGATGCTGAGCTATGCTTTCACTCCAAAGAAAACACACAGCTTTGGTCAAGGAGGACAGGGGTTATTTTATAGAGCTCGACATGCAATTCATCTTTCCAACTGTACTGTAGCTTTCTTCGTTTTAATACTTGCTGGCCCATTCTTGTTACCCTCAGAAAAACTGTACAGTTACAGAAGCAGAGCAGATAAAAGTAGTCAAAGTTTGAACTCTTTTTCTTACAGATCTTTCCTTCGATTGGGGAAATTTGATGCATGAACTCCAAATGTTCTTCCAAATATTATTCTGTCACTTGGTGTTTTAATGGTGCTGGTGGTGGCAAGCAGCAACACATCAGTCCCCATACGTGTTGAATTGAGTTAAGATCTGGTGACTTCAACGTCCATGTACATTGATTTCATCCTCCTCAACCAATTCAGTGAGACCTTGTGCCATGTGCCATGGAGCACTGTCAACCTGTAAGAGACCATTTCCATGTGTATAAAAATGTTTCATTAATGGATAGAGGTGGTCAGTCAGAATATAAATTTTCTTTATATTGTTCTACACTGAACACACATTTTCCACTTTTCTCCCCTCAGTAGTTACTGTACTCCCATATGAAATGAGCCAATCTGTGAATGTGCTTTCATTGCAACTTTATGAACCAAACTACTGTACTACTGTACATGATTAGTTTAATCCTGAAAAGAGCAAATAGGTTTTTAGTAAGTATCTTGGAGGTTGTTCATAGATAAATGGTAAAACATCCAGGGCTTATTTCTTTATCCAAGTATTCCCAGGCAATGATGGAAAGCACAATAAATAAGATTCACTTCAGGATCTGAAAGCATTAAGTAGTCTAAAAAAACACACACACACAGCCCCCCCACCCCCCCACCCACACAGTTTATGCACCATCTCACCCGAATTTAGGAGAAGACCATGTGGGGGGTTTAAAACACATAGTACTGTTACTTGCCAAATGATTCCCTCAACTGTTTAGGGACTGTAGTATACTTTTTATTACATTAAGCAAGGTTTCCTACGGGGGTTGGGGGTGGGTCTATCTCAATGAGCCTCTGTAACTTAATTCTTTATGGGTCCCTTTTCTTCTTGGATGCAGAAAAAGAGATTGTTTATATGCCATGTGATGAAACGACTGTCTGTGTGTTTATTGGCACAAAACTGTGTCCACACAATGGATGATGCCTTTTTTGGCATATTGTAGAGCACATACAGTACAGTATGTGGTTGTCTGTAAAATCATTTCTTTGTCTATATGCGTTTTGTATATGATGTGAAGAGAATTTTTTAATGAACCATCTATGTGGGTATCTATTATCTATTAGCAGATATTGGTGTGTTAAGCTTTTCACTTAACTCTAGCTTGTTCATTGACAAACAGTTAGTCTACAACATGCTGATTAAGTGAAGGCAGAATGAAGACCAGATTAGCCTCTTTTGTTACACTATGCACTTACGGCAAGCTTGAACTTGGCTTGAACACTGCATCGTTTATCTGGAGAAGCTATCCAGTGAATAGCTTTAAAAAAAACATTCTATTCCTGTTATATACCAACAGTCAGTTACCTTATGTAGAGAATGCAGTATTTTGTAAAATAAAGATTTATAGAAATATATTTACAGCATCTCCTTTAGCAATACAAATTTGATGCGGTTATTATAACTGTATTACAAAAATGGATAAAATTTAAATCAATCATAGTCAGTGATAATGTTAAAGACTGTGGAAAAAAAAACAGCAAAGCACATATTAGTTGAATTGTCTCATGCATAAAAGTGTAGAAATTCCCAGCATCATTTAATTAGTTTGCTTTCATTATTTATGAAAAGTAGTAGTAATAATAATAATTCACAATGGCATGGTGGCGTAGTGGTTAGCACTGTGGGATCGCATACATTATGGCGTTTTAAGTAAATTATGTTCATATAATACTTTGATTGGGGGATGTTTAATGAAAACAGCTTAAAGTGATAGCTGATGAAATTATATTTCTATAGTGCTTTTGCCAAGGGACATTGTTGCAAAGCAGCTTTACTATAAGAAAGACTTTGACACATGTCCTTCTGGACCCTGGGTTGTGTGATGCCCACTAGGTCCAGAATCATCCTGCGCCACCGTCACAACAAGTCCACCATGATGCCCACCCAAGCAAAACCATTGGGTTGATGAGATCTTCTTTTTGCAGTACCTCCCTCGTACAGACACACTCCTTTTTCACCAGGCTGCTGATTCAGCTTGTTGTTTCAGCTCTACTGGCCGATGATGCTAAGGGTATGAGGAAGTCGAAGCCACATGGAGGAGAAACTGCTGACCACATTCTTGAGGTCTCCACAGTGGATGGCTGTGGACTAAGAGGGATTAGGGGATTGTCAGAATGCCATGCTGGTATCCTCACCTAAAGGCTTCTCCACAGCAGTCAACCAGGCTTCCAGCTTGCGGTCAGCTGCCTGGATGAGTATGTTGCATTCATATTGCTTGGCCTCCAAGCTCTGCAATGGTTTCTCTGCGATAGAAGTGATCGGAATGTAGCTAGTGAGGAAGAGGAATTTAACTCTGTTAACTCTTTGTGGCTCCATCTATCCATCCATCCACCCACCCATCCTTCCACCCATCCATCTATCTAGCTACCTTCTGCAGTAGGGTTAGGGCACAAGGCAGGAGCCACCATGGATGGGATTTCAACTCTTGGCAGGGCACTGGTGCAGGCACTTACACACTACTGCCAGTTTGGAAACAGCAGATAAATACGGGGTGCCAGATGCCGGATGTGAATATTACCCTCCATCAATCCATCTCAGCTAACTTCAACATATTTCTGGCTGATGCAGACAGCCTTTGTGAGTGTGTGACACTTGAATGTGGTGACTCACAGACTAAAACTATTAATAGTATATCATAAGGTCTTCTAATCTAAGTGATGCCAGTTTTGAGGTACCTTTATAAGATTGTAGGTGATGACAGCAGAGCCCTGGCTCCCCTTATACCTCAGGGTCTTTCTAGTCAGCTGAATCAGACATCTGTGTCTGTCAGGTGGCCTTCACAATCAGCTGGAGTATGATCATGAACTAATTAGATTTTTCTTCAATTTCTTCTTCACACCCCTTGCTCAATATGTCAATTTTTGCGTAGTTTTTCATTTAATATTTCTTTTTTTCCTCTCCACTGAAGGACTTTGCTGGGACTGTATCAGGATTGTGTTCAACCAATTGATGATTGCCAACCAGCATCACTGTAGTTTGTGTTTTGTTTCCTTTTTCTAACATGAATAATTGTATGTTATGTGTATAGATACGATGGTCAAGACATTCAAAATACTGTCATTTTTATAGAGAAACTGTTCCTTCCTAAATGACTCAGTCTGAAGCAATGAGCGTACGTTTCTTGTTGATACTTCATCTCAGACCTCAGGGAAATGCCTCCTCCCATTGTTAAAATGTTTATAAAAAGCCGCCCAAAGCTGATTAGCAAACAATTTGTTATAAAGAGATGGAGCAAGGTCAGATGTCACAACAACTGAGACAACCACTTAAAGACTATCTAACCGTTATTGCTCCCATGGCCTGCTTTGTTATGTAGCTATGGCAGTGAGTTTCCTATTCAGATAGAATTCAGGGCTCTGTCTTCTTTCCCTCTGTTTCATTGCCCAGCAGCTCATAACAGCAATTTTGCTCTTGATCTTTCCTTGTTGATATTTATTTATTTTCCTAACTGTGCATATTTTGTGGTTACATTAATAAGGCCTCCTGGTATATGGTGAAGAGCCAGAGAGCAAGTCTGCTTGTGCGGGCTGAGGTAGCGGGGAAGACTGGCGTCTGCTCCTAATTGAGAGAAAATGTGTAGCACATGGAGTTCGGTTGGCAGTTTGGTGAGGAGTGTGCGTGCAAGTGTGTGTCGAGGGTGCTTGAGGGCTTTTTGTGTGCAAGTGGCAGGGCATCGAGGGAGCACAAAAGTTATGTGCTCATTCATCATCTAGTGTATCTTTCCAGACCTTCTTTGCAGTGATGCTAAATATAAATTTATCTTTTCATTTTTTTGAAAATCCATCCTTATAAAATTGATTTGTTAGACAGTGAGGGAAACTCACATTGAAAGTAAGAAAAAAAGAACTACTGCATAATCTCTTCCCCCTCTAACGTTACTGCCCATGGCAGGGTATTACGTACAATCTGCAGTCCCATCGGATCGGGCTGCCCCTTTCTAAATAGCTGCACTGTGTGCAGAATTAATAGCAACGGAACTTGATATCTGTCAAGCATCAGCACTTAATAAAAGATTAACTAATTTAGGTACAGCATTTTTGCTGTCTTTGTTTAGTGAACGTAAGTGATATCTGTGACGGTCTACAAAATTAAGGTGATCCACATAGCACAAAGACCTATTCTATGGCTCCTAGTAAAATAAAACCCAAAAACTTAAACTTAAAATTTATACGGTTTGGGTTTTTTGTCCTTGTTCTTCTTGCAGAATAATGTATACTTTCTGAAAAATTATTATTTCAAATAAATAGTTACATTCTCCTGGTAAAAAATATTAGTTTAGTTCAGTGTCCGCGTTGAGAAGAAAGTGCTGAGCGATGCTTTGCAGCTGAGTCTGAGTAACCAGTGATCATCCGGTTTACAGGTCATATCCAGTAGTCTAAGAGAAATGCACTGAAACCTGATCAGTGAAGAACACACAAACACACACGCACATACACACAAAAGGCAAGTCTTGCCAGTAGCAGCACCTCCACTGTGTGAGATCCAGGAGCAGAGAGAGCAAAATGGGTTCATTTGAACTCCCTCTCTGCTAAATGGGCTTTATTGTGCAGCCCTCTCTGCCTGAGAGGCTTAAGATAGGGATAAATATTGCAGAGACTGTGGAATTGCCAGGTGCCTTTTTCACACTTGGAAAATACTTTTCCGGCTTTTCCTTGACGTGGCATTAAAGGGGACAGGGGCAGTGTATACTCAAGTTTGTGTAAATATTGAAATATGGTTATTTAAATATGACCACTTCTTTTGCACTTGAAGGTAAATTTTTAAGAAGTATGTTTATATTAATATTTATTTTTCTATACTTTTATATAAAGGTCATTTTTGGTTGATGTTTGTTATAACTGCAGGTTTTAGAAAGTAATACAGTAGATATATTATCCTGGTGCAAGTACGATTAAAATAATGCAGATGAACACTGTTACGTGAGTGCAATGAGAACTGTTATGACCACACCGATGATTTCAGAACAAATTAATGGTTTTCAATTAAATCTTTTCAGTTACATATACATAAAAA
Organism: Clarias platycephalus; assembly: GCA_030068275.1. Classification (NCBI taxonomy): domain Eukaryota; kingdom Metazoa; phylum Chordata; class Actinopteri; order Siluriformes; family Clariidae; genus Clarias; species Clarias platycephalus. Next base: position 10,329,164 of record JAQQZT010000005.1, on the reverse strand, counting down.
GTAAATAATGTACGTCTGCCAAAAGTGATGCACTGCCACAACTAAAGTTCTAAAGTTTTTGTACAGATCTACCAGTCAAACCAATGAATAATTAATCATGAATAATGAAACATTTATTATTAATTGTTTAGTAAAGTAACACATTTTATGAATTAATAATGACCTCTCCTAATGTATCTCTATAATTAGGTGCTTGTCACATGTTTGTTTTATACAGTACTTAATTCTAGTGCTGTCAATAGCTTCGTTTGCATGGATATTATTTCTTCAACCTGATTTAAAATCATTCTGAATAGAGACTCTAGCATAACTGTTTACATGGTCGCTGATCCAACAACAAGATGTGCGTTTACAAGCACAAAGCATTTTATCATTATACAGCTTTTTTTGACATGTGCAGAGTTCTGTCGTTGTTTAATCTGCTGGCAAATAACAGGAAAAAAAATACAAAATACAATCCTACAGGAGAGAAATGATCGAATCAAGCATTTATATGGCAAATATTTACCTATTGAACAGGTTATTACACCACCACTCTCATTCTGAATAAACATTTATTCTGATTAGGTTGGATCAAATCTGATTGTTCTGACAGAGGTGTTTATATGATGCATTTTTATTCTGAGATGGCTATTATTCAGATTATTCATGGAACGTTATGGTCCCTGGAATGGCCTTTATTGAGTTCTTTATCTGTAGGCTCAATAGATTTACCCTGTGAGTGCACCTGCTTTTAATCAAGTCCTCAGTTAAAGTCTAATTAGGATTCTAGAGCGACCACTTAATAAGCTTCACCAAAAGTTTAATGCTACTGAGGGGAAAATAGATCTGAATCTAAACCGTTACAGATTTGCTTTTGTTTTGCACTGTTGATATTTATTCTGTGGCAACACAAAAAGAATTACAGGCTGATCAAAATTCATATTCAGTTACAATATGCCCAACAGGCCTGACACAATGGCAGCAGTTATTCCAGTGCTGGAAAGCAATATACAGCGCCACCATCCACAATTATTGGCATCCCTGGTTAAGATGTGTTCTTAGGCTTCTAGTACTAGAACCACAATGCCAAAAAAAAAAAAAGAAGAAAAATTCAACCTTTTATTGAAAAAAAATCTACGTAAAAAAATCATGTGTGCTATAATTATTGGCACCCATGATGTTAATACTTCGTACAATCCCATTTTGCCAACAAAACTTGGCACTTAATCTCCTCCTATAACATTTTACAAGATTGGAGAACACAGATAGATGGATCTCTGACCGTTCCTCTTTGCACAATCTTTTACAATTCATCCAGAGTTCTGGATCCTCTCTTATGCACTCTCCTCTTCAGCTCACCCCACAGGTTTTCAATTGGCCTGAGGTCTGGGGACTGAGAAGGCCATGAGAGGAGCTTGATTTAGTGTCTGCTGAAACATTTTTGTGTAGATTTTGCCCCATGTTTTGGGTCATTATCCTACTGACAGACGCAATGACGACCCATCTTCAGCTTTCTGAAAGAGGGTATCAGGTTTTGATTTAAAATATCCTGGTATTTCATAGAGTCCAAGATGCCATGTACCCTAACAAGGTTCCCAGGGCCTTTGGAAGAGAAACAGGCCCACAGCATCACATACTCCTCAACCACAAATTCACAGAGTGGTTGTTTTTATGCCAAAAAGCTCTATCTTAGTCTCATCTGACCACAGCGCATGGCCCCAGTTGAAGTCCCAGTACCCCTTAGCGAACTCCAGTCTTTTATGTTGATTATTACTATTATATGTGATTGCAATAGGTGAGAAAAGGCTTTTTCCTTGCATGCATCCCAAACAAACAAACTTGTTGACATGTACTGTAGATAACGTCTGATGGTTGATATGGAGACTTTGTTACCCCAAGAAGCCATTTTTGATGCAGTTCTCTGAGAGTGAGCTTTGGAGATTTTTTTACTTCTCTTACCATCCTCCTCACTGTGCGGGGTGGCAAGATAAACTTGGGTCCTCGTCCAGCCTTGTTTGTCACTGTTCCAGTTGTTTTAAACTTTAAACAAAGCAAGTTTAGGCGAGTGGCTATTTTCTTGTAGCCGTTGCCTGACTTATGAAGGTCGACACATCTGCCTTACTTGAATTAAGTGACCTCTTGTCTTTCCCATGTTGAAGAGTGAATAAGAGAAATAGACCTCTGTGACATTTATTTTATCGCAATTGTTAGGGGTGCCAATAATTGTGGAACAGGTGATTTTATAAAAAACAATTATGATTTTAGTCTTGGATTTACGAGTTGAATTAAAAGTTTGATTTTTCTACAATTTTCAGTGTGAGATTTTGTTTCTGCAATAAAAAAAATTATTTATTAGGAGCCTAAGAACACATCTTAACCAGGCGTGCCAATAATTGTGGAGGGCAATGTATAACAAATAAATATTTTTTTTCATTTTTTGTAACTCCTGGTCGGGTGTTGTGTTAGATCTAGAGCCACGTAATTAGCATAATCTACCCTCTGGCATGTTACTGTGTGGAAATGCAAGAATCCAGAGGAAACCCACACAGACACGGGGAGAGCATGTACAGTACATACAACTCCACCCTGACAGTAACCTGAACTCAGGGTTGATCCAAAGACCTACTGTAGGAGTTACAGAACAATATACTGACATATAATCAAGTGTTACGCATCATGTACATTATAACCATGTGGTGTGGCATAATGTCTGCTATCATGTAGTGTATGTCTCTTAGCTTGAGTGTACCAGGACAGTGAGCATACTGTATGTACTGTACATGAGAAGTGTAATACCAGGCATTGCTGGGAACCTAATTGAAGGAACAAATAACTGTATAGCATGTGTTTCATTGTAAGAGGGCAAACAGATGATATGGCTGAGTGAGACCATGTTGTCTTTTATAAGAAATATATTTTTCTACAGTCATATCCTAATTCAAATGCCATTTTATCAACTTTTGAATTCAACATGTAGAAACCCTTATGATTCTCAGAACAGATGTTCTTTTTGTCTTTCAATATGTTCATAAAAGGCACATTCTAGTATATTTTTATTGTTGTTTTGGCCATGACTTTATCTGTGCACATGTTGGCTTTAAAGGCTGGCCCAGATTTGCTTTAAGAAATATATCTAATAACATTATATTGAGTTTATGTGTGTGTCTGTAAATATTTCTTATCTTGGTCTGTCCTTAATCCCCCTTCATTAGATCAGGAATATTGAATTTAATCCATGCTTTTCTTAGTAACTGTCTTTGGAATAGAATTCTTCAGATGATTGGTTATTTAATATGTGCTTAATGAGTAGCAGAAATATGCATGCTGTCACATGGCAGCCTGCACAGCATATGATGAGGCCTCTTCAGTGGCTGCCTCAGTGTTGGGGTGTTTGAGATGTTGGCTGCCCTTCCATCCACCAAGATAATTTCATAAGTGTGTGTGTGTGTGTGTGTGTGTGTCTACATGCCTCTGTCTGCAGAATTGTATGGTTTTGATGTTCTCATTGATTCCAACCTCAAGCCATGGCTCCTGGAAGTGAACCTCTCTCCATCATTGGCATGGTGAGTGACATCGGTTTTGACACTATAAGCTCATGTATCATTAGTTTTTCCAGCTTTTTATGTGCTTGGATTTTAGATACTGTTTCATTTATTTAAGCTTATTGACTTAAGTTGTAATTTGGTAGCCTTTGATTCTCTCCAAATGTGTCTGCTTTGTCTTATTGTCTGTTTTGTATTTGGTATTGATTTAATCTATTAAATCATATAATTCTGATGTCATTATTATCCAGTGCTGTTTTTTTTTAGAAACCTTTATATTTTCGCCTATTTGATGCAAGTAAAAATCTGTCAGTTAAAATAATATTCAAAAAATACTTCTTTAAGTGCAGGCTTGATTTGGCATGAATCAAGATGTATGTCTACTGACCTTTTGTACTTGATGTCACTACGTCTGTCCATCATGATTCTGGGTGTCAAAAAGGAGGTTCCTTTTCGAATGCCAGTTGAGAAAACCCACATACAAAACCGGTCACATTAGCACTTTTAGAAAGAAAGCATAACTTTTGGTCATGATAACATTGTCATCCTAAACAACACTTTTTCTCCTTAGTAATTTGCTTCAAAGTTATTCCACCTCTGAGCTGTATGTCTGTACTAGCTTCTAACACAAGGCTGAATTCCAATCCCTCTCTATCCCCTGATTAAGGGCACTACTCAGTGGAAATAAAAAATGAAAATATGTCATCTGTAAAGTCTCTTCACCTTGTATTATATTGAAAGAAAAAAAACATTATTTGGGGATTTACCATGTGAGTTTAACTGTTTTAAAAAAAAAAACCTACTCTAATTTAAAATCTGGTGGGTACAACATCCACCAAAAAAGTTGGGACAGAGTCAAGTCTCCGCTAAGAGAAATGTGACTAGTTGAATTTACAGGTGATAGGAAACAAGTGCTGTTAAACAGGTAAACCAGTTATGTTATAGTATGCAAAGGGTTTTCCAAGAAAGGCCTAGTCCTTCTGGAGCAAGGAGCAAGTTTCATAATACATTGATGGCATTCCTTATATAGTTCACCCTTGTCCTTCACACATTTTCTTAGCAGCTGTATCATTTCTTTTGCAGATTTTACTACATATGTCGATTAAAAAAAAATCGGCTGACCATATTCCCATTGCTTCATTTCTTTTTCAGACAGAGGCTTGCAATGTTGAACTTTAAGTGTTCATTAGAAATCTATTCAACTATTCCCTGAAAGATGACATTTCCTACAGTATGCATCCATCATTGCTGCAAGTTCTGTTTTGGATGAGATACAAAAAACCCCATAGATTTTCAATATAGAAAAGTGGGTTAGATCCACACATGTATTTCTCGCAGTTTGTTTAAAAACCCTAACTCAAAGACTGCCTTTATGTTGGTTTGGCAAATGAAAAGAGAAATTCTTAATGAAACGAGTCAAGGGTTTTCCCCCAAAACACTACTGTAAACATGCCTATAAACATTTTGTACAGTGATTCTTAAAATAGCCCAAGTTTCTGTTACAGTTTCCTGTTTCCTGCATTTTCTCTTTTAGAGTCAATAAATTATTTGCTGACTAGTCTAGAGCCAAATCTGACTCTTGGTAGCATTTGCTCTTGCTTTTAAGGAAAGATTGTCACCTAAATGTAGAATTTGTACCCTGAAAGTCTTTGCAATGAAAGGGGTGCAGCTGAAACTTATGTAAATTTCATGTGTTAAACTAAATAGGCTTGAGTTACACTGTTTAGTTACAGGAAATATTACTTCAGTTCAGTTTTATGCGTGTACTGCTTTTAACAATAATCATTGTCACAAAGCAGCTAAACAGAACAAAAAATAAATAAGAAATACAAAATTAATGAATTAGAAAATGTACAAAAGTTACAGTTTATACTATGAGTTGTAACTGATGAGCAAGCTGAGGGGGACGGTGGCAAGGAAAAACCTTGAGAGTAACCAGATTCAACGGGGAACTCAACTGGGAACCCATGCTCATTTGGTTTATATCGGATAATAATACCACAAATCAGTTCTTCGTACAGCATATCTCTTTGGTGTGAGATTGAAAGATAAATATAACGGGAAAGATGTTTTGAGTTATTATAAAGGAACTGCAGTCACAATCCATCACAAAAAGACCAAGATCATCAAGTGTGTAACTGTGACCTCCCGGGCTTAGAGTTAGAAAGCCAACTAATTTTTAACCACTTGAAATGTTTTTTTTTTTATGTATTGTTATTTTTTTATTAAAATAAAAATGTCAGCATTTCTGATCTTCTCAGGCTTCACAGTGAATATGAACATTTTATATACAGTTAAACCTTGGATTGCGAGCATAATTTGTTCCAGAAGCATGCTTGTATGTCAAGGTGAATTCCCCCATAAGAAATAGTGGAAACTTAAATTATTTGTTCCACAGTCCAAAAATATTAATATAACAATAATTAATAGAGAATATAAAGTAAAATAAAACAAATTAACCTGAACTTTACCTTTGGAAAGAATCGTGGCTGTAGTAAGACGAGAAAGGAGAGGAAAGGGGCTACTATGTAGAACAAATTTTCAAACACATGTCCGCGCATAAACACACACACACTAACGGAATCACTGCTCTGTCGGCAAATTTCTTTAACAAGGAACCTCTCTAATGACACATGCTTTTGCCTGCTTTTGAGGATTTCACAGAAATGTAATGATACATTGTTGTTAAACAGATTCATCTCCGCACTGCTTCAGCCTTTTAAAACTTTTTCTTTATGGGGAACGTTGTTGCAGTAGTGTTACCAAAGAACAATCACTACACTTGGACACAAAATAAAAGATTGCTTTAGGCGCGCACACACGTTTTCACAATATTATACTAGCTAGTACATGCGCATGCGGATGTTGACTATAACTGTGACGCACGAACACTGAAACTGAGCAGGGGAGAGGATTACCCACAAGTTACTCGCAATCCAAGGTTCCACTGTACCTTTAATATACATTATTGTACTTAACTAAATGCATTCCTTTCCACTATTGTGTTTGTTTGATATTTCTAGTGATACTCCTCTTGATCTGAAAATAAAGGCCAGCATGATCTCAGACATGTTTTCTCTTGTGGGTGAGTTTCCTCATTGTCCTGTAATACTCATTCATCTCTTTACTGCCCATCCATATGTTTAGCATTACAGTGGTTAATGAATGCTAAGTTCATATCTAACACTTAATAAGATATAGACACAGGACACAGATCTATCTTATATATATATATATATATATATATATATATATACATATATATATATATATGTGTGTGTGTGTGTATATATATATGTATATATATATATATACCTGTATATATATATACCTGTATATATATATATACAGGATATATAAAAATCAGCTGCAGATGATTTTTTTAGATTGTTACAATTTTACACTTGGACACTCGACGGTACAGATATTCCCAAGAATAAATTCAGTGGAACTAAATTCAGTGTTTATTTTACTTTATGATATTTTATGATCAGATGTGACTATACATGATTTTAATAAATAATGGGCTCTGTGTTTCTTTTACTTATGAAATAGTGAAGAAATGATAATTGGCTGTGAAAAGCCTTTTTAGAGTTTTCTTCTCTCTACATGAGGCCTGCTTCAGGCTTTGTGTATATCTTTTTCCTATTGTTTATGGAGTTTTTGCTAGTTATGTAATCTATATTGCAAAATGGCAATAATCCTTTAACTATGCGTTGTCTTGCCTGTTGGTGGTTTCATTTTAGATGCATGCAAGTGTTTTTGTCGTCATATAAGCATTCATGTACACATTATGACACTGGACATTTTGAAAGACAGCCAAAGGATTATTCATTGTCATAAATGTACCCTGTAGATGTATCAATATAAAACTATCATTAAATTAATGTGGATTGCCTGAAGACAAACTGTCAACTCAGAACACTTTATACTGTACATGTACAGTATATAGCCTGTATTTCTTAAGGTACAGTTAATTTTTATTTACAATTTTTCAAGACAATGCTTAGTTAAAGGATTATTGCCATTTTGTAAGGAATAATAGTAATAAAAAAATTCAAAAAGCAATAAGCATTACTTTACGTTTCTCAGGCCATATCTTTGCCCTCTAGAGAAGCTTATTTTATTGCAAAAAATATTTCATAGGAATTGTCTTATTTTCATATTCAGGTCATTCTAGTTTGACTCTGTGGTAAACATAATAGATACATTTATAGCTTCTAACAGATTTGTTTATGCAATATAATAAAAGGTCTAGACTTGTTTTTGTGGCCAGGATCCTTGATACCACAGGAGAGATGCATAGTAATGGTTGTTTCATGGTTCCAGTTTATTGCTCTCAGGACCCATTAGGGGAGATGGGATGCTTATAAATTTTTAGTCTTTGTTGGACTGATGCATTACCTTTTTTTCCCCCTCTGGATAGACGCATTTGCTGTTTTTTGTTAGCGATTGAGTGCCAAGGGGTGAGATGATGGAGGAAATCATTGGACGTGTGTTTAAAAATCTCATCCTTTTTCTTCTTTTTTTTGTCCTTGGATTGTCTACCATTTTCTCCCCAATTTCATCATCTGCCAAATACCACACACTGCTCTCTCTCTTTCTCCCTTATAACTTATAACTCACCTACCACCAAACATACCATCAGCTGCCAATCCAGGAAGTTGAAGGCTATCATGTGCTTCCTTTGAGACACTTGAAGCTAGTCAGCCACATCTTTTTAAACTGCTGCTCATACAATGTCATGTTGAGCATCGTAAAACACATTAAGGAAATCTACCTGGTATTTCATTAATTTTGTCCAAGGTACCCATGATTGGCTAGTGATACTATAGACGTCTTTATAAGAAGACTATACGCCATTCCTAAATTTCCTACGCCATTCCTAAATTTCCTATTCCTAAATTTTAACTTACAACTTGTGTAGAAATGCATATATTTACACTTTTAACTGAGACAATGGTCAGTTTTGCTCTTTAGGATACCTGGTCATGGATGGATGTGGAGACATAACAGCAATTTACTTGAGAATCTTAAATAATAATAATAATGAATGCACATACTGTACAGTATTTATGTCAGTAAAATAGAATTATTCAGGTTGTGGCATAGCTTTTCTTGTTTAATACCTTTGACACTAGTTTTCCTTTTTCTGCCTACCTTATTACTTTTATTTTCCAGAATAATATTTTCTCAAATATGCCAAGACATAATGTTTTATTTATCATTTCAATAAAGATACCAATTTTTCTGCTTCAAGGGTTTGTATGCCAGGACCCTCTACTAAAACAGATGCGGTCTGATAAGGCTGGAGGTGACCCAGCTATAAAGAATCACAAAACTCAGGTAGGTGTAGAGATTTGTAAACTAGTCATTCCATTCACTTAAAAAAAAAAAAAAACACTACTTTGCATCATGCAAGTATTTTTTCATGAATTCAAACTGTTGCAGTATCTGCTTGCAATTACTGTTGTAAGAAAAACGTGCAGAGCTCTATGTTAATCTCTAAAGCTAATTTAGTCGAATGCAAATAAGCCTTTCTACAAATTTGCATCATGCTATATTATACAATCAACTGTTAATATTTATTGAAACTGATTTTTTTTTTTGCACGTGTTCTTTACCTAGAGCATTTTAAATTAGGTGGAAAAAGTACAAAGTTATGGTCATTATGTTCCGTTGATTCATTGTGAAGGAATGTAATGAATTATACTAAATGTAATTTTTTTTAAATTTCAGATATGATTGATGACTAGTTTGTGACATGATTTTGCAGTGACGTACAATTTTGGCTACAATCGAGTCAGACAGTTTTGTTCTCCTCTTAATAACCAAGTAAACAGTGCAGATAGGATTCTATTACAGACTTGGAGAGAAATATTTCTGGATGTGCGTGTGTCTGTGGTGTAAACCATATAGTTCGGTGTTGCATCACTGATAATGATGTATAATTTGATTTTCTGTTATTCTTTTTAACCTTCTAAATCATATCTTAGAATCTTGGAATGTGTGTATAGTTATTGTGGTCGGCAAATGAGAGTACCAGCTGACATTTAAGCCCTTGATGACCACAGTTGTGCATTATTGTATAATGATGCCTTTTTTTCAATTCCTACTGCCCCTTAGCATCATTTCTTCACACAGACTGCCTCTGCCAAATCCAGAGTAGGTCTGCCTTCTTTGAACATAAAATAATGGAATCTTACCCCCCCCCCCCCCCCTTACTCTTATGCTTCATCATCATGGTATATCATGAGTATCATAGTAGTAAAATCGCATGACTCAGCTGTAGGGACCAATTTGGTTGCATTTTCCACCACATTTCCATTGATGTCATCATTTATGTTGATGGTCAGTGGTTGCATTAGCATATGGCAATGGAATATTTATTTAGTGACACAAATAGCCAAATATTTTTGTTTTCATTAAGGAAAGTGATGAGGTGAGGGGAGTTTTTTTTTGTTTTTTTTTTGGGTGTGTATTATAATAAAAAAAAAGTTCCCCGTCTATCCCTTTGGCGATGAATGTCCTCTACTGAAAGTTTTAAAACAGTTTACCCTGCATTTACTTGCTCAGGGTGAAACTATGTTGGAAAAGTTTGTCATGTGAGTTAAAACACATTCAAAAAAATGTAACTGATTATGTATTTAAATTAAAAGTGTGTAGCGCCACATTTGTTTTTTTTTATTAGATTATTTATGCAGAATAAAAAAAAATTAAAATTTTTAAATAAAGGTTTTTCATATGCTCATCCCGGACAGGTATTGTTTAAAGTGCCGTTCATTCTTTTCGTGTTTTACCCATGCAGAATTCTTGACAGACTTGATGTGGTAGTCTCTGTGTCTGTTTTCTACTTTAACTTTTGATTCTCTAATTAGAAGCACTACTACTAGGCTCTGTTATTTCCAGTGATTTAAGTCTTTGGCTGTCCTAATAGCCCCAAACTACTCTGACAAATGTAATGTAATCCACTTGTTATTTAAGATGACAAATGCAGGCATACAGGTCAGACGTTGACTCCTGCTGACTTTTTGGCACGTAGTTAAAAGCCAAGGCAAATCCGTCAATCTCCCGTGCCAAGACTTGCCATTAGCGGGGGAGGCTAAAGAGAAATGCCATGCGAGAATGCCAGAGGAGATGAAACGTAGCATTTATTTAACCAAACGAGAAAGGAATTGCATAGGGGAGGGTTTTTTATTTTTTTTATTTTTTTTTAAAGAAACATTTATCTAAAACGTTATTTCTCTGGTCATGATTTTACAACAGGAACAATTTTGTTTAAGTAAATTAGAATTCATATGTCAAGCTCCATCACTCTACTATGATAGTAAAATATAATTTAAGTGCAGTATGTACTAATCTATAACATCTTTCTTGTTATTTATCGCCTCATGATTTTATCTACTGTAACTATTAATTTATTTAAAAAACAAAAACAAAAGCAGTTATGTAATTTGCATTTTGTATGCAGAGTGAGTAAAGTTACTGCTTTTGATTTTCATTAGTCTCAGAGGCCACAGTCTGCCAATAATCTTGAGGATCTGAAAGAGAAACAGGGAGGCAGGCAGTTGGACACACTGGGCTTGACGGCAGAGGAGGTAATTCTGCAGTGTTTTTTTTTTTTTTTTTTTTTAATATGCATAATTTGATTTGACTGAGTAAGTGATTCATTTGTTTAGCATTTTATGATTTGATCAATATTTGCATATGTTTAAAAACCTTTTCAAATATTTCAGGCTATGCTGTTTAGTGTTGTGTAACTGATTTTAAAAATTGCGTTCTTTACTTGTTTTGGCCAGTTAAAGGTCCTGAGGAGGACGCAGGAGGAGCATGAGAGGAGAGGTGGATTCATCCGTATTTTCCCCACACCACAAACTTGGGAGCTCTACAGGTTAGAAAAGCCAGAGACTCTTGGCAAGATGATGTGTTGAACGTTTTCGAACTGTTTTAAACACAAGTAAATACTAGTGAAACCTCCATTACTTCAGGAATGTAACTGTCCAAAACATACAAGCAAAGTAGAAAAGCGCCATACCAAGCAATGTACTACAGTTATTATTCCACTGCTCATCTTCTTACATGTTTTTTTGTGTAACCAACCTGTCTTCAACCTTTTTAGATAGTGCCTTTCAATATTGTCAAACAAACAAACAAAAAAACAAGCTGAGAAAACTTTTTTTTATTTTTCCTGTCTGTGTCTATTTCTGTCTTAGTGGTTATCTGGAATACAAGACATCCATGAACTCCATGTTGGCCAATAAACTTTTCCAGGCAAGGTGAGCCTTTCCACTGCGGTTGGGAACATTTTTTAAGGAAATTTAGGAATTTTGTTGATATTTTGTCTACGGATAAATAGGTAGGGCATAAAGCTTAACAAATATGTACACTACTATTGGGATTTGGGCTTTTTTTTGGAAGATTTTATATGAAAGTCTGACTTAGGTTGTTAAAATAAATGCCTCAAGGCATGGTTAAACTTGAGCTCTTTTTGTACACAGAAGCATTGTCATGCTGAAACAGATTTGTCCTCTTAGTTTCAGTGGAGGATATTAATACTGTAGCTAGTAATTCTTACCAATGGCCAGTTGTTACAAGTGTGTTCTTGCCTAAAATCATTCCGAACATGTCTTTCATATTAAAATAAATTATTATTTATCCCTCAGGTTAGGAAAATTCTCTGTAACCACACAGTTCAGGTAACCACTTTAAACTTTACATCCAAAATTTTATAACAAATCTACAGTTAGTACGGTTGTGATATAGTTTTTGTCAATGGCTTTTCTTGTAAACACAGTGGTTGTACTGTAGCTAAAACTCTGTATACTCTCAAGTATACATGAGATTTTTAGCTATACTATATGCATGCTATAATTTAGTTATTTTAATAGTTTATTTTGAGATATGCTCCTGTTTAGCATTACTGGAATTTTAACATTCATGTTCAGGATAAGTTTTTTGTTTCATAGGAGTAGGTTGAAGGGTAATGTGCCCTTAGAAGAGGAGAAGTATAAAACCTGTCATGTGGTTCAATATGAGAGTAAATTGCTCTCACTTGAAGCGCGAAGACACAGGAAAAGGCATACAGCTAGCCGCGACACTGCTCGGAGAAGAAACACTGGTAAGACTCAATATATAAATGAACACAACATGTAAATTGCTCTGTAATTTACAACTTCGTTTTACTTATCCTGAAACATTTATGTATTTTTCCTGCCTTCTTCAGGTCGAAAGCCTTCACCATCATTAGCGCACAGTAGTGAAAATGAGGAAGCTGATGAGGCAGAGGCGCGAGGACCACAGGGAAAGCAGGAGCACACAAAGTCTCTGGCGCACACACATCTTCAGCCCACCCTGTTGGAGAAGCACCAGGCTGAAGAACAATTTCCAGCTAGAGTCAGCAAACCCAAAGTGGATCTGCTCCATATTCTCCAGCAGGGGTGGGATCTCAGGTCAGTGAGATGATTATGATCACACACACAGGTGTTCTTGTATTATAAATCACTTTTTTGGGGGGATATTTACTAGCTAAACACTATGTTGTTTTGAACTTGAGGAGGAAGAAATATTTATTTGGCAAATGCTATTAAAAATGTATTAAGAGCTGATCGGTTAAACGCTGAAAAATTCAAATTTATTAAGAGGTCAACTTGCAGAACAATTGATATAAATAGGGAGTATGGCATGAGCAGCATGCAGTAATAAATATCAACATGAAGCAGCAGTTGTGTTTATTTTGTTCATTTTCACTCCATCAATGAAAATAAATGCCAAAGAATCCACAGCTTGATAGAGCATTGCCAACACACACAGATTGACTAACAGAACGTAGCAAGCATAGTCATGGTTTCAGTGTAAGGAACTATCGCTAGAATTGGAAGTTTATGAAGCAGACACAGACAATTGGAGTGATACAAACGGTGAATTGTACTAGTGCTTTTATTCTAAATTTCAGCACTCTTGGAACGATGCTCGTCCAGTGAAATTAGTGGACCGCAACTAAATGTTGTATACGTTTGCTATGAAGCATAACAGTATTATGATTGCCTAAGGCAGAGCTCACAAAGTAATTCATGCCAATAACCTCATGTGCGAATACAAGTTCGAGTGATCTTTCCTGAGAATCTCTAAGCACAAAGATGACAGAATGTTTGTTTTCTTTAGTGGAACCCTTCCGTGGGATAAAATTCAGTCCCGTTATATACTTTCATGTTCATAGTACTGTAATAAATATTTAGAATTGTGATATATAAATGTACACTAAGATTGTTTTTATTGTAATATTGCTTTTTGGTAATGTGTACTTCATTTTTGTAGTGCTTTCACAATAGGTTAATCATTTAAAACCATGATAATGGATGATGAGTTAAATATGTGGAGAAATGCAGAGCCCAGACCCTATGTTGTTGATGTGTTTTTCCTTCTCTTCTCATTAATTGTATAATACATTTTGTTGTTTTGTCATATTCCTATCTCAGAAAACCTCTTTGACTGCACACATCTTTTTATTAACTGTTAAAATCAGTACAGCATAAAGTCATGAAGTTATCAAAAATTCGTTACAGATGTCTAGTCTCACTAGACAAACTTTCATACACACGTATTTCCTGTAAGCTGCAATATTGGTTGCAATTTGGCTACACTGTGGTGTCTTTCTCATTCACCGAGTCTTGTTTTGCATGACTCCTCACTGTCTACTTCATACATACAGGAAATGGATCCTTCCTCATCCAGCAAATCATACCAGTCAACCTTGACCTCTATGGGTTCAATTGGCTGTCTGATTGGTGGAGTCAGACTGTCTTTCCTTTGTTTAACATTTAACAGGAACTTGGAAAGACTTAAAACATGTTCGCTCCTTCCTTGTATTATGCAAGAACCCTACAAAAATATTTAAAGCTGTTTTTTTTTTCCCCTACAGTGACATCAATGAATATTTCATGCTTCTGTCAAAAGTGTAACAAACACACACCACTCTCCACTTGGCTTATAAAGCCCATCACAATTTGTAATTTGAGTAGGGAATTATAATGGCAAGCCTGAGTTTGTAGAAATTCCTCTGTTCTTGCCAGCACCGAAACGAGACCTGGGCAGTTAGAATACAGTATATCATTGTTTGTGTTTGACAGCTTTTTCCAAAATATTTTCCAAACAATGTAGTCCCACTGCTCACCCAAGGTTCTTCCAAGACATCTAAACAGTTTATCAGCTATACAACATAATTTAAGACAAACTTTATCTTGGAATATTACCCGTGCAAATATTTTGTTGCATTAACACATACCACTTTGTATGACTTTTCATATACCAGGCCAACAAATAAGAGCATAGGCAAGATAGTTAATGGCAAACCCATGCTTGGTGTACTGTGTGAGATTTTGTTTCGTCACTTTCTGTAGAATTCAGTTTTCAGGTGTTTGACCTTTTATGTCTTCTTCACTTATCACTCTGTCTTATGCAGTAAGGTTCAAGCACGCATGGCCTTCTCCTCTTATCTTCATCGAGTCCAGCTGAGGCTGCTTGTTGAGAGCAGAACCAACAGTGCCTGGTCACAAAAGGACAATGACCAGATGGTAGTTTTTATTTATTCATTTATTTTTACTATACACAATTTTAACTTGAACATTACTTGAATGCATTTCTCCCACACAACAATTCTCTATTCTCATTGGTCTATTCAGATTTTTTTGTTTATTTATTTGTTTTTCCTGCAACAGCAGCTTCGACAGCAGTGCCAGCCAGCTGTAAAGCAATCACAGTTTAATTCATTAGTTTCTGTTATTTCAACTTACACATTTTCTTATAAGATCAACACATTACATTCATTTAGCATTTTGAATAATTCCTCCATTAAGAAAGTTTTCAGATATCGAAAAGTGTTGAAAAAAAGTGGACAAAGTGTTGTTTTTGAGGGATTGTTATTCTATCTGTTAGAATATAAGTAATAAGATGAGCCAAGTTTTTTGTAGGAGTGTCAAAACATTACGATTTCAGAGTGTTGGTATAAGATAAATCAGTTTGCAATGTACTTTTACAGGAAAAGAATCAATTTACGTTTTAAGTTCATCATGCAATCACTTGTTGATTATTTTCTTATAAAACCATGTTCTGTGATATTGGATTCCTTATGCAATAAATTAGATCCAAGACATTTTAACATTTTTAAATTTTACATTAATGCACTATTTTCACAATCTGAAAAAGTAGTTATGGTTTAAAGTAGACAGACTATAAAACAGAGTTTCCACAGTCTATCCCCAGGGCCAAATGTGGCCCATAGACAAATGTTAATTGGCCTGTGGCTTCTCCTTTAAGTATGTATTACAGGTTGGTCATTGGCTACCGCTAGCAATTTTTCCTTTCACCTGGCTAAGATACAGTGGCTTTTTTTCCTCTCTGACTACATTTGCATATTGATTTACTAAATGAGTTTTAGGTATGGCAACAGACAAATATTGCAAAGCTCACAGTTAAAAGGGGGCTATTTTAAAATAACTTGAGACAATAATCATCGAGAACCACAGAAACATTGGAATGGTGATAGGCTGGTTTGAGTATTTCCGTAATTGCAGATCTAGTGGGATTTTCCAGTGGCATTTCTGTGGACAAAAATGCCTTGCTAATGAGAAAGGGTCAACAGAGAATGGCCAGACCATGGCCTGGTTCAAGCTGAAAATAGACAAGCTACTTTAACTCAGAAAACCATTCAGTACATTTATGGAGAACAGAAATGCATCGCAGCGTGCACAACATATCAAATCTTGAGGCTAATCACGACCACGTCAGGTTGAATTTCTCTCAGACTGAAGAGGAAAGCTGAGCCTGCAAAGGGCACAGGCTCACCAAAGCTAGAGAGCTGTAAATGTACTGTATCCTGGTCTGATGATTTCTGTTGAGGAATACAGATGGTACTGTAGGGTCAGAATTTGACACCCACAATTATGAATACATGTCCCCAACCTGCCTTGTGTTATGAGTCTGGCTGGAAGGTCTTGTAATGGTGTGGGAAATGTTTTCTTGGTACACTTTGGCCCTGTTTATACCCATCAGTCAGTTCTTCCTATTTGAGTATTGCTGCTGATCGTGTACATCCCATCACGGCTACAATTTGCCCTGCTTTTAATGGCCACCTCCAGCATGATAATGCAGCATGACACCAAGCAAATGTCATTGAATCCTTGTTTCATAAACATTAAACAGTACTGTCTTTAAGAGTACTAGAATACCTCTGTGTGATCCCTTTGCCTGTGCTAAATTTCTCCATATACAGTACGATCTAACTTTGTGTTTTCCGGTAGGAGCTGGTAATGCGTTTTCTGATGCGGGCTGCCAGTAACCTGAAGCAGGACATGCAGGTCGTGTTTCCTAGCCGGCAGCTTTCTCTGCCTGACCGTCGCCGCATATTGGCCCATCACCTCGAGGAGTTCATACGCTTTTATAACCAGGTCTAATATTACACATGTGATTGTGAGTTTTTTGTGTTGTAAATACAGTGGCTTGCAAAAGTATTCGGCCCCCTTGAACTTTTCCACATTTTGTCACATTACAGCCACAAACATG
>JAQQZT010000005.1:10286645-10304145 GCA_030068275.1 Clarias platycephalus | reverse complement strand
TGCTGAATGCTCCATTGTATTTTGTGTTAATCAGTTTTCTATAACAGAATAGCTCACACATTAATTCTGATGTTTGGTTTATATGATTTGACACAGTGGTTGAACAATGGAACTGAAATGCCTGGTTTAGACCAGAATAATTCATTAATATGGTGTAGGGCCTACTTTTGCAGCCAATGCAGCATCAATTCGTCTTGGGAATGAGAGATACAAGTCCTGCACAAGTGGCCAGAGGGATTTTGAGCCATTCTTTTTGGAAAATAGTGGCCAATAGGTCACAGGTCACTACGTGATGCTGGTGGAGGAAAACGTTTCCTGACTCGCTTTCCCCAAGACACCCCAAAGTGGCTCAATAATATTTAGATCTGGTGACTGTGCAGGCCATGGGAGATGTTCAATTTCACTTTCATGTTCATCAAACCACTCTGTCACCAGTTTTGCTGTATGTATTGGTGCATTATCATCCTGATACTGTACATGGCACCACCTTCAGTATACAATGTTTGAACCATTGGGTGCACATAGTCATCCAGAATAGTTCGGTAGTCCTTGGCAGTGACGCGCCCATCTAGCACAAGTATTGGGCCTAGTGAATGCCATGATATTGCAGCCCAAACCATCACTGATCCACCCCCATGCTTCACTCTGGGCATACAACAGTCTGGGTGGTACGCTTCTTTGGGGCTTCTCCACACCGTAACTCTCCCGGATGTGGGAAAGACAGTGAATGTGGAATCATCAGAAAACAATACATGTTTCACATTGTCCACAGCTCAAGATTTTCGCAGCTGTCCCCATTGAAACCGACGTTTGGCATTGGCACGAGTGACCAAACTTTTGGCTATAGCAGCCCGACCATGTACATTGACCCTGTGGAGCTCCCGACGAACAGTTTTGGTGGAAACAGGAGAGTTGAGGTGCACATTTAATTCTGCAGTGAGTTGGGTAGCTGTGGTTTTATGCTTTTTGGATACAATCCGGGTTAGCACCCGGACATCCCCTTCAGACAGCTTCCTCTTGCGTCCACAGTTACTCATGTTGGATGTGGTTCGTCCTTCTTGGTGGTATGCTGACATTAGCCTGGATACCGTGGCTCTTGATACATCACAAAGACTTGCTGTCTTGTTCACAGATGCGCCAGTGAGACGTGCACGAACAATTTGTCCTCTTTTGAACTCTGATATGTCACCCATAATGTTGTGTGCATTGCAATATTTTAAGCAAAACCGTGCTATTACTCTGCTAATAAACCTTCACACTCTGTTCTCATTGATGGAATGTGCAATCAATGAAGATTGCCCACCAGGCTGGTAAAATTTAGCCATAAAACTTCCAACACTAAATTGGCCAGTGTTTCAGTTTCATTGTCCAACCTCTGTATATGCCAATAATCAAGGATTTGTATTGCAGATGTTTTGCTAATCACGTTGAAAAATCACCATGAAAAATGTGTATGTAATTGCTACATTTTCTGTGAAGAAATATTTGTTTAGAATCTTTTTAAGAAGCCTCAAGTGCTTAGCACGTAGTAAAAAGTAAAGATGCAGCTGCAAATCTTCAGACATGGGAAAGTCTTACGGAAGATTTTTAAGAATGGAGGACTTTGTTGTTTTTCAGTAACATCATAAGCTCATTTTTTTGTCTTGTTGGTGTTGAGAGAATGAAAAGAGAGGCTAGGAATGGAAAGCTGATTAAAGCTGTTCTAACACTACTGATAACAGTAACTAATCTGTTTTGCCAATGTTCCACAACATTAGGCTTGTGCAATTTTCCTTGCTTACAACTTTCTGTGTTAAAAAAAAATCATGATAAATGATAAGGTGAGATAAGATATGGGCATTTCTAGAGTTTGTCAAGCCATAGTGGATAAATCCTTGCCAGCAGCGGCGATGGGGCAAACCCAGATGGGTGGTAGACCTTAGACTTTAGTTGCTTCTGTAGTAATGTGCATAATTTATATACAAATTATTTATATACATTTGCAATACATTAATAAATAATGATACATTATCTAGTGTCCAATGTCTGCCGTGACCAGCATTTTTCACTGATACTGTATGCTCAGATTATTTGAAAGTACGTAGTCACATAATCACTATTTATCATCAGCATTAACAATATTTGTAAAGAGTTTGATTTAACATATTTTTGAAGTCTTGCAATATCCAATAGTTTAGGTCAAAATTCTCATCTTTTGCATCTTTTCTACTTGTCATAACGGTACATTTGTAATTTTTGGTTGTATCTTTTGTAAATATAGTTAAATGATGCTAACTACTGTATGTACTAGCCTGATGTTAGCTAAGTTAAGCCTAATCCTTTTAGATTTTATCCTATCCATCCATCCATTCAAGCTGACATCACTAATGATGATTGGCCGTGATGACCTATGGCTTTCACATCAGGTTACACTACAGGCATTCGTGGAGTCACGCACCCAGTCATTCACTATGGCAATCTACAGTACAAACCCCAGTCAGCCTACAACGCATGTCTTTCCACTGTGGGAGGGGAACCTCTAGTACCTTGAGAAAACCCACCAATACAATATGCTGATAGATATATTTTGTGACCTGTTCGTGCACACATACAAACAAAAAACATTTGGCCACGACTGTGTGTTTGTGTGTAAACATGGGCAAGAAAATTAGAGAATGATACGTATATGAATTTTGAAAGTCTGCTGCTTCACTGTTTTGGTGTTTTTTTTGGTCAGATGTTACTACTATATGGTATACTGAAGTATAATCACAAGCATTTCATCATAATTACAAGTATTTCTCAGAATGCTTTACTGTTGGCATGGCGCATGACTGATGGTAGTTCTCACTTTAACACATTTCAAGAAGGGCATAAAAGAAGCCACTTCTCTCCAGGAAAAACATCAGGGATAGACTGATATTCTGCAAGAGATACATGGTTTGGACTGCTGAGGACTCCGGAGAAGAAAAAGTGAGTGCTAACATTAGTACTGTCTCGTGCCAACAGTAAAGGATCCTGAGACCATTCATGCGCCGGGTTCTAGGCCAAGGGAGTGGGCTCACTCACAATTTTGCTTAGCATCACAGCCATGAATAAAGATTGGTACAAAAACATCCTTTGAGGGCAACTTCTCCCAAACAAGAACTGTTGATGACGAACAATTTCTTTTCTAGCATGATGGGGCATCTTGCCATAAGACAAAAGTGATAACTAAGTGACCTTAATCCCATTGAGAACTTTTGGAGTGAAATTGGGTTCTGTGGGTTGCATCATGCATTTCTTTTTTTCCCCCAATTTAATACGATAACCTAGCCAATCCTCAGGAGGCGGGTGGACAAACAAAGTTCCACAAATTCCGCATGAACTTAATGTAATTGTCAATAAAAGCCTTCAACGCTTAAAATGCTTATAATTATATTTATAACCATATCTGATATACAATATCTGATAAAAAGATCTAAAACACTGAAACAGCAGACTTTGTGAAAATTTATATTTGTATTATATTTATATTTTGGCCACAACTACACACACACGCACATGCACATTAATTAAAAACTTTGGGAACAAGTCATACCCTGTCTGTTTGCTTGTACCTTCAGCATTCTTTTTTATTATTAAATTAAATTCTAATGTATTCTAATCCACAAATGAGGTGTTCTTATCTAATGTGGTGCTTCCTTTATTGCTACACATATTTGATAAAGGATCACACATTATGATGTAGTGTAGTTGTCTTCTCTTAGGAAGTT
Source organism: Clarias platycephalus (assembly GCA_030068275.1). Classification (NCBI taxonomy): domain Eukaryota; kingdom Metazoa; phylum Chordata; class Actinopteri; order Siluriformes; family Clariidae; genus Clarias; species Clarias platycephalus. Next base: position 10,300,411 of record JAQQZT010000005.1, on the reverse strand, counting down.
ATAAAATTGTTATAGTCTCTATAATACTTTTTTTCACTGTATCCTCATTTCATCATTCCACTTCAAATATAAAAGTTACATTAGACCACAATACACAGTTACTGTATATTCATAAAGACTCTTATATCTTGCTTTGTATTTTTGTAAGACAGTTCATTTATCTGTCAGCAAATCATCTGGCTAGAAATCCTCATATTTTCACTTCTATATCTTTTAAGATAAAGTCATTACTTACACCGAATGGAGGACTTGTTAATGATTTGGACATATTTTTAGATCTTTGCTCAGTAATGGCAATAAACTGAACATTCAAGGGTCTGAAAAAGGCACATACGTTGCATTTCTGACCTAAGTCAAGCAGCATATATTTATCTTCTCGATGAAGTCATTACTCGAGGTTGGTCATCAACACTGGCATGTGGCATGTTTGTAATGTGGCTGAAATATGACTGCAATTTCCTTTCGCTTGTGTTGGAGACGGCTGGGGCACTACAGGCTTAATCCTGTCTGTTGGAAAAATATAGGGATATTTTTATATAGCAGGCTTTTTTTTTTTTAGCACTCTAACTGTCCAGAATTGGAATTATAATTAGAAATGTCTTACTACTGCACTCCATAGTGTGTAGGTTTTAATTTTATAATTAGTGTGACTGAGCAGTGCACAAGCTTAGAAATGCTTGACATTTGCAGGTCATGCATATTGTGTTGTGGAGTCATAGATCTTGATATTTATTAACACGCGATGGGAGATCTCTACCAAATATGTGCAACTTAAGAAAATAAACTCTTCCCCAAAGCCCATGGAGGTTGGAATGGCCTGGCTGTACTCCGTCAGATCTTGCATTAATTTAAACACCTGTCGCTGAGGAATGCCTGACATTTCCCCTTTCTCTGGTATGATAACCAGACAAACTACTAAGCTGTCCACCTGTCTAGAAAGCAAGCCTTAAACTCGGAGAAAATAAGCAGCTTTGTCAACTTCAGAGGAGTAGCAAAACCAAAATAAGTATATTGCCACAGTTGCTAAATTTAGAAATTTACCATTTTGAATCTGGAAGCTTTCTATTAGCTTTTTAATCTGTCCGGCTGCCTGGCCTTTCCAGTTCATGTTACATTCTTTTCCCATGTATTGCTTCAGTGCTTTTGATGACCCTAGGGTTTGTTTACAGTGTACAGTATGTGTTCATGATTAGAGTGGGAAAGAGACAAAGAAGTGTGTAATTACATCCTGCTATTAGGGACAAGCTGTCTGTATAATTTGCTTATTTCCTGTAAATGCCTGTTAATGGCTCCTGGATAACATCTAAATTCTGAGCTATGGAAATGCGCTTATTTCACACATTGTTGTTGTATTTGCGTATCATGAATAGGAGCAGACATTTAATTTTTTTTCATAGTCATTTTTTCCATAAACATTTTTTTCATAGTTTCAGCCAATGAAGTAGTTAGTAATAATGACATGATGGTACAAGCGAGAGTTTATATTTTCGAGTTATCACTGTTTTGGTCTGTAATTGGCTCTGCAAAACATTTATAGGTTTCTGCTTTTATACAATATGTACAGTATTAAACTTCAGTTCTTGAAAATAAAAAGAAAGGTGCATTTATTTTTATTATTTCAACTTCTTTTTACTTATTTATTTCTTTGATAAATAGTTATCCAACCTGAACGTAGCTAAAGGAGTTTTCAGCAGAGGTGCACAGAGCATCGCGTCAGGAACTCTGCCGGACACAGCGACGACTCAACACTTGGGCTCGAACCTTTCTGGCGCTGTGAAGTAAGTATACATTTACGTGTGCACATTACTGTATGTGTGTGAGCTGGGAGAGAGTGATATTTAAACCCCTGCCTGTAATCTCACTAATCTTTTATAGTTTTGTGATAACAAGCATAACACAGTGCTGTAATTTAGCGTTTTAACACTGTAGTTTTTGGTGCTATTACAGTACATTTATATATTTTGACTATTGCAAGTACACCTTTTCTGCACTAATGTGTCTGGATGTTAACAAAGGGCAAGTGTTCCAGATTAGCTTGAACATGTGGCTGTGGTTGCATCATGCATTTCTTTTTTCCCCCCAATTTAATATGACAACCTGTTGAACTATTTAAAAAATGCCCCTTACTGTTTACTGTTCATAAATGGTGAGAATCTCATTCTTTTTGTGATGAGATAAAAGGGTTTCAGTGCCAGAGAAGCATGAATTGTCTCTAGAAAGAGGTTCATTCAGAAACAGAATGATGGAGATTCTTTCTACTGTACCTCTTAGCTTACCACTTGATTCCCCCTTTCCCTTCAAACTGTACATGTCACAGAGAGATATATTTAAAAGTGCTTCATTGAAAAGGCAAATTAGAGTTTCTTGGTGTAATCATTTCTGGACAATTTTTATAGGGGCTTAGTTTGTGTTGGCTAAATCAACCATAGGCAATAAATCTTATAAGGCGGTTTAATGGTCTCTGAAGAATCTTTAAAGAGAGCAGGGAGCCTCTGATTTGATGGAAAAGAAGTCATATAAGTGGTGAGACTGCTAGGTAGGTGCTCTGCCTTTGGATAAGAATATATTATATGTTAAAGAGAAGAATGTAGTTAACACTACATTCACATTGTCATCCTAACGGAGGAAAAACAAGCAAATGTTTCTTGTGCGATTTCATGAATTTCTAGAAGTTAATTGTCATGGACAATGTTTCTTCAATCTGATTGCAATCATTGTGATTAGAGCATCATATGGACTCTGATCTGACGAGATATGCATTTACATGCTCCGAGCATATGATCCGCGAATAACTTTTTTGACACGCACAAAGTGATTCTGATTGCTGTGAAGTGTTTAATCTCTTGGAAATAGCAGAAAACCAACAGAAGAAGAAGTATTGCTTTTATACAGCTGTGAAGTTGGGCGAGGCTTCCTATCTTTTCCGATAAATCCAACCTTCTGTGTTATGATTGGGTAAAAGAATTCAGTCTCATCTATGATTAATTAGATGCTTTACTGTGTGTGAAATGTAAGCCATTCTGTGCTGATTCCTCAGCCAGAGACCCAGTTGATGAAAGTGTAAAGTAAAGACTGGTGGGAGCGAGTTGTTCACATGGAATCTACTCATCAGGAACTTAAGCAACATTTCTTAAATGGAAACAAGTCAAGTCACCTAATGTTACACCCACGTGGGGCAGACATGCGCAGAAAGAATTTGTTTATTTCAACAAGAGAGAAACAATAGGATGGAGTGTTTACATGGCTAATATTTACCGGTTTACCAGATTAATAAAGTTTTACTCCACCCCTCCTATTCAGGCTGTTCCGACAGAGGTGTTTACATGATGCATTTTTATTCCAGTTGGCATATTCTTATTAGTGTAATACTAAGGTCCATGTAAGTGCACCTAATGTAAGATGTGCAATAGGCACATTTATTCTGTGTGTGCTGTGAGGCTCCTGGAAAGTAAACCGAGTTGTTCATACAGTTTTCCCACAGTGCAGTGTAATGAGAGGAAGGGTTAAGCTTTTGTGGTTTCCTCAGTTTTATAGTGATAGGTTGGTGACAATGTCTCAGACACTTTGGCCCTCATCTTCCCGTGTCTGTTTTTCTAGTCCAACCCTTCCTTAAGTTTGGAACTGTCAAGGAATTCTTGGAATGTCTGGCTTTTCCCTTTTTTAAAAATGTTTTTATTTCCACAAAAGAAAGTAAAAGATGTAGTGAATTTCTAATCTTCTCACAGCATGCTTGCGTAGATGTCCAAAACAGCCTTTCACATCTTATAAGGTTGAATGCCTTGATGGCATATTCTGTTTCTGCTTATCTTATTTTTATTTCATCCAGATGCACCTTTCACTTCGCCCGTACTCTGTGTATTCACTGAGCACCATGCTGACACCCCTGGAGGCAGTGATATTGTTGAGATTAGTAAGAAATTAATTGTTCTGTCCCCAGTGATTGCAGAATGCAGTCGTTTCCTTGACCTCTTCTTCCCTTGAAAGTCTTGGCAGTAGGATTTTGTTTGTGTTTAAAGGTTCATTTCTGGTCAAAATGTGGCATCTCTTTAGAACATCATCTGCCTGGAACTTTCCACTGGCTGCTGTCTGCTGTGCACCAAACCGAGCAAAATTAAACCAAACCAAGCTGTTGCCTCTCCTCACCTTGGATGAGGTCTGCAAATGCTGAAAAAATTCCAAAGTACAATTTAAAAGAAAAAAAAAAAAAATGTTATGAGGATATGTATACCTGATTATGTTGACTTTGATTCTGTCTTTAATGTTTGATTTCCTGAGCCTTCCCTCCATGTCCAGCCTTTTGGGACCAGTGGTCCGTGCCAAACATGCTGAAGCCGTTAAGCACACTGACGCTTTAAGCCAAGGGGGTGAGGCGTGATGCCTTTCAAAGCGCAGGGGCCTTTGAAGTTGCTCTTGCCAGGGGCTGCCAGGTATGCTGTGTCAGCACTTCCAAACCATATTCCCACTGTTATTACTTTATTTTCCCTACAAACCCGCTGTACCGATACCGAGGTATTTCGGAATTTTATATTCATTTGTACCTGTAACCTTAAACACATTGCTGGATCTCAAAATCGTGTCCTATTGAATCTTACAACAAATAAAGCAGCCTTTGGCTTGCTTTAATGTTCCATTCTGTAGTTTTTTTTAATTCAACAGACATCTAAGTGAAGTAATGAGCAGAATATGTGACTGGTTGTTGAACGCTGTGATAATAGATTGTACAAGTGGTGTATGTCAAACATTGTAAACGATAATGTTGTTAAGTCTGAAATGCTTCGGTAATTTAAGCTGCTCTTAGATTGTGATCATGCTGCCTCTGCTCTTGGCTTGAACAGGGATTCGTTTCCAGTAAGTTATTGAGTACCGCTTGCAAACAGTAATAGTAGGCAGGGTTTAGGATTGTAATGGAATGTCATAATTATTGGAAATTAAGGTTAGAAGAGAGTGGAGAACAGCATACTGTAGGACGATAATGTTGACTTTCTTTTCTAACTTGGCTGACATTCCAGTTCTGCTTCAATTTCCTTTATTTCATTTTTTATTTTATTTTTTACATAAAGTCTTTAAGGCTATATTTAGTATTGAAGACTTAAGTCAGCAAATGAAGTTTAAAAATGAGGGAGGGGGGGGGGGGGGTGGAATAAATCCATATTTATATACTTAACTTCTGAATTTAAATTTCTGGGCAGCCCATTCCAAATTTTTTAATCATTTGTATGCTGAACCATCTGCCAAAAAACTACTCAAAAGCCTCAGTGGCTTTTTTTTTTACATGGACAGTATTTCTTCAATCTGAAAATCTGAAATCTTTCTGATTAGAGATTCTGACTGTTTCCATGGATGCTGATCTGATACAAATGTGCTTGTACATGCTCAAAGCATTTAATCTGAATAATAATCTTTTTGACATGTACAAAGTGTTTCTGCCTGTTCTAAGGCATCATCATTATCATAATAATAAGCATATTAGAATTTGTCATGTGATTATGTCTCATCTGATTGTTTAGATCTTAAACATTTTATTTTAACTAGTTGTGTATTTGATGTCTACAGCATAATTAGTAGAAGTCAACATTAATCATGTGTCTCCTTTAACATTTTTACTAATGTACTGTAGTAAATCATTTAGTTCTATACAAGGCTCTTTATTTGCTATGTCAGTGGCTCTAATAATCCATTTAAAGTTTTATCAACCCACACTCTCTGCTCCAAAATGTGTTTTCCTCTTCATTTCAATTCAGAAGAAGAAGCTACAAGGGATTTCAAAAACAACCTTCTCCAAAACATGGGATTTCATGTGTCAGGAACTACTGTACTGTACCTCAGTAGCATTTTCTGTAAATTGCAACAGTGACTGGTAAACTCAAAGATTACACTGGGATGAATCTAACAAATACTGTATGTGCACATTAAACCAGAGATAATACCACATATGTATGGCTTATACCTTATGCCCATGCATGCACACAAACCACATTCAGGTGGTCTTTCCTGACTCAATCCATAGTGTAAAGGAGTCACCATAGTTATTAGCAGGAATGAGACTAGAATTTAATTGTTGTAAATGTCGCAATGACCCTTTATACAGGATAAAGCGGTATAGATAATGAGTAAGTGAGCTAGGCGGCACGGTGGCTTAGTGGTCAGCACTTGTTGCCTTGCACCTCCAGGTCCAGGTTTGATTCCCGGCTCTGTGTGCATGGAGTTTGCATGTTCTCTCAGCGCTTAATGGGTTTGCTCTGGGTGCTCCAGTTTCCTCCCGCAGTATAAATACATGCAGATTAGGCTACTTGGTGTTCACAAATTGCCCGTAGTGTGTGAATGAGTGTGTGAGTATGTGTGTATGCCCAGCGATGGATTGGCACCCTGTCCAGGGTGTATCCCACCTCATGCCCTAAGTCTCCTGCCCAAGAAATTGGTTAGATGGTCTATGCCATGTATTGAGATATTTCAGTTTAATATTCATTATGAACATTATCCCTGTCTTCTCATGCTCTAGGCAGCAAAACCAGAGGTGGTGTTAGTATCCATTGCACAATGTTTTCAAGTAGGAACCTAACTGACTCAGAGTGCTTATGTAATACTCTGAAATTTAAGCTAATCAGAAAGCAGTGTTATGGCATGTGTGTCAAATGTAAGGTCAGTGATACAAATCTAGTCCTCTTTTCATTCGCCCCGCATGAACTAGTAAAACGTAATGCTAGAGGAGCCTGCAGATCACTACTGCTCAGCATATTCACAGCAGTTCCATGGCATTGTGGTGTTGGATATACAACCATTCCAAATTAATAATGCTGCCATGAAATACATTTACAGTATGACACTAAAAAGGAGGTGTGAAGAATTTTATTTTATATAATAAATATTAAATATTATACATTTCCAGCAGTACAATGTCAAATATTGCAGTTATTTATTTTTTATTAAAAAGTATGGTCTATGCTTTTTTTTCAATATTTTGTGTGTATGTCTCTATCATCTAGAGGGTGTATAAGGGTAGCTCAGTGGTTAAGTTCGGAAGGTCCCAGGTTCAAACCCACGACCACCAAGTTACCACTCTTGGTTGAGTTGTAGTATGCTGATAAGAGTCTGTATTGAGCATCAAACACTGTGTAATTGTTCAGTTACCATTATTGTTTTTTAAGCATGTTTAATATTTTAAATCTAGGGCACATATAAAGGCAAAGATTATTTTTGTTGAATTGACGGACTACTTCCACATTACCAACCTGAAGTGATTCAGATATCACACAGATCTGATTTTCTTTTTAATGGCTGTCTGAATGCACAGATCTGATATTTTTTACATTGGATCTGAGTCACTTTCATATGTCATCCTAGGTTGGATATACAGTATGTCTGATATGTGGTCGTACGACTTAAATGAGACTGAGCAGATCGGACTTCGTGAAACTTTTTGCCTCTGCGCATGCGTAGGGCACTGACATCATGGCCTCAGAAGTGCAGGGATTTCATTTAAACAGTGAAGGACAGTGGAGAAAGTAGTCAGTGGAGGGCGCATGCATGCCATTTCAGAGGACAGACGTGTCCACATTAGAGTCAGATAGGTCACTTATGAATATGAATTGTCATGACATGCAAATCCAATGTGATTTTTTTTAAAAATCTGAATTGTAACGTTAACATAATACATTCAATATGATGTCATCAAGTCACTATCATATTATCATATTCAATATGAATTGTATTGAATAATGGAAAACGAAGGAAAATTAAGTTAAATACCTATTTGAATACATATATTTAAATATTGCTTTTATTTAAGTGCTATTATTTTAAAAGTAGTTTTAATGAAAGTTACTTTTTGTTACGACATAACAGAAAATAGTTTCTCCTATTCTTTGAATGAAAAGTTGTTTTGTAATGTTTACATGACAAAGATTTTTGCATGTTTTTTGAAGGGTGCCAAGTCTTCTAGAAGGCCCTGTATTTTGTTGTACACTGTGCCGAATCTTTATCAGAAACATACTGAATAAAAATGTGATTTACTTGTTAAAAACAAACAGCTTACAGAGTAAAAATGTAAACAGATTCCTGATCTTTCTCTTTAAATGAATGGATTTAGGTAAAACTAATTCGCATTGAAGAAATTTTGGCCTAAACTAACAATTGTGAAATGCAATAGTTAATAGTTTGTGACAGATTGAAAAAAACAACAACAACAAAAAAACACATCAGCATAGACTAAAGTAGGCCTTTCTGCTATTTGTGTTTATGAATCATTTTACTGTTTGAAATCCGCAAAGAAAATGCACAAATTCTGCAGCACTGCTGCATCATATTTTAATGAAGTGATGAAAAGGAGTTACAGTGTGCTGAGGTCATATCTGTATTTTAACTAAATTAAGTGCTTCCTAAAATCCTGGATAAAACATAAAGCATACGGCAATATGGTCACAGATGCATCATCAGCATCATACTGAAATCATTGCAAATTAATGAAGGGCCAGGGTGGACAGACAATTAATGATAAATTAGGCAGGTCAGTACAAATCCATGACTTGTCTTCTTTAAAAAAAAAAAGAAAGTTTCTATTCATCTTAATTAGACCCATATGGAGACTTGTGCAGAGCTGTTCTCTAAGAATATAAAGAGAAAAGGTTTTTCTCTAGGATAATAGCATTGTATAATAAGATATCTTATACTGTCATATACATGTACTGTAAGACATCTTCATTTCTCTCATCATGCAAATCTGTAGCAATATACTGTATATCATATACAGTAGTATTGCACTGTACTGTATATGCACACAGTCTAAAGTCTAAGGTGATTTTTACAGTTGTTAATGTGTTTTATCTTCACTGCTTTTGGTTACATGGTGTTACAAATCATGAATCAGAGTTAAAGTTGCAGTGTCTGTTGTATGGGCAGTGACGGTCTTGACTCTGACCTTTTGATCTTCCAGAAATCTCTCAACGAGGAACCTCTTCTGGCTAGCTTGTATTAACAATGCAATAAATGTTGCATGACCTTCTATTGGCCATTTTTGACTGGGCTGAACTGAAACAGAGAGAGAGAGAGAGAGCGAGAATAAATAGTTGATGGAAATACCCGACACTCCATGTCCTAACGTTAGCCACATTGACCAGCTTGGTGCTTTAAGGTATTACTCCAGAGCCATGGAATGATGCTAAATGATGTAATTTCCCTAAGCATTCCTTTTCAAACACTTCTGCATGAGAATAATACTTGAAATGTGCATGACTAACACAGTAGGCATTAGCAAACAGTGCTTATTACATTACATAAACAAATATGGGTAATATCAAGGGTGCAACCCAGACTTCAGGTTATTTGTGGTTGAGTTTAGTTGGCTTTGCTTGCTTTTGTGATGGTAATTAGATGTGTTCTGAAACCCCCCGCCAAAAAAAAGAAAAAAAATTAACTTTTCCCAACAGTTTGCCTGATGGTACTTAGTTAGCAACCTAGTGACCCAGTGTAATGATCTATCTAATAATGGAGACTTTAAAGCACCTTTGTAAATGTAGCTTTTTGTATTCAAGCAAACAAATCTTGTCAGACATCTTTAACGTTTTCTTAACTTATATAAGGAGTAAAATATTACAGTATGTGGTGTTATCGGCTACGATGTGAAAGGCAATATGATGTGGCCTGATTGTAAAGCATAGTTACTTTTAATACTGATTTGATTACATGATTTTCCAGCAGCAACACAGCAAGTGTTTTAATCTTACAAAAGCATTTTGATCATGAATATTTTTTATGAATGAAAAGCACATGATGCTGTTTTTTCCTGCCTATCTACCTTGTTCTCCATACATGTTGTTACAGATGCACCTGATTGGCTAGGTCCCTGTGATTGACAGGTGAGAGTGTATGAGAGAGCACGACTTACAGACATGAATGGCCATGGCATTGTCATGTTTCGAACTCTTAACATTGCATAGGAAGATGTTCTGTTATACTGCTCACATGCATGTACTGATTTTAAACTTTTTATAGTTTCCTTAAGCAGCACAACAACTTACTAGTTAGCACTGACTCCATGTAGCTTCAAGGTTTGGGGTTTGAATCTCGCTTCCTGTCTTTTTTTTGGATGTTCTCCCTGGGTGCTTCGGTTCCCCGTGTAGCCTGAATGGCTTTTCCTAATTCCAGTAGTGTTTGACCGGGTGTGTGAGTGTGTATGTCCTGCTCTTTAGGTGTGTGAGTGTCTGTGCCCTGTGATGAGTTGGCACTCTATCCTGGTCGTACCCTGCCTTGTGCCCAAGGTTTTCAGGAATACGCTACAGGCTGCCCCACAACCTTACAGAGGATAAGCAGTATATATAGAAAAAAATTAAGTCAGTTATGAATCACAGGTCTTTTTTTGTGGAATTGGTTGGTTTGAATGGCTATGACTGGTTAGTCTTAAACCCACTTATTACACAGAATTAGTTTCAAAGTTCAAAGTTTCAAAACACTGTGAGCACAAATTAGTCAAAAATCGTGTGCGCTAGAAGGCCCGCATTAGAAACCCCACATTCTGTTCAACCCGTGCACCCACTATCAAGTAGAGTTATGAGGCATTTGAGGAGGTAAAACATCACCATTTATAATCCTATAATCCTGATCTATTTACAGAATTTCATCCCGTGTTGTAGGAGTGAATTATTTGCCAAATTTGTTTAGAAATAATAATTAAGGTAGATGACAGATATGTACTGCTACAAAAAAAGGTAGCTTTTGTTTAATTTGTTTAATTTTAAGTGAAGTGTTAAATTATTGTATTTAAAGTTATTTTGTATTGTTTAAATGTTAAGTGAAAGCACTGAATCAGGACACTCATTCCACAAATGTTCATGTCTCCCTACAGAACCTCACCATATCATAAATACAGTACAGTACATAAAATTCTACATTCCTCTGGTGCTCAAAGTGGTTGAACATGCCTGAGGACTGACCAGCACAGTGTTTTTAATCTCTGTCCAATATATTTTTTGGCCTTGTTCAAAAGTGCTTTTTTTTTAATCCATATTTTTTATTCACCTTGACAGAAAGTGAGATCACAGCATCAGTGCATTTTTAAAGCACCAACAGCCATTACATTCCTTGGGGGAAAAGGACTGGGTTACCAGAGTTTCACTTAATGTAAAGAGTTTAGAAACACATTCACAAATGTCAGCAGACTCATCTGCCATTTTCATTAAGGGGAAAAGTCTGCACTGATGGTGTATGTTGGAGTCTGTTCCAGCATTCGCTAATGTTAAAATGCAGCACTTCTTTGCATAATGCGTAAAAGTTGGCTGGTCTGTTACACTTTATTTTTCACCTCACCTGTGTGCATTTACAGTACAGTATTAAAAATAAAAAAACTGTTTTACAGTTTGTTTGCAATTAGAATTGAGCTACTGACAAAGCAGCTGAAAATTATATTATACGCAATCAGATTTAAGAATTCAGCAGCGTTTTGTATAACCATACTGTATATTAATACACACACTCGTTGTTGTATGTGAATACCCTGCGAGAACAGTAGTTTCTGAAATACCCAAATCTTGTATCAACAACTCCGGCAAGGTTAAAGTCACAGAGAACAATAACTGATTTTTTTGCATTGCGTTACGGCCACATAATCAGCTGATTAGATAACTGCATGAACTTGTGTGCAGGTATTCCTAATAAAGTGGACAGTGAGTATGTTTAGAGAATCTCAATAGCTTAATCCATCATATTTTAATTATTTAAAAATAATTCTGTATTAACTGCCGCTGATCAGACGGTCCCGCGCTGACATTCTGCAGTAGTAGAGATGAGAAGAGAAGTTAAAGGGCTCCCATAAGCTGGGCTCAAATGAGAGCTAATCGCTTTACAAAAGCATGGAGCTGTTTGAAGGTTTACTTTGCGCTGCACTCAACTGGTGATGTTGATGGGACATGACGTGTCGTGCACAGGGCAGTGGAGAGGCTGTGTGTTCTGGGAGACTGCCGCTCGCCACAGAACCTCACGCTTCCCTGCCGCTGAGTGATCCAGAGAAGCAAAACTGCAGGTTGAGGGGCAGTTGTACTGTGTATGACAATATACTGTAGGAATACATTCAATGTCTCATTTGTTTTAGAAGTGTTATTGGATTATTACAGTGAAAATATGAGAATATTTGTATTTATTTGACAAACCTCATGGCTATTGTTGTTTTATGTTAAAAGTGTGCTCATTTAATGAATAGGAAATGATGGATATTTTGAGCATGCACAAATTACAGTTGAAAATATGTTTCATGATTAAATCTTCCATTAAATTGGATTAACTGATTTAGGCTTTTAAAGATCAAATCAGCCTGCGCAATCTTAAAGAATGCATTGATAGTGATACAGTATGTCTCAAAAATAAATGAGGCAGCTTTCGTGTGTCTGTTTCGCAAGACTATAAACATAGCTTCAAAGCAACTTATGATTCATAGCAATATAATTATGATTGAATGGATTAAATTATTTCCACTGCTAATGCTGTAACAATTCTAATACACTAGCGTGAACGCTAGTGTTGTTTACTAGCGCACAACGATGACTATGGTTTAACCTGTGCATCCTACAGTATGTGTAATACAACAAACGCTTTCTCTCCCTCAACAGTCACATTAAGGATGCTGGTGATGGAAAGTACCAGAATGACTGTAATTTGACTTCTGAAGCGACTTTGCAGCCTGCAGCAGGCACCTATGAGTTTGCCATCCAGAAGCTCCAGCAACAGAAACTGCAGTCTAGAAGGCTACTAGACCAAAGTCGCTCACGCCATCAAGTTAGTGATGTAACTTACTTTAATAGCTAATGAAATTTATTATAATTTTTGAGCTGTATACTGTAGTAATGCTGTGTGTGTTTGAAATGATTATTGTTCTAACTAAGCAGCTTTATTTGTAAAATTTTTGTATTTAAGCCCTTTTGTTTCTTATTTTTACAGTGAATTAAAGCAGAACTGGTGTGTTTATTTAGATAGGATATTTGTCTTTCTGTCTGCTTGCCTGCCTTCCTTTATGTCTTTCTTGGCACAGCTTCGGGACTGTGTGCAAAACCTTCTAAAATTACTCAAGTGGAGAAATCAGGCTCACATTTTTGATCACCTTAGGCTGAACAACGGTTGAATATATGCAGGTTCAAACAGTTTAGTGTGTTTGGATTCCATTCTCAATTCCACTTATAAACATCACTGAGCTGCATGAACCAAGCCTTGCAGTAGATAAATGGTGCTTTGTGTGTGTGGCTGTGTGTATGGGTGTGTAAGAGAGAAAATGAGAATGTGCACTTAGTGCGTCTTAGTGAGTCATAGCAGTATCAGTGAACCAATTTAATTCTTCTTTTGGGTCTCTTTTGGTCTGTTTGGCCAGACACTTACTCACTGAAACCACAATCATTAGCTGTGTAAGATATTCTCCAGCAAAAAAAATAGTCTCATTCTCTGGATTTGCTTAGTTCGGTTCATTCACTAACCTCTAACTGATTGCGTCTTGCAGGTGGTTTTGATCTAACATATAAATCTTGTAGCAATTTTCGTTTAGTTAAAAGACCCTTTTCCCCACCTCCGCCCTTCTTATGACACAGCTTAAAAAATTCTGTATAGACACCTTCTGTGTGCCACAGTGTTCTAGTTTGAAGAATATCAGTTAGTTTAAAGTACTCCAATATACACTCACCTAAAGGATTATTAGGAACACCTGTTCAATTTCTCATGAATGCAATTATCTAATCAACCAATCACATGGCAGTTGCTTCAATGCATTTAGGGGTGTGGTCCTGGTCAAGACAATC
>JAQQZT010000005.1:10255086-10275224 GCA_030068275.1 Clarias platycephalus | reverse complement strand
GTGTGTGTGTGTGTGTGTGTGTGTGTGTGTGTGTGTGTGTGTGTGTGTGTGTGTGTGTGTGTGAGACAGTGTGTGTGTGAGACAGTGTGTGTGTGAGAGCGTGTGTGTGTGAGAGCGCGCGTGTGTGTGTGAGAGCGCGCGTGCGTGTGAGAGCGCGCGTGCGTGTGTGAGAGCGCGTGCGTGTGTGTGAGCGCGAGCGTGTGTGTGAGTGCGAGCGTGTGTGTGAGTGCGAGCGTGTGTGTGAGTGCGAGCGTGTGTGTGAGTGCGAGCGTGTGTGTGAGCGTGTGTGTGTGAGCGTGTGAGTGTGAGAGAGTGTGTTTGTGTGTGAGAGAGTGTGTTTGTGTGTGAGAGAGTGTGTTTGTGTGTGTGTGTGTGTGTGTGTGTGTGTGTGTGTGTGAGAGAGAGAGAGAGAGAGAGAGTGTGTGTGTGTGACAGTGTTCGTGTGTAAGAAAATCTAGGAGTAGTTGTGTTCTTGTTCAGTGCAGAGGTCGACATACAATAGACCTTCTTAGTTCGATGTAATTCAACCATCTGAACATGTTTTTAAGCGCTTTGTGGCAAGTGAGGGTTATAAATGAGGGCCAGAGAAAGCCAAAACTGTCATCTGTTTCACACGCTGCAGCATGACTTGACTGCACATCTGGCCAAACTACACAACAATGGCAAACCTTTGTGGTAGCAGGTCTGTTTGCTATAAGCACATGAGCTGCCCTGGTGGGCTACTAGTAGTCAGACAGCACACCCCCTCAGCAGCTAGTCAGTCCCTCTCTCTCTCTCTCTCTCTCTCAAGATTCAAGATATAAAATACTCTCTCTCTCACTCACACTCACACACACACACACACACACACACACAGAATTCAGGGACATGGGACAATTTGTGCATTTCAGATTTACGTGCATCAGGGATGTTAATTGTTTTTTATTTAAAACAATTAGGCATGGTTTTGTTTGTGATTAGATATGCATCTGCAAAGCATTTAGAGTACATTTATGAGTAAATGTAGCTCGAAGTAGCAAATATATACCCAAAGCCCCAATGAGATAAGCATGACATCTCTTACATATATTATATATATATAAAATACATACATTTTTTGTTTTCGCTGCACACGATATGTGTTATATGTGGCTAGAATACTGTGATCAGGATAAAATATATGTGAAATTAAATTTGTGTTGCTCTGGGATTCATATGGGAATGTTGTGGGATCAGGCTATTAAAGAAAGTTGGCATTGTGTAGTGGGCAAATACACTTGGGTAAATAAAGATTATCTTGTGTTCTGGTGATGAAAAATGTAGTTTAGAAAGATGTGAGAATAAGAGCAACGAACTGTTGTGTAGTCGTAGAGGGTTCTAGAAATCGGAGTGTTAGGGAGAAAAGGATGATGGTGGGAGGGTAGGTGCACTGTTTGCTCCTCTGTGTGCCTTCCTGGCCAGTGCAGTGTTTACCCTTGGCATGTGGAATTCCAGAGCCCCTCACACTCTCCACAGTCCTGCATTTTTGTGGTTGGCCTGTGTGACATTAGAGAGTGTGGGAAAAACGGAAGCCTGAAGTCCAAAAATGCTCAAATGGAAACCAATGAAAAGAAAATGAAAAAGTGAGGAGAAAAAAAAAAGAGTAAAAAAGACAGGTGAAGGGAAAGAATTGTTTGGAGTGAGGAAAGAAGGATGGAGTGAAATATTGGTAAAGCTAGAACAAAGCTGATAGAAGTTGAAGAACAAAGGGAGCAGTAAAAACTGCTTGGAATAAAAAAAAAAACATTAAATTGTTTCCTTTGATTTCGCTGATCCTCTTGCAACAGATCTTGCCAAGGATTTTTGTCTTTCTCTTTCATAATGGTATACCTTAATTTGTAATGGATGAAACTGTCTGAGTTAACTATATAGGAGCTGAGTCATGTGCTCTTTAGAGTATTACCAGGCTTCCTGCCAATAAGACAATTTACTCAGACATGCATTGTGCGTAGAACATCGATCCAGTATAAAGTGCCCATTAATTATCACCATGTCCTGAATGAATCCTGTATACACAGATGGTTTAAGGTACTTGTTATTAGGATAGAATGCCACAGTTAAAAAAAAAATTTTTTTTTTTAAATCTGTGTATTTTGGTTTTATAAATGCTGTTTGGAGTTCTCGCTGTCCTTAAGCTGAAAGGGACTGAAAGGAGTCATTTGTAGAATAAATGATATGAATGTGTGTATGTTCTGTTTGCAAAGCGTGTTGAGTTTTGGAGCTGTAGCCAGGGAAACAGGGACAGAGAGTGGCATAACTAATAGGGTGACAATTACAACAGCCCTATTACTGCATGGTGCGACTCCACCTCAACCTAAAAAAATTTCCATTTTTCTTTTTGTCTCAGCCAAGAAAATTTTTTATATCCCAGTTCCTTAACTATGACCTAAGGAGTAAAGGTTGAAAACAAGTTTGAGAGAAAGTAAAAGATATGTTGGCTGAATCATAATTTTAAATATTGTCAAGAGATTTGATATTATTGGCCAGAAATTTAGCACATTATGTTTGAAGTCATTATGTTTGAGATAATGGTGGGGTGAGAAATTGCTAGCAATTGTTTGAGCCGGTCATGACTCAACTGATTGAACAGGATTGTTTAATATTGGCTGTTTGCTGTATCTGAACTATTTAAAGATGAAGAGTTTGCAAAAAAAGTAATGTATTAAAAGTTTCTTTTAATTAACGTATGAAAAGATTTTGAAAGTGTTGACTTAAGAATAATGTTTTTTGCCTTTATTAATTACTAATATCCATGAGGTTTTCTTGGTTTAGTTATCATAACAGTCAGTCTGTGGTTTAGACTATGAATGGGTTTATCAATGCATTGGGGCATATAAATTAGGCAACAAGTGGTTTGTTGAAACACTCTGTTCAGCAGGCTAAATGCTGTCTAACTGGTGCAAAGAGGCTTGAACTCAAATTGCCAATAAAGTTCTAAAGTGTTGTTTCCTGCTTGGTCAGGTTAGATTTTTAATTGGAACGTTTCTATCTGCCGTGGTGCCCCGGGGGTTGTTTAACCATATGAAAGACCGACTGTGTGGACCATACAACACAGCACTGTGCACCCTCATTACAAGACTAATACTTCTTTGGCAAGTCACTGTTGTGCTCATGGAGGTTAATACCAGCTAAGCTTTATTTATTGTTCCCAAAAATGCTTAGCGGATTTAATGTATAGAGTTACAGGCATGTTGGCCCCTGTTTTTCTCCCCTCCTGGACAGAGCTGATGATTTAACATGCTCTCCAGAGCCAGATGTTCTTCCAGAGAGGTATAATTATTTGAGCCATTCACAGCCAAAGGGGAATATTTCTCACAGGTTCCATGATGTCTGCCATTACGAGCATGTAATTAGTCAACATCAAATAAGAGCACCAAAAATACTTTGATATTGACATTCCAGTAAGCACACCCTTCCACTTTTGCAACTGTGACATTCAAATTGTTTCCAGAAAAACAAGATAAAGCCATTTGTTGATTATTTGGTCACTAATGACAGTGGACCTGTTCCATTTTAATGGATTTTATCGTTAAAAAGTTGGTGTGAAGTTAAATGCATGTCCACAGTTAACCTATCAGGATGACATAAACCACAAAAAAAGATTTGAAGGCCAATGCATGGGAACAGCTACTTGAGTGGCTACCGGGAATGCCTGGCTGCCCTAAACTCACTTGGTAAACATTTTGCAGTGAGTCCACACTGCTCTATGGTATATGTGCCTATTAGGCCCCTTTGACATTTTAGACCATCTCACACAGCCGGCTTTACATGCCTGAAGAAAGAAGCTGTATTGGCATGCAAAGGGCATAGCCACCTTTAACAAAGGTTAGATATATTTTCCATCCCTGTTCACAGCCCGCTATTCTTGTTTTGTGCCGTTTATGGTGCGAGTCATAAATCTGTTTATGACTTATGGCTTATAATTAGGTGTCGAATGTGTCATGTTGAAAGTCGTAAATTCATAATAGTATTTTTGTTTCTCTGTGAACAGGCAAGCGCCGCATGAGGCTTCATCCGGAAATGGCTTATCCAGTCGACAAAATGGTTATGACATCACGTGTGGAAAAAAAGGTGAGCACACTGATGCATGCGTCTGTATTTAAGGGCTGTATATCGCATGTATATCACAAGTTATAATGAGCAAATCCTGGGTTTTGTAATGCCAAATTCTTTAGCACTGCAAACATTTTTGGAGACCTACTTATGAACATTTTGGAGGTTAATTAATTGAACATGCAGTTGGAACACATTTCTGTGTTGTCCTGACCGCTTGCGTGGGCAGAGAGCTCTAGAGACTGCATGCCCAGGCAGGTGGCTTCCTCTGCCAGAATACGAGCCAGGCAGCTGGGCATAGTGACCATTCCAGCTTTGATGGACTCTATTTAGCCCAGCTCCTTATTTTTATCCAGTACTATGGCAACAAGATATCTTTAGAATTAAAACGAACAGACTTGGGTTGTTTCCACTTGGCCTGCAATGAGCATGCCGATAGCATCAATAAAGTTAATAATACTTACTTCATGGGCTATACGGTTCTGAGGACCTCATTTCTGTGCTTTCCCCTTATTTAAAGCCTAAAGTCACACAGTTAATGATATGTGTATATTGGAGACATCTCTAAAGAACAGTCAGCAGACAATAACTTTTATTTTGGTAGTCTGCAATAAGAGAAGAATACATGCTTAATACTTTCATGCATGTTGATTTTACTTTAACTTTATGAGGACCTTCTATTGACATAGTTAGTATGTTATTGCTTAGCAGTGGTGTCTATGGAGCATAGTCAAGGGTCTTGATTTTGTTTCAGTGGTGGACCCACTATTATCAAAGTTATGATATTTATTATTATTGAGTTCTTAATAGGCATTTGTGGCTCAGTGGTAGGCTTCTTGCTTGCCATGCGAGAATCCCTGGGTTTCCATCCTGGTCTCAAGTTTGAATAAAAATATGAGGGTTATGTGAGTAAGAGTATCCAGTGTTAAACGTCTTCCAAAAGCGGAGGATCTACTGGAGAAACCCCTAATGGGAGCCGTCGAATCAACAATAGTATAAGTATTGAGTTCTTAAATTTATTGGGATACTTTAATGGTCCCCTATTTTACTATTTCTTCAACAATTTCACACAAGTCTCAGAGTCTGTAACTGAGCTACTACAAAGGCGCACCTTGCCAGAGAACTTCAGAGCTGCGCACCAAGCTCTGGGAAGATATCTCCGTATATGAGGTGACATTAGTGGATATATCTACTGTAATTGGCTTGTTTAAGCCCTGGAAAAGAGCGAAAAGCAGGAATTCCTGTCAGTCTTTTGTTTGTAAATGTACACTGGAGACCCATCTAAATGTATAAAATGTCTAAAAAGTGAACTTTGCAAACCATGATGTCTTCTGTCTTTCAGAAGTTCAGCCCTTTATGGTACTGTAGAAAATTAATATGAAACCTAACTTACTCTAACCAAACCCTTGTCTTTTACTTTCTGGTGATTTAAGGCAAACCTTATTCCTGTTTTTTTGGTTCCACACAGCACATTCCTACTCAAAGCTCATGAGCCAAGTGGTGATACTCACTCTGTTGTTACTAGCAAGATGTGTTTGATTTACAATAAAAATAATCAAATCTAGAATAACATTGAAATCTTTACTGAACCTGAAATAGGAGTCAGAAATTTTAAGAAGAAAACAATGTTTTAGGTTCAATCAGAAACCAGTAGACACTGTTGCAGTGCATTGCTCGTTGTGTCTTTTGTACAGAAGCATTTACTTCCAGAATTTTATGTTTCATGGAAAGACATCTGATTTCTGATCACAAGAGTGGCTTAAAATGTTCTCTAGCCAACTTATGCTGCTGATGTCATTTGTGTGGATAACACGCTAGCCAAGCTTTTTAAATTTCAAAAAGCAGTTAACTAAAGACAAAACCACCAGAAAACAGTGATCTAAGCTACATGAGCACAATTTAGCATGCCCTTGTGGCCAGTGGATGGGGCCACACTTTTATCCTATGAGTAACATCTTTCCTCAGGATAGACTTGTTTTGTCACAGGATGAAGATGGTACTATAACTCGGAGAAACGTTGTATTGAATTGAGTCTCTTTTTAAAAAAAAAAAATTAAAAAGCAAAAGGAAGTAAACCATGTCAGCAAAATGTTGTTTCTTTGTTTTGCCCATGCACAGCTGTTCATTATCTTCAGTAGACCGAATGTTTAGATTATATTGTATATTTTTGCTGAAGTGTATTAGTTTTTACATATTTGTTTATTGATGTACATGTGACTTTGCTGGGAAATGACTGTTAGTTATGAATGAATTATGACATTATTGGAGAATTGATTTAGTGCCCTGGTTTTACTGGAAATGGCAGGCTTGTGCATTATTCACACAAATGACAATAGCAGCTTTCCTTAGTTTCAGTGTGTTAACTGTGTTACAGTCCACCTCCTTATGTAACTTCACTTATTATCTGTAATTATCAACTACAAAACAAGCTGCCACATACCTCCTGGCTTTTTTTTTTTTTTTAAACATTCATTATGAAGGTTGATGCTCAGAGATGCTCAGATTTATGTACCTACAGTAACCAGTTTTGATATGTCTATATTTATGACATCACTATAATGACGTGAATTGACAATTAGGATATTTTTTTACTAGGGGAACATGTAGTCATTAATCTTCTTTTTCCTCTCAAAAGAGTTTCATGTTTCAACAGTATTATACATCCAGCCATAGCTTTGTGTCTGTTGGAGCTCATGAGTTTGTCTGTGTGCACACACACATACTGTACACACAGCACACTTGCGCATGCTCACGCTTGTCTCCTTAGAGTTGCACAACTCTTTCCACCTTGGAGCTTGAGAAATGGTCTGGAGGAACTGTTGATTTTATTGCAGTAACAGTGATATTAAGTAATTTAAGCTGCTGCACATCTGTTTGTCTGATCAAGTTGGTTTAAAAAAAAGGCACCTATACTGTATGTGTCCATGTGTCACACATTTACACTCAGATTCTTAGAATTGATTGCTAATTTTAAATAAGCAGAAATGTATAGTATCAGGCGGTCATT
Organism: Clarias platycephalus; assembly: GCA_030068275.1. NCBI lineage: Eukaryota > Metazoa > Chordata > Actinopteri > Siluriformes > Clariidae > Clarias > Clarias platycephalus. Next base: position 10,268,146 of record JAQQZT010000005.1, on the reverse strand, counting down.
TCCTCCTTTTTTTTGGACTTTTTTTTTTCCTTCTTCAAAGTCATTCACCAGATGTCATTTAAACTCATTGGGAGCTGCTTCTGAATTTCATAAATTCTTTTTTCCATTGTATGTGGAAAGGGATTTTCGAGGTGTATGGCACCTAACCCATAATGTGAGAAGAGCGGGAAGAGATAAAAGCATGAAGGGGGCAACACAAAGTCATGCGCAGCCATGCGTTGTGTTGCTGTGATGGTTTGTCTGTGTGTGTGTGTCTGTGTGTCTGTGTGTCTGTGTGTGTGACTGTGTGTGTGAGAGAGAGTGAGTGAGTGAGGGCCCTCTGTGTCTTTGTGCTAAGATAAGTGAGCTGCTCTGATTGAGTGTGACAGGGAGTTAGAGCCGATATATACAGGCAACATTCTTAGTGATCAGCCGTCAGTGTGCATCTGTCACTTTCCCTCTGATGCTCTATCTCTTTGACGCTTTATCTCTCTCCTGTTCACACCACTTTTTATTCCTCCCTTGCTCTCCCTTCTCATTAGGCCTACCATTAGCAGTCACTCGCATTTCTCCATGCTCATTTGAATGCTCATTCCTGTTTTATTGCTGTTTGCTGATAATACAGATGCCCCGAGTATTCCCTGCTCAAGCACATATAGTAAAAGAGTTTGGCAACATAAAAGAACCATGATGATGATTAGGTAATTGTTACTTGCTTGAGAAAAGTGGCAATCAGAATATATTTCGTTGTCTGGCATTGTCTTTTGTAATTTTATGCTGTAGTATTCTGCAATAGCGTGTTTTTTTAATCAGTGAATAGGATTGATTTTGGGCTGAATAACCCTTCTGAGGGGTGTGGACTTGAACATCGCTACGCCTACATTTACCAGAAAGTTTACACGTGGTGTGCCTAGACCTGTAACTTAGGCTTGATTCCAGTGAGAACTTTCACAATGTACCCCCTAAAAAAAAATTTAATCAAACAAGGAGCCGACCAATTACTATTTTCTTTCAACCTTTTTGCTCGGTTTTGGCAGTGACCTGTAATCCAGTGCCAAACCAGAAACCACATAGGGCCTCATTTTCTCTGCACTTTGGTATTTTTCTTTCTCTTTTTTTTTTATATTTGGCATTGGCATCATTCTGTTTGCTATCTATTTAATCACAGAACTGTATGAATGTAAATAATTTTTTGAGAAGTATCTAAAGGAGGAATATATGTTTCTTTCTTTTTCTTTCTTTTTTTTTTTTTTTTTCAAAATGAACCATTCCTGTTTTTTTTTTTTTTTAAACACCCCCCCCACCCCACCTCTGTTCTTGCTGAGCTTGGAAAAGCTGCTTCCAGCAGTCATGTCACTGGATTGGAAGTTGGGTCTGATGTTTTCGTTCTCCTGCGCTGTAAGGCCCAACGGTGTAAAAGAGCACCAAAATAAACAGAGTCTGCGGAGAGGGAATGAAAGAGAATACTGTTTGGGAGCACAAACACAGCAGCTCCGACTGCACTCGGAATTTCTTTTCTCCTGTAAGGCTGGCTCTCAGCCAGGCGGTAGACCAAAGAGTGAGAAGGACACAGGGGCAGGGCAGCTCCAGCTTCTGCTGCTGCTCTTAGCTTACATAACCCCATGTACTGAGTAAGGCATGTACAGAAGCACAGAAACTTCTACTGTAAACCAAGATTTGTTAATGAGCAGGAAGGAAGGAAGGCGCACATGTTTTTTTCTTTTCTTCTTCTTTTCTTTTTTTTTATATACATATATAAAATATGTATGTATAAATATATGTATGTATATATGTATGTATATACATAAATATGTATGTATATATATGTATGTATATACATATGTATATATACTGGTTATATACATAACCAGTTTCATAACTAACAGAATTGGAAACACAATGAATGTTTTAGAAAGTATCTGACAGTTTAATCAGACAGCTGTCTGTTCTTATCTTTTCTCAGGTCTGTCTGTGTACAGCAAGTTATTTCACTCTCACAGGTCCAGGCTTACAGTAGATGACTGAGAGAAGACTGGGTCAGTGATTACCTGCTGGAGTTGGATCTCTTCACAGGAACACAGTTTCTATCCCTCTGACTAAAGTGTCACAATGGTTTACCATGATGGAACAGAAAATTCTGTTAAATGAATAGTTTGCTACAATGCCTACAATTCTTCCCTTTTCTCCGAAAACAGTGAATCATCCGAGGTGTATAGTGTAAAAATTTGCCTTTTCAGTTTTTCCACTGGAGCTACAAGCCTAATGTGGATAATAAGCAAGCCTCCATTGTATAATTTCCCCAAACCCGTTGTTATATAATCCCAGATAGACTTGCTGCTGTTAGCATTTAAAATATGCTGCAAATCAAAAAACTAGCTTTTTTGAATAACCATTAGTTGGCTATCATATCGCACAAGCATCATATTTTTGTAAGAGGTGAAAATTGTATATATTAAGTGATTTGGAGATTTGGTTATTTGTAGATTTAATACCCTTCAATAACAACTTAAGACACTGTTATTTATGAAACTGTTCATGTACGCATCATTTTATTTAGCCAAACCATGTCTTTCGAATCATGTGGTTTTACACATGCCATTTGCACAATCTTATTCTGGTAGCCTAAAGCTTATTCTTTTCAGCAACATGAGCCATATAGCTCTGACACAAAACTAAAGCAAACAAAACACGGGTGGTTTAATTCCTTTAAATAAGAGTGACCTCTACATCCACTCCTCTTTGCTTCTCCACTGTGCAGCTAGCACATCATAAACATATTTTATATTCTCTGCTAGCTAATCTTGTTTTACTGTTATCTTGCTTCATGTCCCGGCCCCCGCTCTAGACAAGAATCATATCTTTCCTTGTGGTGGAGTAACAGCTGACAAATGCTGCTACCCCTGAGACCGTGTCTGACATAAAACCGACCTTATTTATTTTTTTTGGAGCGCACGGGGCTGTGAGGATAGCATGCTGTGTAAGAAATCCCTGGCTTTGACACGAGCACAGATCTGTTCCATGGCCCAAGATTTTCCGGTGGCCTTCAGTTCCTCCCAGGCCTAGTCCTACAGATGTCCAGCCCCATTCTCACCCTGCAACTGCTGCCATCAAAAGAGTGTGTGAATAGACAGGCAACAGCAGCTGCTAACTCGTCTCGGCCTCTCAGCCTGAGCACGAGTGCAGACCAGTGGACTCGACTTCCTTAAACACATTTTCAGTCTTCATTCTTTAATAGACTTCAGCATTCACTTTTAGACTTGGATGGGCTGTAACTAAAAGGTTGCATATTTGCACGTAAAAAGAATTATGTCAGGTATAATGTATGCATAAAGTTAGGAATAAACAACAATGGAGCTTGCCACAATTAGTTTTATTCCTTCTAAACCACAGCTATTTGGTAATGAACAAATGTTGCGCATAACCTTTTTTCCATAGTTAATTTTTGTGATGGAATTTCTGCAAAATACTGCCATCATCTATAACAAATGTTTTCATCACCAGCTCCTCTTATTTTTCCACTCTTGAAGTTAATAAAACATGCAAACACAAAAATGACACTGTATCATGTTTTCAAGAAGACAAAGAGTGAAGACTTGTGAAGAATTTTCCTTGAAAGAACCTTTGCTAAGCTTCTCAAAGCTGTGACAATGGCGACTCCTTAAAAGCAGGCACGTCTTTATGTAATCACTGATTCTGCTTTCTTTTTGTCAAGAACATTTATGTTCACTGGCCACCATACTGTACAAGCCCCTGTGAATAAGCTGAAATAGTCATGTACTAGACCAAGAGCATTAATAAAAACACTTTCAGCTTTAAAAAATCAACAGTGCTGCAGTGTAATGCTGATTAAAATGTGAATTAAGGCTGATTATCATGAGCATTAAAGTTGATTATAAATTATTGCCAAAAGACAATTGCCTGGTAGTAAAGATTGCGATCAGCGCACATACCTTCACGTATCAATAAGCACTGTGTAAGTCAAGACCATAATACTCTCCACAAGTGCCTCATTACTGTGCCACATACTGCTCGTGTAGGCCGTTTTATTACCTCGAGTGCTGTATTTTATGATCAGTTTCAAATGTACTGCACTCATGCTAGCAGACTAAAACAACTGAATCTGTAGAACATAATGGCTCCATTTTATCAGTGATTGGTGTACTTCATTAACAGACCCTGGAAATAAGTCTGGTTGATAAATCGAGGACACTCTTAATGTCTTTCCATAGAAAACAGTGTACACCAGTGTTCTCCATTTACAACTCTATAATGCAGAAAACGCTGCTTTATGAAGAGTTAATAGTTTAACGTTTTAAAAGACTTGACAGTCTTCATGACTAATTGTTGGGTTTTGTTGATGTTTTACAAAACTTTGACAAATTTTTGACACAAGTTAATTAGAACAAATGGCATTTCTCTTTTTAGCTACAGGTCATTAGTTATTCTCAGTCATAAAGCCTGGCTCACGGTTTACTGTATATTATTGATGTATGCAAAATAAAGCCTGATGTACTCCATTAAGGATATTGTACTGTAACGTTTATCAACTCAGGGTTTGGTAATTTAGAGAGTTTTTTTTTTTATTTTTATTTTTTTTTAGCTTTTACAGTGCTCTTGTTTTAAAATTGTGTTGTCTTGTATGCATTATTTTGAATTCAAAAGTTTGCATTATTAATTATATCAGTGTGGAATCTAAATATTTGAATACAGTACTGCGTAACCACTATTTTGGAATAACTGATATTCGTACATAGTACAGTACAGACAAAAATCACACTTTTTGCCGATTGCTTTTGAATTCTTTTACATTATTTTTACTGCAGTTAAGAGGAAAACTTATTTTCTGTGACGCATCTAAAAGTATCTAATGTATTTCATGTATTTACAGTACAAAATATTTGTGCTTGCTTACGGAATCATCCTGTCATTTATTTTTTTTTTTTTTCCATTAGTAACTTCATCATGATTTTGGTGGTATTTTGTTCATTTTACTTTAATTATTTCATTAAAAAGACATGTTTTTGACCACAATTTTTTTCTGCATTTTTAAAAACTTTCCACTTATGTCTCCATCTGTGCGTATCTGACCTAGTAGATACATGCAGTAAAGGAGAAAACAGACCAACATTTCCAAACAGAGATGCCTGATGGTGAATGACTATGGTCATGATGATCCTCTGTTGTTGGGATGCATGTCCTGCTTCCTTACCTGGTAATGTTATCGCTATGCTAATACAGAGATTTTTAGGGTGTATAATAGAAACCAGTAAGGTAAATTAAACCCATCTGCTTTGTTCACACATCAGAGATACAATCTCTTTAAATCATGTAAAACGTGTTATTTCTACATAGAGAAATAATAATAATACAGCATTCAGTGCATTACATTTATTTGAAAGGATTATGTTATATGCATTACTCTTGCAGAAATGATTCAAGTTCAAAATCTATTTGTCGAAGACTAATTTTAATTAAAAAAAGATGTTTTTCCAAGGGTAATAGCAAATTAAAAAATGTACAGTTTGTGATCTGGTTTCATGTAGTGTCATACAATATTTTACACTGTCTGCTTTAAGTAGGCCTATTAAACAAACCTAAAAAAAAAAAAGTCTGATAGGTAACAGAGGTAAGCACCCAAAACAAAACATTTTTTCACAAACATTTTTTTCTAGCATCCGTATCGTAACTAATATTATTATCATTATCATGTATTTGTTAACCTGTCTTGTACACAAACAGTGTGGGAAACCTGTGGTGAAGACCACAGTTCAATGTTCAGCAAGGATGAATCCTGTGCATCAAGACTTTACATTATAAACAAAAACCTGATGGTTGTCTGAGTGTCAGCAAGGCAACACTCTTGTTAAGTCTGTTTTCATGTATCCAGTAGGGATTATCAGTTTTCTTGTGTCCTGACCACAGCTGCTAAGACATTCTGGATAAAGCAGCTTCTGTATTAGTCACTAAGTGAGTGCTGACAGTTAAATATAATTCAGCTGGTTCAGAAATGCCCAAGAATGTGTATGGTGGCACAAACAGTTCAAATGTAGAAACATCAGGTGTAGTTAAAAAAAAAAAAAAAAAAAGTGTTGGGGGTGTGTGTGTGTGTGTGAAATCAGCTCAAATGGTCTACGTGGAGGTCCGAGGGTTGGCAGAGAAGCATTTGATGGCAAATCCATTTTTTGAAACAAAAACTCATTACAGCAAATGTGCTTCAAAGAGTCTTGAAAGTGGAGTAGGAGAAAGCATGGAGGTATTTTAAGTCCAGTTCTGGCCCCTCTAACCCTCCCTCTTCTTGCCAGAGTGGTAAGACTTTTGAAGGGCTGCACCTGGTGTTGAAGCTCTCAGCTACACTTGCAAGATTTGACAATCATGTTGGAAAGTTGCTCCACTTTTGGTGTTCGTCCAACATAGTAGAGGATGGTTAGAGGTTCGAGGTCCTGTGGCACACAGCACGGTGAAGCTGAGGCTTCTGGGTTCAGAGTGTTGTACAGGCTCAGCAACTACAAGGGAAGGCCAGATTTTAAAATTAACCCTTAATGTTCTAGCCAGGCAGCAATAACCAGCATCGCTACTATAAGTTTTAAGAGTTTGTGGTCAAATTCCTCAATTAAAATGAAAAAACTATATAAAAACTCAAATGTCGCAGCTATTATCTTTAAGGCATTTGGACCGTGTGAAACAAAACTCTCAAAATGAGTTGAAACACATTGGAACCCCTAACCTGTAAAATCTGGATCAAGTCGTTCTGAAGTTAAGATCAGCTGAAATTGTAGAGAGCATTTAAAGTAATGATATGGATCTTTTTATTGCTAAGCTTTTGGGGAACACTGATTATAGTTGCAGCCATGTTTTCTCTGATTTATATGCATTATAGACATTTTATGGGGTGGTTTTGAAGAAACAATAGGGTGTTTTTTGTCAAACAGTAACCCCGCTGGCAACCCTGCTAGTCATGAAAGATGATCACAAGCGGGTCACAGGAGACCCAGTGGAGCCGCATGAACATGCAGAGTGTAAACAGCTATCTATCTCAGCTGTCCACTTGTGATCGGGTCACTCGAAATGTTGATGCCAAATCTGAGGCATCTTTATACACACACACACACACACACACACCTGCCATTAAAGGGAAGTGTGCGTTACCTGCCATTTATTTTTATTTAAAATGATCTTTTGCCACAGGGATGTTTATTTTATTTTTTAATTATTATTCTAATTGGTGTTGATTCATTTTCTATGACAGCAGCTCGGAATTTGTCAAAGCTAGGTCGGTTTTACTGAATGAATTTATATGAACATTTACAACTGCCTTACCTATTCTTGATCTTTGTTAACTTTTATAATGTTGAGTCATGCTGAATTTATGAGACCATGTTGGCTAAGTAATGCTAAGCACTTCTCTTCAAAGACCTTCATAAATATTCATCACAACATTTTTTTTTTTTTATTGATACTACTAAGGCATTTTTGAAAATAATACATTTACATTGCACATGGATTTACTGTCGACAAGAAATACATGTGCAATGTAAATTTATTATTTTAAAAAATGCCTTCGTAGTATAATTTTGTTTACAAAAATGTTATATATAATTTTTTTTTTAGTGTCATTTCTCACCGAACTGTGTGTGGTGTCAGCGCTGCGCAAGTAAGGACATGGTCCTGAGCAGAAGTTAGCATGGTATCCTTTAGGCTCGTGGATCCATCTCCAGCCCAAGTCCTGTCGGAAATCGATGTAAAGACGGCGAACACAGCAGTTCTCCTCGTAATTACTGCAATGGAGGAAGACAGACAGACGGACGGACAGACAGACAGGGGTGATCAGCTGATCCTTGTGATTCATTTCTTTATGCACTATGAACTTTTTACTATTCTGCTGTTCCGCTTTCTTGGCACAGCTGCTGCATTCATTCAATGACATTTCCATAGCCTCAATGAAGTAATACAGCCAATTCTTACTTGACGTTTTCTATTTTCATTCTGTATTGCCTTATAAACAGCTCAAGCTGTGCCTTTCGGAGTCTCAGAAATTCCACTGTGAGGTGTGTCATTTTTTTCCCTCTCCTGGACTGGGCCCAGGCGTCTAATGCTGTCGGTAAGGTGAGCCCAGGCATTGCGGCTCTCGGGAGCCGGTGTGCTACACACACACACACACACTCACACACATCTCTAATTTGAATACAAGGACGGATCCCAACTTGATTCTTCTTGATCATGCTTAAAATTGTCAGATGCCAATTAAATAGTTTCGTCATACAGCCTATTGAGGGAAACACTGTGTGTGTACTAATTGGAATGTGAACCAGAGAGCATTAGTTAACCCACTTCAGTGATGGATTTTTTCCCCCCTATTGTGTAATAGTGATTTCGCACTGTGCCTGACTTCCTATCGAGTTTAAACCCACAAACATCCACTCCCCTACATCATGTAGATGGGTTTAATTGACACACATTTAACACTGTAGCAATAAAAAAAATGAAAATAAAAAATAGCACCCCCTTACGAGAAGCAGTAGTTGGTATCCAGTGCCCGTTTGCGGCGTCTGGATGTAGGCGGAACGTCCAGGCGATGGGGAGGCAGCATCATCAGGATAAGATGTGGCAGGGGTTGCTCCTTCGATTTACCGTGCCGGCCAGGATCCAAACGGTTCTCAAGGATGGTCTCATCCATACCTACAGTACGGTTGAAACACTGCATGTTGAAAAACAAATGAAAGCTGAGTCTATGCCCAGCATCCCCCAGTTCCTATTGGCTGTCATTCCACAGCATCTTATGCCTGTATTATTCTCTTCCCCTGCACTCGCCTGTCTGCTCATCCAATCTGTCGCTGATAGAAAAAGCAGTTCAGGTCCCCGGAGGGACGTTGCCAGTGGATACGGACGCCCCTCTTTAATTCAGGGCCAAAAGTCTGAGAGCCCGTGGCAGCAACGCATTCCTTGCAGTGGAGACTGCTGATGGAGTAAGGAAGCATTTCCAATCCCCCCTAGACCCTGGGGCCCCCAGTACTAAGTGAGATTCCAGACCCGAGCACGTTCCCATGATCAAGCTTGCGATCTCTGTCTTACTCTGAGCATTATCTCCAACTACAACTCAGACCCATATGTTTTGGATGAAAGTTCAGAAGAGAATGATATTCTAGATAAAAAAAAACGGGTAGGGGAAAAACAGAGATGTGACAATAAAATGACTGAAGAGCTACAAAGATTAGAAAATCTAAGCTACAATGGCAAGTTTTCTTTAGGTGTAACCAGCAGTACTACTCGCAAACCATCCCTAGAATTTTATTTTCATCTACAAGTAATGATTAAATATGCCCAGTAAAATGCACATGTTTCTAGCGCTTTATTATTTTAAAATCAAAAGTTGCAATGCTTTTCCTTTTATAATCAAACTGGAGAGTTTGTATTTCCTTGTACAGAATAACCAATAAAACTACAATAGAGGCACAAACACTTGCCTCGAAAGTATCAGTTAGCCTTACCTTTGAATTTGACCTCCAGCACTTCGTTTTTGTTCTCGATGATGTCACCGTTGGGATTAAAGGTGTGACAGGGACAGTGCACACTGAGCTCCAAGCCAAGATTAGTCTCTGCACAGCACGGGGAGACGACCCAGTTCAGAGAAATGACATTTATTACAGTTTTCTTCCTTTGAATTTATTGTCTTTGTATCATCAGTGCTGAGGCCTATAGTCAAACAGTGCTAAATCATGAAGTTGCTAACCAAATGTTTTTTAAGTCTGTTTAAATGTGTCAAATGTACTTTCATATTAATACAGATCGTTATTTTTACTTCCTAAAACTGTAATTCATACATTTTCATTTTGATCATGCATTCCAACTCTTCGTTTCCAGCTATGACTGGGACAACTGCTGTAAGCCAGCCAACACATTTATTTTCTGAATAATTCTCTTAGGGTATTATTATTATTATTATTATTATTATTGTTTATTATTATTATTGTTTATTTATTTATTATTAGGGGGGAATCAACCAAGTCAAGAGGTTTGGACTGTTAATAATTTCTTGCCATTTAAAAGGGACATATTCGTGCCACCTAGTAGAACTTCCTTACTATGATCCTTAAATGTAACTTTGAGATATTCTGACTTTCTAAACGTCTAATCAAGGTCACAAGACAGTGTTTAAACAGACCCAAACCTCTTATATTTGTAATAACCCAGATGTAAACGTTGATTCTTTCCTTTTAACTCACCTCTGTGTGTGAGCCACTCTCTAACAGTCTCCGTAACATCGAAAGACACCCACTCCGCCGTTCCTTTGGTCAAGACATTCTTCCCCCCAATATACCGCTGCTTTGCAATGTGTTCATCATGTCTAATGATCTGAGGAAACACAAAGCATCTTGATTTTGCATGGGGAACAATTTGGGGCTTCCGTGTGATGTGAAGGCCAAGGAAGACATTGGCTAATCCATATTTTAACCCAAATTATTCCTGAGACAGTGTTTATCATGTTTTATTAGCAAAATAAAACATCATATTGACAGCATGAGTAGATGGGTCATATGGTAAAATATACTTAGCAAGCACACTCATATTCACATAAGCTCCAGACATCGACCTGGCCAGCACCGTTTGAGCCAGACACTCGAGGATGCCCGAGGCCAAAGCATTCGATTCTCTCCCTTATGGAAAATGTGACTCCCGGTGTGAGCGAGATCCCCATATTGCATGTTAATACCTTGCATTTAGCCTTTCTCCACAGTTCGACATAAAGGCTTCTCAAACATTTACACAACTCAATAATGTTATCCTAAACACAAAAAAAAGACCACATCATCCTTGCTCAGGAAGTCTTGAGGTAGCTGCAAGCCCTCTGTTCCAAAATCCACACCACAATGTCTGACTCATCAATCTCCTCGATAAAATCACTCCCCCATTTACCATCAGACACACAAAGAATACAATACTTGAAATAAGAATACTTGAGGTGGGAGAAGCAAAGTTTCTGCGCCCCGTATAACCTAATCTAACCTTGTGAGAGACTTTAGCTAAGGCTGAAGGTCCTCTGAGACCCCTCAGACAGCCCACGCTAAAGCTAAAGATTTGACCCAGCGAACATTGTGGAGGCGCACGTACACCCCTCCACCTCCCCCCCTGTTCTTCCAGTCGCTGACACTGCCTCTATCTCCTGCACAGCTCCTGGAAACCATCTGTAGGCCTGTCAAGCTGGGCCTAAAGTGTAGCCCTGCAGGGCCGGAGACACACGTCTCTCTGGCAGGAAACGCTGGAACCTGATCACTGCTCCCAGCTTCTCAGGGGAGATTAATGAGGAAACCGACCGAAAAAATCCCCCCTCACCTCATTTATATATAGTGGTACTATATACATGTGCACACATAGTAGATATGTGTATATATAATATGCCACTTCACACAATTTATCTCCTAAAACTCCCATCCTCACTGATGTATTACATTACAGTGCTCTGGCTATGACAGTTGCAGAAAGTGAGCTTTAGTCAGGCTTTCTCAGAATACTTCCTTTGTTCAGCTGAATTGTGCACATACGCTCCTGTATAATCCATTCAGTGCCTGGAATAAAGATCAGCACTTTTTTGGTGGGGGAAAAAAAAATTGAAGAAGCAAGAGCCGGAGGATTTGATACAAATTCAGTATCCTTTTTTGGTCCCATGTTCTGAGCCATGATCGCATATAATAATGACTAGTGCAGCCGCATTATTGGAATTATTGCGTGAAACTTTTATAGAAGTGTTTCTTTAAGAAAACCTTGCTTAAATGTATGTTTCTGAAACATACATTATAAAGTGTATGTAAGGTATGATATAGGGAAATTATCAACTATCGCATGGTATGATACCATTATTATCCCAAAGTTTCCAGTAACATCATGTCATGAAGTGCTTTCCTGTTCTTACCCACAGCCTTTTTTACTAAAGAAAAACGGCATCATTTTAGCTATGGTAAATGTTATTATTATGGTATAATGTTGTTATGTTACTGTTATTATACTTTCCCTGAAAATTCTGTATCTTTTGTGCCTCTTTTAAAGTCATAAAAAAAGAATTCAGAGTCAAGAAAAAATACAATATTTTTCACATTAATGAGAAACCACTAATACGTTCCTGTGTTGGAAAACACATCATTGCCAGAGCAATAGTTTTCTAGAAAACTAATCAACACTGTCTGACCAGTCAGAACAGAGAATTAATCAAAACTGTGGTATAAATACACATGTATGTTTCAGTTCTTTTTAGCATGAATATAAAAAAAGAGGTACACGTAATTAAATGTTAGATTTGTGTTTGAGTTTAGAAATGTTTGTCAGTTTAATGGCCCGGTCAAGTATTATAGCTTTGCTCAAGATTTGTTCTCCACACGGGTCCAAAACAAAGAATTATGAATTCTTAGAATCTGGGAATCATGAGAAATCATTCGTAAATCAAAATCATGTTCCTCTTGTGAGCCATACTTGGCTACTGAAGTTGTTTAGGGTCAGCCTCTTCCACTAGTGTCTTTTGTCAATGTTTGAATTGAATGTTCACTATGTGCTTTATTAGCATACTGTACTGTATTATTCTATCCAGGTGGATAAAGGCAGAATCTAGATGTGCATTATCTCTTAATATACATTACCAAACCCCATCGAGGCAAATAAAGCTTGCATGTACCTGATAGAGCTCAATTCGCTGCTCGTTCCTGCTGGCGCTGGAGTTGGGCACTCTCAGGGCCCGGAACTCTGCTCGGAACAGGTTGGTGAAATTTTTCTCCATAGTTGAAACATTGAAGCGGAAAACTTTAGATGTTATACCTTTGGGGCAGTAAAACAGTTCATCTGCAAGACAAGAAAGTAAAGGTAAATCTCTTTGAAGGCACTTTATGGAACTTTGCAGTCCAAATTTATGGATTCTCAGATCCGTTTCCCTCAGATGCCCAGATGTAGACATGAGGTGATGCGGTTATGTCTTTGGAGCTAAAGTATGTGAATTGACCCACGTTAATCATGTAAGCCTAATGCTCACTCTCTGTAATATAGAGTTTGATTTCAATTGCTAAAATTAAGCTTTAATGTTTCATTTGTGAACATTTAAATA
>JAQQZT010000005.1:10231327-10250437 GCA_030068275.1 Clarias platycephalus | reverse complement strand
GTGTGTGTGTGTGTGTGTGTGTGTGTGTGTGTGTGTGTGTGTGTGTGTGTTTGTGTGTGTGTGTGTGTGTGTGTATGAGGGGAAGGACTCTGGCCTCAAGTATTGGCCTGAAAATTTGGTCTCTGTTTTGCTTGGAAATTACATCACCTTCTTACTATTCCATATATCAGAAGCAGTGCTGTCTGCAGCTCCAGTCCACATCCTCCCCACCCCGCCCACTCCATCGCTGATTACCTAATGCCACATAGTATTACCCATCCTGTGTACCAGACCATCATCTTTTATTTACCTATTAATGTAATACTTAATTAATTTGAATCTCAGTAAAGCCCTCATGAGTTTATGTAAAAAAAAAAAAAAAAAAGGCTTTAACTTTTAAAGTTGCATTCTTTTACTGATTTTTTTTTTTTTTTTTAAAGATCAGTGTACACACACTGTCCTCAATAATTGGAATATCCATAAATCTGCTCATTTATGCGGTTATATAGTTATTTAATCACATGGCGTCATGTAGCACACATCATTTAGATAAAGATCAAGAACTTGAGTTAATGTTCACATAAAATTTCAGAATAGAGAAAGAGAAAGATCTCTGTGACTTTAACAATAAAAGATTGTTGGAGCCAGATGGGCTGGTTTAAATATTTCAGAAACTGCTGATATCTGAGGAATTTCTCACACAACAGTCTCTAGAGTTTACACAGAATGGTGCGGAAAAAAAAAGAAAAAAAATCTGTGAGTGACAGTTATGCGGGTTGAAACGCCTTGTTGAAAGGAAAATGGACAGATTGGTTTGAGTTGTCAGGTAGGATATAGCAACACGTATACAGTAATCACTCTTTACAACTAGGGTCAGCAGAAATTCAGCAAGCACAGAACTTGAGGTGGATAGGCTGCAACATCTGAAGACCACAATGGATTCTGCTCCTGTCAGCTAAGAACAGGAAACTTTGAGCTCTCATGGGAACAGGATCAACCAATTTAGACAGTTGAAGATGAACCGTTTTTTCCATTCTTGTGTCTTTGTCTTTGTCCATTATAGCTCCAGATTCTAGTTCTTGCCTGAAAGGAGTGAAAGACGTGATCTTCTGCTGTTGTAATGTTGGTTATGCTGAGATGCGTTTGTAAAGAGTGTGTAATTGAACTCCTCTTAACTTCTTATCAGCTCAAACCAGACTAGTCAGGCCTGCTCGCCAATCAACAAGGCATTTCACTCTGCAGACCCTCTGCTCACAAGATACTTACAGGAGATCAGCAGCTTCTGAAACACCCAAACCAGCCCATCTGTTACCAACAACCACACCATGGTTAAAGTCACAAAGATCATACTTTTTCTTCGTTCTGATGTTTCACATGAACGTTAACTGGCTCTTGACCTGTATCGACCCGATTTTAAGCATTATGTTACTGACATCGGCTGATAAATGTATAAATGAGCAGGAACACAGGTGTTGTTATTGAAGTGGAAGGAGTGTGTGAGTGTGCTGGTATGTGTGCTACTTAAGTCCCTAGGGCAAAGCTAAACAATCAGTGATGTGAACCAGAATACTATATGGTATGGCATGCTGTCATAAGACTGATTACATGAGTAGTAAGCAGGTCAAGTCTGGATATTTGCTAAGTCAAATGAGTTTCACAGAAAATAATATTATCGCACTAGCCATCATTGTGACGAAGCTAAGGAGCACTAAATGCTAGATTAAATGGACAAGTGCTTGCTAATCAAGAAAGGCTCAAAATAGCCATTCCTGTTAAAGTCAGTGTGGCTAAACCTAAATATATTGTGATTCTGCATTAGTATATTCCCATAATGACAACTTTGGATCGGGAAAAAAACAAGGTAACGGGATTTATCAACAATGGCAACAAATGTTAATAACTTTGTCTATTGTTTAATGTCTGTCTATTGTGCCGTGAGGACAGTTAAGAGTATCCTGATAAGCAAAGGAACACCACTGGCTATTCTAAAAGGGCAAAGTAACCATAATCTATTTGTTTGGGACAGCATATAAAGTAGCTCAGGGAGTGTATATTTGGAGTGTCAGAAGCACTTTAGCTGACCTGAAATCCACATTTGGCACAGGAGTTTGTTTGTGAGCCAGAGGACGGTCTGTTCAGTGTCTCCCTAGCATAAAACACCTGTTGATTTTGAAGGGAAAAAAAGTTGCATGATGCAATGACCCCCTTCCGTCACCAAGAAGGCTCACTTCCAGCTGTTTTACTCTCTAAAAAAAAGCCTTGTGTTCCCTTGAAATCTGACTGCATTGGAGATCTGCCTTAGATAAGCCTTAGATTGGGTATATAGTGGTAATCAAAAGAGGCTGCAGCTGACAAGAGAAGGCCTAGGCTCTTCTCAGAGCATTACTTTTATCTTTTGTGTAAAACTTGAAAAGGCCTCTATAAAGCGGGAAACCCGTAAAAAGGCAATTATCTAGGCGTACATAAAGGACAGTTATGGCGTCGGTGGAGTACGAGATGGGGGGAAACTTCGACAGCTTGTTCCATGGACAGACAGTTAGTGAGCTCGGTTAAAATGGTTCCAATGGAATGAACGGCTGGCCGGGACACGGGAACGGGCGCGCGCGCCGCGTGAGCTCAGCGGAACGGGCAAGCGCGCGCCCGCAGCGGAGCTGAGACCTGAGAGCGCGCACGGCTCGGTCTGTTCATAATTGCCCTGTGTTCACTGAAGGAAGCAGTCTGACCGCGGAACCCGACAGCTGTCCCTGTGCGCTGCCAAATAGGAATGCCAGGCCCTTAGTCTAACTTATTGTTTTTAATATTTTTCTCACTTTTCCGTTTAAACCTTTTAACTTCATAGACCTCATATTAATGAAATGTTCCCACTGAGGACAGAAAATTGTTAGTGTAAATTTGGCCTGTCGATTAGCTGAAGACATGCTTAATTCTCTACATCCATAAAAATGATAATCCCACTGAGAAACTGTAAGATTTCTTACTGAAACTGGAGTTATTTTATAGGAGCCAATCATATTCCAAGAACCTTTGCAGTTAAGATTTTCCTGAGGCACTGCGAAGGACAGCAGAGGTAATACAACCAGAGGGAACCTTAAAATACCTCCCTGCGCCTTTAGTTTTTAGTCTGCACTAAAACACCTCCTTATACATACACTCGAGCACACCAGCTACGTTGACCCCACGTTTGGGATTTCTGTGCGTGCTACCATCCTGGACTACATCCTGTATTCTACATGGCTCTAGTGTGAACGCTGATGCAAGGTGTATCGATCAAATGATGGAAATACGCACCAGGTCTCTTGTGCAGGCGCGCAGATCCATGGCTGAACGTCAACGAAGTCAGGAAGAAACAGTGTAATGAATCTTTGGGTTTATCTGCATACTTTTAGTAATAACATGGGCAAACTCTTGCAAATTCGTAAGAACTGTGTTAAAAAGTTATCACACCAAGAGTGCGGTTAACGCATTAAGGTTGGGGGCGGGGCTAGCGCTCGTACCTTTGCTTATGAGTTGATGTGTATGAAATGCAACATCATCCTGGATCGTTCGAGTTTTTGGATTATTGCAGGTTTTCCCCTTAGTTACACGTGAGCAGTCACTCCTAGCGCACACGTGTAGCTATGGTATAAAAATATCCGACCCTTGATTTGATATTGGTATCAATAGAAAAAGCTTCGTGGAGGTTTCCAATGATATCAATAAGGATCACTTTAATGTAACAAAAAATTAACAGGTACAGGATCAACAGGTTTTATTTATTTATTATGTTTTTTTTTTAATTTTTATAACATTATTAATACTCGATCGTTCAGACCCGTGCTTGGTATTTGGGGTACTCACTGTTATCGGGCGGTCCCTGAATCATGTTGAACTTGTGGATCTCCTTGGCATAGTACTCAGTCTCGGTATTGTCCTGTCCACAGCTTTGCTGTCGCTCTCGGCCCAGTTCTTCGATCAGCTCCTTGGTGCTGTTGTAAAGCGCCAGCACTGAGTACGGCACCTGAGACGGTCCGAGAGCCTGCGGCGGGCTCGTGAGGCGCAGCTTGCTCAGGATCTGACCCCGGATCGCCTCCACGCGCTTTTTCTTGATGTTATCAATGTCCACGGTGGTGCAAGTGGACAGCGAGAAGATCGTGGTCACGCTGTTAAGAAGGAGGAAAAACAACAGTGCTTTGCCCAGATGCATGATTCTCACTTGTCAAAATTGAAAAAGGAAAAAAATAAAAATAAAAAGCCAGAAGAGACTATCCAGTTCCAGTTCAGTTCTTAAAATATAGCTGGTGATTGAATTAAATAAACTTAAAAGATCAAAAACAACTAGACTAAAGCAATAGTTAGCTATTAAGGTAAATTCCGGGCGATCGTGCGAGTCGGTTGATGTTCAGATTCCCCATGAGATCCCATCTTCTGATCTTAAACTGTAGGAATTGCGCTCCCAAAACACATCCCAATAAAATTCCATAACACAGTTAAAGTCTGAGCATTGCTACACTAAGAGCTTAGTGTTGAGAGTCTCGTCAGCATATTGCCTTCAGGTTGCTGTTTGTTATAGACTGTGTTCTATCTCTCTCTCTCTCTCTCTCTCTCTCTCTCTCGGCTCTACTCTTCTTTCTCCTCCTCCTCCTCCTTCTCTAGTCTCCGGCGTTTCGGACCCAGCGGACCTTCAGCTGCTCTCAGCGCCTTTATACAGACACAGACAGAGGTGTGACGTGTAGGAGAGGAGGGACAAACACAAGCGCGTCCTGGTGCCTGGCACACTTCCCTCTGCTCAGTGAGGAACAACTCTTATCACTTCAGCGATTAAGTATAAAAGAATGGCATCCAGAATTGTAATGAAACATCATTATGCACACATAAAGAGGATTCTCTCTCTCTCTCTCTCTCTCTCTCTCTTTCTTTATACACACACACACACACACACTAACAACTTTTTTTTTTTTTAAACATGCTTGAGCTCCCTCAAGTGGATTTGCTCAGAACAGACACAACCAAATCTCTATAAAGTAACTGAGGGTATACAGTACATTCATAGTATTGACATTGGAGACTCCTTCCTTAAATGTTAAATAAACATCTCATTCATTAATTTATTCAGTAATTCACATTATACGTAATCTTAATATCTAAATTTGAATATTGATAAAATATGTCTGTATTATTAAGTACAAAACCATTCAATATTTCCAAATCTAAAAATATATAAATAAATAACAGAAAACAAATTGCTTGCCTTTAAAAAAAGCAACATATTACATAACAGATCACAGACTAAAAATTGTTCTATTTCAGCCATATCATGCAGAAGAATTCTCTTGAGATTGACTCGAGTTGGGAATGACTAGCGGAAGTATGAGAAAAGGCCACCCAAGAACTCAATTCGGATATCAACATGAACATAGGCAAACAAAGAAGTGGTGATCAACAGGACTGCATGGGAGGAAATGATACATAGAATAACCTAAACTTTACCTTGATTGAATGGATAATTGATTCATTGATTAAGTAGTATACAATAATTAGCCATAACTTTTACCATTAAAATTATCTATGTTTTAGGTTCACCTCGTGCTGGTGGTGCAGCTCTGGCTCCTCTGGGCGTGGTCCCTCAGGGGGTCCTCTAGGACTATAGTTGGAAACCATTGGTAGTATTGACATTGAAGGAATGTTAAATAAACATTTCATTCATTCATTCATTCGTTCATTCATTCATTCATTCATTCATTCTTTCATTCAGTCATCTTTAATATCCCTGATCAAGTTCACAGTGCATCTGGAACTTATTGTGATAACAATGGGTATAAGAAGAATTCACCCTAAATAGGACACCAGTCCTTATCAAGGCAACATGTACAGACTTTCATTCATACTTAGGAACAATTTATTGAAGACAATAAACATTCTGGACACAAGAAGGATAACAATGGATTATATGGCCAAACATATCCTTCCAGAAAACTGTAAGTCCATTTTTTTCTTTAACTGTTTGTCACTGTGTTATTAAAATTAGGAATTACTTGCTTCTGTAGCTGTTATTTTGAGCTGAGTTTGGGTCACTGAATGAATTTGGCTTCATATCCGAACAACTCCATTCAACTGCTCATTCATGTGATATTGGTAACGGACAACCTTTTATGAAAATGTCTTTATGTTCCATATGTGGAATGAAACAACCATGGTCAGGTTTCTGTGGTAGGCTGCAAATCAACATCTCTATATATGGTGAGGTCCAAGATGTTTAAATCAACATTACTGGCAATATTCTAGTAAACAATAAAATATTCCAGATTACTGGCACTCAACCAAGTATCCATTGACTAACAAAAATAAACCCCATTAGATGCCAAAAACTTAAATTAGCTCTCAGTGAATAGTTTTACCACAAGGACACAGACTCTACATGCCTTTACATGTCACGTCCTCCGTAAAATATTCAGACAATCTTATCAAACATTGCTGGCTGTTCCCCTACTGATTACAGATTTCTGGTCGCTGACGACATAGATATATAAATCTAGTTTTGCTCAATGGAGCGTAGTGAGATCACGGACTACCTTATATATAATCCATAACTGATATTAATGATACTTATGCCTGTATGGCATGAAATAAACATCTTATGGTAGTACTGCAATGGCAGATTGTATGCTTGCCAGGTTTCACTTGCCAAAGCATGCCTGGGATCTACAGTATAATTTGTTTATTCCATTCTTCACTAGTGTTACACTGGTAACAACCCAATTCAAATTCAGAAATAAAGTGTATGTAGGATTATTATTTAATGAGAACGCATATTAGAATGTGGGTAAAAACACATAGGTGGAAGTGATAATGATCACATCTGGTGTACAAGTCAGGAGTAACTGATTCTTGTTGCTAAGCCTGGCATCTACTGTACAGTATGTGCGGATGTATCTAAAGTATGCTTGATAGTTTATTCCATGGCTGCCAGAACCCTAGATAGAGTTTGTTCCTTTATCCTACATACCAATTCCAGCTTATGAGGGTCTTTAATAAAAAGCCGATACATTCAACAAGGGGTGTAAAATAAGGCTGAATGGTAAACTTCCCATCTTACACTCATGACACATTACTGGACATGATTGTTCTTCTTTGTCATTTTATTTAGGATCAATTGATAGAGTACATACACTATTACAACAGTATGTTTAATACTCTTACTGGCGTATAGTATATTCAATATTTTCTTCAAAATGGTAAATTAGATTTTGGTTATTAAAAATCAGGTTGTGGTTATTAAAAGAATGACTATTTTAAAATAAATGTATGTTGAAAATATTTATTATATAGCTATAAAACATAAAGCAATCTTCGGGTAGTAATATGGCTGATTTATTAAAATATATTTTCCTATAGAAGCGAGAAAAACAGTCCTAGATTAAGATGTTTGAATTAGAAATGTTTAGTTGCAATCTACAATGCATTCATAATGATTTTTTTGAAATATTTAAATAATTCTAAAGACGTTTCAAATTGCAACTAAAACATTTCTAATTCAAACATATTAATCTAGGATGTAATTTCTCAATCTGGTCTCCATGGAGACGGTTGCTGTGCGACGCTCCCTCCAGGAAGTAAAACTCTAGTGAGGAGGAGGAGGAGGAGCATCGGGAATCTTCTCCAGACGCTGCTCCAAAATAATGGAAGACTCGCTGCAAATAGGCGATAATGGATTCAACGGATTTCCAAAAAGTGTAAGTTACGCTCATTTTTTAATCATTATTGAATCAGTTCACTTGAGGAAGTAAATACGATGTGTGTGTTTTTTTAATATTAACAAATATAGTAGTACCCCGTTGATTAGCAAAGAAGCTTAGCTAGCCTACGGAGAAGCTAAGGTTAGTTGTGAACGCTAGGTTAGCTTACTGGCTATTTCTAGTTCACAGAGATTTGTGTTTCAACAGGTAACACTGATATACTGTATATGTCAAGGTTTTAAATAGCACACGCTAACACGTTAAGCTAGCGTAACAGGTACTGTATGTGTCGAACTGAAGCGTCGGTTGCCTTAGCAACAGAAACTGGTCCGAGACCGGAAGTGATCCTCTATTTCACATTTAACAACATATTTCGGGTAAAAGTATTTGTTTAAGGCCGTAACCCACTTGTCTTTCAATAGACCGCAAAAAGCGGCAGAAGGGCTCGCCAAGCTGTTGATCGGGCGTCTGTAGACGAGTCGCGAGCCGGCAGGAAGTCGTCCTCCTCCGGCATGTCAGCGCCTGGAGAGGTGAGTCCTTTAAACTCTGTCTCTGTCCATCCATCTGTCCATCCATCTTTCATGTATCATTATGTTATATTACCTAATCATACGGTGTATCTGCTCCTGCAACCCGTGCTCCTGCACCGAGGAGGAGGAGGACACGGTACAGTAACACGCATGGCTCTGCTTCTACTGCTTAGTTGTGTACATTTTTATTGTGTAATTTTATACCATGTGATAATATAAATTGGTGTGTAACCCTTAAAAGCCATTATGTGTTTTGCTGTTTCTTTTTCTTTTCTTTCTTTTTTTTAAATTATAAATAAACATATATATGGCTCAGGATTGTGCAGTATAGTGACGTGCTTTTTCAGCACAATCTAGGCAATATCATATACTGAATGTTAGTTCATTTTAACCAACTACTCAAACATGACTGAGCAAAAACAAAACAAAAAAAAAAACGGTCACATGGGCAAAGAGATAGCACAGATACAACCTTACCAGATTCCATTACTGGTAAATTTACCCTTTATAGAAGTGTATATATATATAAAATCATCATTAATCTTTGCTGTGTTGCCACTTGAGCGTTTTTTAAGTGTTAAAGGATTAAAAGGTTTTACCTGCCAAAATTGTTTCCACTCAAAATCACTTGGTATAAAGTTCACCAAGACTGTGTGTTGTATTCCAGGTGTTCTCAAACTTTTACATTAAAAAGGCATTGCATTTTCTTTTTCCAAACAACCTATTAAAAAGAAATTAGGAATATTATTACACCCTAGACAATATAAATATATATATACACTACCAGTCAAAAGATTGGGCAAAAATTTCATGGTGTTTCCTGATTTATATTTCTTTCTACACTGTAGAAAGAAGGCTGAAGGCTTCCAAAATATGCAATAATCTCTTTTGAACAGTTGAAAAAAGCCTTTAAAGCCTTTATAACGGCTCTAATCTGAGGTTCTGTTTGTTAATTGGTGATTTTTGAGGCTGGTAAATGAACTTTTCCTCTGCAGCAGAGGCATGTTTTGGTCTTGATTTCCTGGGAAGGTCTTTATGAGAGCCAGTTTCATCATGGTGCTTGATGGGTTTTGCAAATAATCTTGATAATACAGTACTGTTCTTGCAGGAACTATTCTAGAACAGCTGACCGTCATGTCTTAAAATAACAACTGACTGTTGTTGTGTTGTTGTTACTTTATTACCTAATGCCATATGTGTTATTTCATAGTTTAAAAAAATAAAATAAAAAAAATCCAGTATTGTACTAGAATGCTGAAAATAAATGCAAACTTTTGACTGGTACTGTAAATATAATATTTCTGTACATTCCACTCATTATTGCTAGTTGACCTTGAACTCTGATAATTGTGGAATTAGAAAAATGCAGACCTCCTGGCTGTGATTTACAGACCCAAGTTTGAGAACATGGCTTTAGGCTCTGTTTTTAGTTCACATTTATTTACACAGTTTAAATAAATACACATATTTTTGAGATCGCTATACAGACATGCAAAAAGAAAATAGAATCCCATAGTTTTATGATAAAATATATGCACCGAAATTAGTAACTATTAATACATTTCTACTGGCTTTATATATATATATATATATATATATATATATATATAATCTTTCTCTCTCTTATTCAATCTCTCTCTCTCAGTTTCAATCCAGCCTCTTTAAAAGACATACAGTATCTACGCATGCTTAAAAATTATATTATATATTATATGTTATATTCTGATCTGAAAAGAAGGAAACAAATTGTAGTCGCTATAATAGCAACACATTTTGGTGCATGATGTTTCTGTTCACCATGCACTATGGCATATTTTGGATGGTGGATTGTGATAATCATATGATAAACAATGCTGTGACTGTTGGGAATGTTTGTGCACCTCCTACTACTAATATTAACAGTAATAACAATATTAGCACATTATACATGTAGTGACTGTAATACATAGGCTCACTTTAAAGCAGTTTGTTTTGTAAAGCACAGTTAATAACTTAAGGGTCATTTTTCCATTGCCACTGCACCTGATACACTTGTACCACAGTAACACACATTACCATGTCACTACCATGTCAGTGTTACAGTTTAGAATGATCCACCACCCAAATAAAATTTGTGGTAGTTTTATGGCGGTCTCTTTCCATTGTTGTACGGACAGAGTTGAGCTAACAGACTATGTAAAGAGGCTCCCTGAATTACGCTGATAATTACGCAGATCCTGATATACCTTGCATAGAAAATCTACATTAGCCTTGAGAGAGTTTCATATTTGAAAATTAGTAGCTCAGGAAAGGATAAAAATCCAAAAAAAATTTAAAGTTGACCCATGGTAATTCAGGGACTGTCTCTGTAGGAGGTGAGGGGCTAGGAGGTATAGATGATAAAAGATATACTGTATACCATCTTATAATTCTGATTCATGCATATACTGTGCATCATATATATCCTGTATATTCTTACACATTTCATACATATTTCCCTAATTTTCTTTTGATTCTGAAAAGTTGCTTTTCGACAATGATGTTTGTTAAAAGCACTATATAAATAACATTTAATAAAATTGAATTTAATTTAACTGAATAAAAGGGCTAATGAATGTATATACCAGGTAGGTGTAAAGTCACAACTGTATGCATATCATAACTGTTGTGCACTTTTTGTAATATCAGTCTATAGTCATATATATTTGTTGCGCCAGTATAGCAATCTTGCATTAATGCAATGGCATTTACAGTATGGAGGTTCTGGTTCGTCCACAGCAGTGACGAAGACTCTACATGGACTGGCTTTTTTCCACCAAGAATTCCAGCTATGTTTTTTTCCCCTTTCTGTAAACTTCCTAAATTAGCTTAACTTTCCTGATGCAAAAACATGATTCTCGCGCCCTCTGTGACCTTCCATCTAGATTAAATACATTTTTGTAGGTCAGTTTTAAACTCTGCGGTTCTAAAAATATATCCTGCATTAAATATGTTCCTTTTTTGACTTGCACAAGGCATTTTTCCGAGACAGGCAGTAGTGGTCCTACAGTATATTCTCACATTAATCTATGCATAGCAAGCTCATGTTCATATGGGATTATTAGTGAAAATTTAATAAAAAGCTCTGATAATACATGCAACAATATGAGAGTAAAAGCATTGTGTTAAAGACTGTTCTGACATGCATTACATGAAATCAATATGCTTTCATGTTAACCAGCATTTTAATCCATGTTTGTTTGTTTGTTTTATCTGTTACCTCTATTTTTTGCATTAGTGAAGTGTAACCTCTGAAAGAAATAAGATCAAAACCCACATTTCCACTTTCCGTGCAATGTGATCACAATCTCCAAAGACGTCATGACTGTGTTGTCTGTCATTACATCGTTAAGATACAGTATACTTTTAGTGGATGGCATCATGGATGAATGGGGCATTGCTGCTTCACAGCTCCACGGTCTTCAGGTTGGATTATGAGCTTGTGTTTGTGAGAGAGTTCCTTCAGGGTCTTCCAGTTTCCTTCCAAAAACATGCCCATATTTGTACTGGATTCTGTTAAGTGCCCTTAGATTGAAGTGGACCGATATTCCATCCAGCTGGCACTCCTTAGAAGGTGTACCCTGCCTCGTGCCCTAAGTCCCCTGGGATAGGCTCCAGGATAAAGAGATACAGAGAATGAGTGAGTGAGTGAGTTATTTCATCCGGATGTTTCATCCCTGATAACACCCTGTGTCCCTGGGATTGGCTTTAGATCCATCACATCCCTTTTCCAGAGTATAGTGCTTACTGAAAATTAATGACTGAAATACCAACCAAAAAAGAAACACGTATGTATATATATATAGCATAGTCTTATGTTCTTTTTTAAATTTATGCTTTGAGTCAGCAATAACAGATTAAAGCCATAAGTAGTGTATATTAGCCAATTTTGTAAATTCTGGATGTACAGTCGACAATACTAGGTTAATTTCCAGCATCGGCAACATTCATATTCAGTGGCCTCGCGTGCTTCACGTTTCGTCCCAAATGGTGGTTTCTTAAATCACCCCACCACTGGCGGAGCTCCAATGCGTTTCAGTTCTTGTGAATTTCCCGAAAGTGTTCTGGTAAATTTAGGAGTGTAAGGTCATTAGCTAAGCCTGTATCTTAGGAACCAAAACAAGATTATGTGAAATCATGTCATCAGGAGTACTGTAAAATCATTTTATTGCTTATGTTGTTTATGTATAAACCATTTATAAGTCAAGGATTACACCAATTACCAGCGTAATTGAATTCCAGCCTAAATAAAACACATTACGTAGCTTTGATATTATATAATTAACTTTTTAAAGTAACTTTAGGCCTATAAATTAATTTTCTCAGCGGAAAGTCTCTGAGAAGCATGGAGACATTGATAAACAGACTGCTGTCATTACTTTAGCTGACCTATTTCAGTCTTCCCACAATCCTTTTTTTCCCATATGCCATGAAATTACTTGTTCCATTTTAATAGGACAACCAACTGCATTTTGTTCTTCCTTTTCTGTCTCTATATGTGGCTATTCAGCTTCACATAGCTGTGGTGAGCGAACTCAGTAATGGCAGATTATTTATTTCATGTTAAGCTAAAGACATTCCTTCAGGACGTTGTGTCATTTGCCGACCCAATTTGGTAATGTGAAATGCTGTGGGTTTTTCAGACCCATTTGTTGCCCACCCACCCTCGCTGTACTACTCCATCATTCAGAGGTTCCTCTGTTTTTTTTCTCTTTGACGTCTGTGATCTTAATCCAATTGACTATTTTCAGAATGAGAATGAGAGAGTAAAAGTCTGTTTTAAAGCCTGAGTTATGTTGGCTCCTTCCTTGCGTTTAGCATTCTCCGCAGTCCTGTGTGCAGTTCCCACACTCTCCCATTCTTCCTACTGCTCGTTCTCCTGGATCACCCCTTAACCCCAGGCAGGAATGGATCTGTTGGCCCCGGAAATCCAACACATACATGTACAGTAGAACTAATTAGAATATCAGGAAGTCATAGAATCTGCTAGTGAACCCTTTTGATCTCAAAATATTAGCAGTAATAAACCAGTAAACTGCAAGTGAGCGACATCGTCAGGCGTAAATGTTAAGCCTTCCTTACATTCTGAAATAATTTTAATAGCATTCTCTAAAATTAGCAATTACTACTTCATGTCTATTGGCTATTATGTTACTATCCTTGCTCCTGAATGTGTAAATATTTATTTGTTTGTAGTGTGCTAATGCTTGACAGAAGCATTAAAACACAAAATATGACAACTGTTTTTTTTTTTTTTTTTTTTTAACAGACAGATTTCATTTCGGAAATCTCATTCACTCGTTCTTCATCTATACTGCTTTATCCTGTATACAGGGTCACAGGGGGCCTGGAGCCTAGGGCATGAGGCGGGGTACACCCTGGACAGGGTGCCAATCCATCACAGGGCACACACACACTCATTCACACACTAAGGGCAATTTGGGAACGCCAATTAGCCTAATCTGTATGTCTTTGGACTGGGAGGAAACCGGAGCACTCGGAGGAAATCCACCGAACATGGGGAGAACATGCAAACTCCATGCACACAGACCCCGAGGACGGAACCAAACCCGGACCCTGCAGTTGCAAGGCGCCACTAACCTACCGTGCCACCCATTTAAATAATACTAAAAGTTAATTTTTTGTACCCGTACACTGTATCTCAAATGTCTGGCTCCATATGGATTTAAAAATTATTTTTTCCTGTAATTTCAAACAAAAATGTTTTTTGAACAACAGACGGTCGATGACCATTAACACCAGGTTTAATGCAGTACAGTTTAGGGTTCCTATATTAGTTGTATCGACAGGCGCTTCAAAGTAAGAGGCTATTAATTTCAGCATCTCCTGTATATACTTATATATATATATATATATATATATATAATTAGTATATACAGGGGTTGGACAATGGAACTGAAACGCCTGGTTTTGGACCACAATAATTCATTAGTATGGTGTAGGGCCACTATTTGTGGCCAATACAGCATCGATTTTGCCTTGGGAATGACAGATACAAGTCCTGCACAGTGGCCAGAGGGATTTTGAGCCATTCTTTTGCAGAATAGTGGCCAGGTCACTATGTGATGCTGGTGGAGGAAAATTTTTTCTTACTCAATAATATTTAGATCTGGTGACTGTGCAGGCCATGGGAGATGTTCGACTTTAATTTCATGTTCATCAAACCACTATGTCACCAGTCTTGCTATGTATGGGTGCATTATCATCCTAGTACACGGCACCCCCTTCAGGATACAAAGGATACATTGGCTACATCACTGATCCACCCCCCCATGCTACACTCTGGGCATGCAACAGTCTGGGTGGTACGCTTCTTTGGGGCTTCTCCACACCGTAACTCTCCCGGATGTGGGAAAGACAGTGAATGTGGAATCATCAGAAAACAATACATGTTTCACATTGTCCACAGCTCAAGATTTTCACTGCTGGCACCATTGAAACTGACGTTTGGCATTGGCATGAGTGACCAAAGTTTTGGCTATAGCAGCTCGGCTATGTACATTGACCCTGTGGAGCTCCCGACGAACAGTTTTAGTGGAAACAGGAGAGTTGAGGTGCACATTTGATTTACTCCTGTTGGATGTGGTTCGTCCTTCTTGGTGTTATGCTGACATTACCCTGGATACCGCGGCTCTTGATACATCACTTGCTGTATTGGTCATAGATGCGCCAGTGAGACGTGCACCAACAATTTGTCCTCTTTTGAACGGTCACCCATAATGTTGTGTGCATTGCAATATCTTAAGCTAAACGGTGCTATTACTCTGCTAATTAAACCTTCACACTCTGCTCTTACTGGTCGAATATCCAATCAATGATGATTGGCCACCAGGCTGGTCAAATTTAGCCATAAAACCTCCAACACTAAATTGGCCAGTGTTTCAGTTTCATTGTCTAAACTATATATATAGTTTTATGTTGTGGAACATCACGATTCATTTCTGCTATAGCTTTTGTGATAGCTATAAGCAGTCATTTTCTTCAATTTCTGGTAATAAGACTAGATACTCTTTTAAAAAGTTGGTCCGGCTACAGGTATTTTTAGAGCTACTGTGATTTAACACCTTCTGATCGATCAGATTTCAATAGTGACTGTGGTCTCAGTATAATTAACTCTCCCTTATAATGCTGATTGTTGCCTTATATGGTCAGTTTTCATGAAAGTAAACCTCTATTGACTAACAAATTGTGTCAGTAGACTAGAAATTGAAATATATTACGTTTAAACATAAAAATCTGGCATATATTGCGCCAGGTGTACCTTCCATGTTTGACCTTCAGTATGTTTTGCCTACAATGTCATTAGTGATAAGAGGCTGACAATAAATCTAATTTTTCATAAATCAGCTAAAAAAAAAATATATAAGGGTCGTTCATAAATGATCTGACTTCTGCGTACACTAATTTATTATAGTAATGCGCCCCAAGTTTGTAAAATATTTTCAGATGTCCTTGTCTGGAGGTCACATAACATTGGATTGTTTCTTTTTATGGTTTTATTGTATGCAGAATGCTTACTGATCCAGCAAGCAACTTGAAGCATTGTTATAAACAACAATAGGATCTCTGAGCACCGTTACATCTTTAATAAATCATACACAAACTTAATCAGCATTTGTTCTGAATATATAGTAAGAGAAAACACTGCAGATTGTATTCGACATTTTTGTTATAGTTCTTTATGGTTAATTGTTGTTCGTGGTTGAGTGATTTTCGATTGATGCAAGTTGATGGGATGTCAGAAGAACAAAGCATTAGATCCAGTGCCAAAAGAAGCACGAGACTTTTCCTTATAGTCCATAGCAGATCAATCATCGAAAACATTTAGTATTTTATTGAAGATGATATGTATATATTCATTCATTCATCATCTATACTGCTTATCCTGTGTACAGGGTCATGGGGGGGCCTGGAGCCTATCCTAGGAGACCGGTACACCCAGAACAGGGTGCCAATTCATTGCAGAGCATGCACATAACCAGCTATTCGGGAACACCAGTTAACCTAATCTGCATGTCTTTGGGTTGTGGGAGGAAACCGGAGTACCCAGAGGAAATCCATTAAGCATGGGAAGAACAAGCACATAGACACGAGGTGGGAACCGAACCCTCGACTCTGAAGGTGCAAGGCCACAGTGCTAACCACTTATCCACCGTGCCACTAAAATGAACCGGGAAACAATATGAGTGTAAAAATGGTCTACATGTACTGTTTTCGAAACAAATATAGTATTAAATGCCCCTTTTGGTGTCATTTTAGCAATATAGATTTGGTAGCACAAGCACTATGACATTCGAAACGATTCATAGGGAGCGTCTGCATTGTTGAGTTAATCTCAAGCTTTAATCTAGGAACACCTCATTCAGCCAAAGAACGTGTGTCCTTAGAAATGGCTTAATCTTTTTCCAGGTGTTAGATTACAGGTTAGTGAGCGAACTGTATACAGCAGGAGGTGCACTGGCCTAGTTAATGTATAAATAAATTTTAAACATGCACATGCTTGATTCTGCATTAATATGTTTTCATTTAAGTTTTAGGTATACTGAAAATTGTCAGCTTACTTATGGTTTTGTCATTTGATAGGGACCTCCACCTAAGCCACCTCGCAGACAGGGAGGTTGGGCTGAAGAGTCCACCGTGACTGGCTCTGCCAAGTGAGTTCACACAAATCTTTTACACAAATCTCTGGCCCACTTGTGAAAGATGTGACAGTCCACTGAATGAATTCAATTCACTGAATGAGTAGATTAAATGTTCTTCTACAGTATGTGAAAATACATTGCTACTTTTTATCCTTCTGTGGCCTATATCTCAGTGAGGATAATACAAACTGTGAAGCATTCACTGCTACCTGCATGCATCCTGTATTCTTATGTTCTCTAATCCTCTGTGAAAAACCTTAAAAATCCCATATTTTACTCTTTTTAAAAAAAAAATATTTGTAAGTTTAACATGGGTCTCAGATGTCCTCCAAGATATGTTTCCTAAAGCTGTAGCTGAAATACTTCTCAGATAATTCATGCCTGAAACTCCTTCTGTTTCACTTATCTTCTAAAAACAATGTTTCACAGCAGAGCGAAGTAGAACTACTGTAGGTGGAGCTGAGCAACAAGTTGGGGAGGGTGTCTTCTTATATGAGGTCACATTAGGGAGAACGTCCAACTGACATTTATTCATAGTTGAACCATAACTAACCCCAAGCAAAGCATTGGCTTTAATATGTAATTATTTCAGGTAAGAATGGCAGCTATGTGTTTAGATAGTTCCTGACAATTTAAATTTAAATCTAGTATTTTAGTTGCTGTTGTTTAAAATTAGTCTCACTAGTGTTGTATGCAACTGAGATCTGCACTGATTTGGTTGTATTTTTCTTGGACATGAAGCACAAAAGGAAACCTCAGAGTCTTTCAACAAACTGACCAACCAGTTTAGGTTACATTCATCCAGGTGTGCAACCTACTGACATTCAATCCATTTCAGAAGGGTTGATTATTGGGCTGCAACAAACGAATAAAACGACGAAGGAGATTTGAAGTTACTTGAACTGGATTAGGAAACGTTCAACACATTATAAAAACATGGAAGTTAGTGCTGAAAAAACTTTTTGTAAAAAAGAAAATCGTAAACGGAGATCACTTTTTATTATTATTATTATGTATCTAAGAAATATAATAATAAAAATGGTTGAGTTTGTTGAAAATCATCCAAACTTGCTTTAAAGTTGTACAGTTTCGGTTTTTGCCTTGGTAAGTGACTGCAGTGCCCTGTTCAAGTCACTGGAGGGCGATGTTCTCTGTGCAAATACAGGGAGAAAGACATGCAGGCTTGAATTACAGTAGTTCCAACATTTCATTCTTACAGACCTACCAGACCAATGTTTCATGTTGCTTAGTATTTTTACCCGTTAAATCTTTTTGTAAAAAGAATTCTGTTTGGGTTGTGAGACCCCATTGAGTAGCTCATTGTGTTGTATCACTGCACTCGGCAGTCTGTCAATGGCAATGTGTCGCTTGTTCCAGTTGATTCAGTGCTCTGCTGCTTCACTGCTTTTCTCCTTTAAAACTAGAGATGCATATAGCGGCACTCTGAACTGAACAAGCCAGCTAGATTGGATTCATTTGCATGGTTTTCTGAATCACTGGTCCGGGCAGTAGCGAGAACCTCTGTGCATTTGTCTCAAGACAGGTCAGTGTCAGCTCGGTGCGTCTGCCTAACCTGTCTTGATTTTCTCTTTTCTGCGGGAGAGAGATAAAGGAGAGAGTAGATGGAGTGCTGTATAAGGTGTTAAAGGGGTTCACAATGCATTGATTCTGCACTGTGAAACAAAGTAACTAATGGTCCCCTCTAGAGCAGGCAAGGACTTTTTTTTCCCCCTGCTCAATGTCACCCCTTGTGCTCAATCACCGCCGCCCTGCTCGCACTAATCCCACAGCAGAAATCCCAGGATTTGCAGATCTATCACTCCTAATTGACACTAACTGATCTGTCAGTTTATTGATGAACCTTTGAAGCCAGGTTGTCACAATATATTTTATCCCTAACAACTTTTTCCAGACAGTTTGACCATGTCTATCGCTTTACCTTACATGAGTCTTAATCAAAGGGTCCTGTAATGTGCTTTAAATGCGACTCTGCCCGGACAGGACACGCACAGAGGGCAGCAGGATGAGCAGCTGCTCCCTTACCTTACGGTATAGTACAGAGCAAAAGTAGAAATATAGCTCACTGTCATATTGCATGACAGAATTAAAAAAATAAAAAGACATCTATATCTATATATATATATATATATATATATATATATATATATATATATAAATATAATTATACGTGATGAACTTAAATCCACG